>QJNX01000026.1:0-357872 GCA_004155925.1 Monosporascus sp. MG133
TTTTTTTTTTTTTTTTTTTTTTTTTTTTTTTACTTAAAATAAATACTATATAATAACATATCAGAAAAGATAAATATGTCCCAGACCTTATCGTTATAATTAAAGAATGATTATATAAAATAACCGACGATTAATACTATTAACTTTAAGAATTAAAAGAAGTATTAAAATATTACTATAATATTATAAAAATACACGATTATTAAAAGAAGAAGTTAAAATTAAATTCTATATTATATTTAAAAGATATGAAAATAACTGTGGTTTAGTTTAAATATAACCTAAATATATAAAGATTATACGTATTACGAAAGTGGCTTAAAGATCGGTTACGAAAGGGATATATTTAATGATTTAAGTAATAATACGTTAGCATATATTGTATGTTCTAAAAACCAACGGAAATTTTCAGTTAATGATCGATTTTCGATTGTTTAACGATATTAAGGTTAAGGATCGTATATCTTTGTTTTTATAAAGCTAAATGGTATATTATACCAAATTTACGAAATGGGTATAATTTAATTTATACTAAATCCGGGAATAAAGAAAATTGATATCTTTTATCCTTATTAACATATCTATAACATGCTAGAAAATAGTTAACTACGTATAACGTAATGAATTTAATATTCCTATTATTTGTTATTTTAATAATATGTTTATTTACTTAAATCTTAAAGAATATTATAAATAATACGTTTATAAGAACTTTAATCAACGCCTAGAAAAATGAATCTCCTGAGAAAAATTATATTTATGATATATTTCTTTTCCGGATATTGTGAAATAAATTCTAAAAAGATACTAACCGTTTTAAAATTGAAAAACTTAAAATAATTATTAGAATCAAGGCTTTACTTAAATCTGTTAACTAATACGGGAAGACTATTTGTAACCTTGATAAAATTCCGATATATTTATTGAACTTAATTGGAAAGAAAATCGAATTCTAGTTAATAATCGAAATAAAAGAAATGTTTAAGAAATTAAAAATGTAATTAATAATAAGCTTATATTCACTAAATATAACTTAAATTACCTCGTAATACTAAGACACGATATTGCGGATTATGGGTTAAGCGTAATAATCAGAAACCGAAATAACTAATGTAATTTATACCTTATTACCTCTTATTTTTACAGGTTAAAAAGGGCCGAACTTAATTATGTTATTCTTGATAAGAAATCCCTAATTATTATTAACGCCTTTAGAAAATTCCGATATTACCTTAAAGGAAACTTATATTAAATTAAATTTTAATATACGGAATATTTTAAGAAGTTGACTTCGTTATTAACTATAAAAAGAGTTAAAAAGTAACAAAGCAAACGATCTTAGTAAAAGTCCCTATTTTCTTAAAAGAAAAGACTTTAAACTTCCATGTTAAATATTCGGTATAAAAAAAAAGATACCAAAGGCCACGATATATTATACCACTTAGAAATATAATATCCGATTTATACCCGAAGTTTTAATAATATAATAACCAGCTACTTGAAAAAACCTAAATATTAAAGGACTGTTAGAAAGGCTCATACGGAGAAAATATAAATATTAACTCTACGAATATATTAAACCGTAAAAAACCATAGAACAGGTATAACTTATATATTACTTCTTTAAAATAAAATTAATATTAAAGAAAATACTACAAAAATACGACCCATTGAACAGAACTGAGTTATAATGCTATAAACCATACGGAAAATCATTATTATTATTAATCGGTACATGATCTTGAAGTTTAATTAGTTTTAATTATAATATCAAATTACAGGTATTAAAACCGCTGATAACGGGCGTATATTACTATGGTACTTTTATAATCATAAACCGATTTATAAAATATTTTTACTTTTTATTTTAACAAAATACGGGCGTAAAACGATTAACGCACTTGTTTTTAAATATCTTATTAACGTATACGGACTTTTAATAAAGATCGTATCAGATAATAGTATTATGTTTATCTTAAAGTATTAGCAATACTTTATGACGCAGTTAAGTTTAAATAATAAGCTTTTAAACGTCTGTAATTTTCAAACCGACGGTTAAATAAAAAGAATTAACAAGATATTTGAAACTTACGACCGGCATTATATTAATTTTGGATAAAATAGTTCAAACGTTATTAATAATTTGTTCAGATCATAATATAAATTATTATACAAGTAATTAAATAATACTAATTCACCCGGGTTTTAGTTTTATATTAAAGATTTATCCGAACCTATAAAACTGAACCCGTTAATGTTAGAAAAATCTTTATTCCAAAGTAATTTAAATAGTTATATATAGAAATAATAATATAATTCAAATTCGTACGTATTTAATCATAAAAATATTATAACTAAGAACGGTTAAAAGAACTATCCTTTTTAAAAGGAAAATAATTCACTTAGTTACCAGAATTATCTTAAATAAATACGCTCATTAAAGATTCGATTTCAAACATGATGACTCGTATAAGGTAATAAAAAGATTTAAAAAAAACTTACTATTTAAAATTACCTTCGGAAGTTAAATTATATTTAATCTCTTATATTTTCGGGATTAAAGTTAACGGCAAAAATAATTTAAGTCCAGAGGAAATAAAGGGAAGCTAACGGAGAGCGTATAAATAATTGGGATAAAAAAAGAATTTCGATATTAAAAAGAAAAAGGGTAGAAGGTAAAACCTAGTTAAGTAAAGAAATTACGTAAAGTTAAAGACTATCTAGGTACTTACAAAAAATGGTAGGGAAGCCTAATAGTTTCTACAAGGCTTTTATTAACATTATTGAACCGCTAGAATTAAATCGATTTTAATTTCCATGGTTTAATAACGTCCAGCTACCGCTTTCGATAGCAAATTAATTAATAGAACAAACGGTTTACGCGAACGTAACTATTTCGGGTTTTAATTATTATTACGTTCTTTTAAACGTTTACATCTTTTTATCGTTTCCGTACTTTAAGTACTTTAGTGCAATATTTAATTTTATGATAACCTAAAACCTTACGTTCTTTATAAAAACGGCTCCGCTGATTAAAAACGGAATAAAAAGCTTTCCGCGCGTATTCTTTAATAGGCCTTAATTACTCCGTTTCGTGTAAAAGCAGTTTATAATTAAAAATAAAAGGATATGATTAATCGTAAGAAGTACTAGATTTAATATAACGAAAATACTTCTTAGGAGCAGCATAAGGCTAATAAACGTTCTGTTTAAATTTATATTAGAAGTACGAAATGTAACAAGCTATAATCAAACTAAAGCGGTCCATGTTTTAGGAATTAAATTAAGGCGTTATTAGGTTTAAACATTTTAAATTTTTAAGTAAAATGAAATATCAGAATTAAAATAACTGATAATAATATAAAAAAGAAAAAGTTACCTATTAAATAAAATATAATAAATTAAGGATTTTTTAAAGATAAAGGGTTTTAAAAAAAGAAACGTATTATAACCTGTTAATAAACTATTGGAAAATATAAGATATATTCCCGATATAAGTTTTATGTTATAAAATTTATTAAAGGTTTTAAAAAGCATAATACTTTAAACTATTAAGCTTACGGTAAGACTTGAAGGTTTTAACGGGTTTAAAAGTTTAATCGTTAAACAAGGTTAAGCTAAAAGTAAGATATATACGTCCGTTTCTTCCTATAATCTACATAGTACCCGCTTGTAATTCTAACTTGGTCACACAGATTATCTTTAATATCCGCTATTACCAAACGTGACTAAACGTAGGATTTATTACTTAATTTTCCACAGTACTACTGCTAATATAAACCGTACGACATACGTTTAATAGTTAGTTAAGCCGTCGGCCGTTCTATTAAAGATACTTTCACATTTACAACCAACCTTCTTTTCTAATAATAATATTAGGCGGAAAGGTTTATAAACAGACGTAATAAAAGTATTTAATAAAGTAATTAAGAAACGAATAAATATGTAAAATATAAAATTATTTTTATAATAAGAACGGATTTATTATTTTTGGCTTAAGTTATTAAAAAGTTAAAATATAGTTAGATATCCTTAAGATAGACTTATAATACGGCAACTAACAAAGAATACGATTTATTAACGCCGATATCATCGAGTTATAAACAAACCTTATGTACGTTAATATATATAATTAACAACTCCGACAAGCGGGTGTTTAAAACTAAATCAAAATGAATTATACCCTAGTAAATAACATGCTAACTGGTGGATTAATTGCAGTTCTACGGGTAAAATATTTAAGAAATTCAGGAAATATACTGTATTAAGGGACATAAAAAAGAAAATCGAGGTGAAGAAGTTATAAAAATTTTAATAAAAGATTTTTAATAAAATGAAGGATTAATACCATAAAAGAAGATTAACCAGGTAAATCCTATTACCTAAAATCTTATAACAGGTTAGCCAGTTTCGAAAAAAGCAGTGTAAAAGTGAATGTTAAGTATTAGCAATCCTAAGATAAATAAGACGTTACGGAGGTTACCTATAGCTTAAGGTGGCAATTATAGCAGCTATATTTATTAATATAAGCCTTATGTAACGAACCTGTTATATATCTACCTGGAGGTATAAGCAGTATCCGAAATGAGGGTCTTAATTTGCAGGTAATAGTATTATAATAAATAGGTTATTTGTTAAAAAGATTTACGGATTTTTTCTTTAATTCTAAAGCGATATTTTTAATTAAAAATTTAAATTAATAATTAAAAAGCGAAAACTAAATAGGTATTATTTATATAAAAACTTGTCCGTTATATATATATCTATCCTGGATTTAATAAGTATGTCGTAAATTTATGTCATTTGTATAATCTGGTCCTAGATTACCCAGGTCCACCAGATTACTATAATCTTGGCGCGGTAAAAGCCAAGCTTTCCTTACCCGAAGACTAGCCGCGAAAAGCCCATATTAGGCTCCAGAGGCAGGTTTCTTTAAGATAGGAACCCTTATTCCTATACTGGAACACCATGTCCCCTTTCTAAGGATCTTTGTCTTAAAGATAAGAACCGTAAGTAATTTTTTTATTTCGTTAAAAGGATTTTTCCGTAATTTTTTAGCTGATTTTATTATAATAGATCGAATTAAGAAAAGAAACGAAAAAAGATTTACACGTAAACTAACGCGACTTTCGTACTTTTCAGACTAAAAAGATTAAAATTTTGAGCATTAAAGCTTTCCTTTATTTACATTATATTCGTTTTAACCAACCTTGAATATTTTTATTTTGTAAAATACGCGAACAGTAATTATTATATCCGTTTTTAGCGCTTCTTTTGTAACGTTTTAACTATAAATTTCCTAAACGAAATAAACGAAACGTAAAAGCGTTTATAAAAGGAATAACGTATCCTAAATGATAAATTTTTACCGTATTAGGAAGTTATAAAATAAAAGCGTCGTAAATAAAATAAAAAATCGATAAAGTTTATTAAAAGGTTAAAACGGTTACGCTTCTAACAGAACCTTTTTAAAAAGAAAACCTTAAAATATTAAAGGAAGGTTTGGAATTAAATGAATTAAAAAACGGGAAAGGTTAGAAAAGGAACAGCGTTACGTAAAAGCCGAATAAGTTCAGTGAGCTTCCGAAATAAATGCTATGACGGAAGCGCTTTCCTTTAATTAGAACGCCGCAGGCCTAGATTTGGGTGGGGGACCGTTATCGTTTGTAACCTTGGCCGTATTAAAAACGGTCGGTAAGGATTTTGCCGGTAAAAGTTTTCAGCTAGGTTTATCGTATTCGTTAGGTATTTAAATAGTTCTTATATATTGTTTTTAGGATTGTAATTTATTTATTTATTTAAATATTAGATCTTGTTTTTAATAATTTTAAAATCCAGTATTTTTTTAATTTTATATTTATTTTCGTCTTTTTCGATGGCGAAGTTTTTTTTAAGCGGGACGTTTTTTGAAATTGGTTTTAATAAGGAAATATAAAATGTAAGGTATATCCTTACGGTTTTAAGTAATATTAATTTATAATTAATTTTCGAAATATTCTTTCGATTTTAAAAAGGCCAAGTTCTTTTTAAAATTAAGCTTATTCTTAAGTTTTTTGTTTTAATTTGCGAAATATGCAATATTACGTTTTAGTTTTAATGTAATAAATAAACTCTTTTTTCTTTCGTTAAAATTAAGTTCTTAATTCTTTTGTTATTATAATATTAGGCCATTTTATGTTATAAAAACTTTAATTTAATTTAAAGTCGGGTTTATATTATTTTGATTTTTGTTATTATTATTTCTGTTCGAAAGGTTACCTTAGTAATAATTGGTACCTTAGGTATTAATTACTTTTGTCGTTAAGTTATTATATTATATCCGTATATAGCTGTATAAAGTAATATAAATATATCTTTATTAACGGACATATTATATATTATTTATGCAAATAATAAAAACTTAACTTAATTATTTTATTAACAATTAACGTAATGTCGAAGCTATTATTTTAAGGTTTAATTTAATCGTTTTATGTTATTATTTATTTAGGCATAATAAGTCGACGAAAATCTCAGCTTGATATTTATTTGCTTAAAAGATTAAAACCTAATTTAAATATATAAAGCTTATTTCGATCAAATATAATTTTTTAAAATATTTTATATTTATTAAGATAATATCAAATGAAAGCATAAATGAATTATTTTGCTATTACGGTTCCTTTAAAGGGTAAAAAATTCCTATATTTAATATATTTATTAATAATTATTTATCTTATATCATACTTAACTGTAATACCTGTATTTTTCGTTATATAGAAAATGGTATAAGAATTTTAAATTATAATATTTCATACTTTATTAAGTATATCTATAAGCTATAATAATCCCTACGGCTTATAGCGGGCTGCCTTAACCTTATTATAAATATCATAATTTTTAATAATTTGCTTAATTATCTTACCGAATTTTAAAAAGTTATATTCTTTTTAAAGTTTCTTAATAGTTTTAAATATTTATTAGTATTTATATAAAAGCTTTTCGAAAAATCTTTTAATAAATTCCTTTTATTATTAACTGGAAATATAAATCTTCCCGTAAAATAACAATTAATTCTTATCGTTTCCTTTCATTTATTTAATTTTCTTTTATTTCTTTAGGTTAAAAAATCTTTTAAATTATGTTAACTTTTTTAAAGTAAGTTATCTTAAGGTTACGTATAATTATACTATCCTATTATCCTTACGATATAATATTTATATATAATATTTGGAAAGTTTTAAGTCGTAATATCCTTTTCGACTTGAAATATCCGCCTAGACGTTTTTTTTGCCTTTAATATGGTGGATCTTAAAGTTAAACTTGGATAAAAATACTAAATAACTTTTATAGCGCTTATTTAATTCCTGGGTTGTTATAAATCAAATAAGATTTTTATGGTTCAAATAAATATTAAAAATTCCTTGGTTCCGTTAAGAAAGGACTTTTACTTTTTAAGTGCCAAAATAATCGTTAACAACTTTTTATCGGAATAAGGTACTTAAATTTCACGTTTTTAAAAGCTTTAAAGAAATAAGTTACCGGATATTATTTTCTGTTACTTTTTAATTACTTTAAAACTCTTTTAAAGGCGTCATTTAAAATATTTATTTAAGATATTCTTTTTGTTATAATTCGGTAACTTAATTATCAGGATTTTAAGAATTTTATCCTTAATATATTAAAAAACCTTTTCCGTTTCTTTAACAGTTTAAATTCTTTTTTTACATATTTTCTAATAATAAGTTTGGTTAAAGAATTAATAAGTTTACTATAATCCTTAATTAAAGGTTATATATAACCGGTAGATCCTAAAAGTTAGCGGATGTTAATAACAGTAGCTTTATTTAGTATTAACCACTTTTTAATATCTTTTATCTTAAAATTTGAAATATGAATTTATCCGGAAGTAATAATAACACCTAGAAAACTTAGCTTTTGAATACACCAAACGCTTTTTTTAGTATGTAATAATAAGTTAACCTGTTTAAAGGCTTTCAAAATTTACACGACGTATTTCTTATGTTTTTTTAAATTTTCCGAATTCATAAAGACATCGTTCAAATAAATAAATATAAATTTATTTAAAATTTCCGTAAAATAATGGTAAAGATATATTAAAAGCTAGATGAAGCATTAATTACCTTTTATGGCATAGTTTTATAATTATAATATCTATAAATAATTCTAGAAGCGGTTTTTTATTTTTTTCCTTTAACTACATAAATTAAGTAATAACCGTTTCGCAAATTCAAAGCTATAAACCACTTAACTTTATTAATATTTTCCCTTATGGTTACTTACTAACGGTAAAGGATATCCATTTTTAATAATATTATTATTTAACTGTCGAAAATTATAAATTAATTAATATATTAAATCTTTATCTTTATTAATTTTGATTTTGTTATTTTTTATCTTTAATATTATTATAATTAAAGATCTTATAAATAATTCGGATTTTTAAATATAACTTTTTTTAAGATCTTATTAAAACTTTTCTAAGAAGCTTTACCTTTTTTAAGGTTGATATAATAAATTTGGTAAAGTTATAAATAATAGCATTTTTTAATAAACATCTTATAATCTTATTAATTATAATTAAGTAATTTCTTTCGGATTCGTTACTTAAATAAGTTTTTGAACCGTCGATACTTAAAAGGTATTATTATTATTAAATTAAAAACTTTATCTTTTTTAATTATATAACAGATTTCGTAAAACGTTTGGTTTCTCCAATCAATCCGTAAAGTGCTAAAACGAAGTCACGGTATCCCTAAAATAATACCGTATCCTAAGATATCGTCGTTATCGAAAATAATTCGTTTTAAGTATCTTTATATTTAGATTACGAATTTTTCCGTTTTTCAGAAAATTCGGCCGTTATCGTAAGTAAATAGGTTTTTATCAACTATTTGTAACTTAGATAACTATTACTTATATTTTTAAAAGATCTGGAGTTTTCCGGCTACCTTAAAGGAAATAAAGTTTCTTTCCGTTCCGGAATTAGTTACAGCGTTAAATATTTTGTTTCCATAATATATAAAAATTTCGATGTAATTCCGTAAATTCTTTTTTCTTTACATAAAGTTTTATATATAAAGCCTTTTCGGTACCTTATTTTTGAAGATTTCCATAATTTTTTAACTAATATATTCTGAAAGCTAAAAGACGTTTTTATTCGTATACCTTCCTGGCCGCATATTTGATACAGTAATCGTTTATGTATTTATACCATTTTCTGTTACCAAATTGACATTTAAAAATAATGATCTTTTTCAAGCTTTCCTTTAGGTTTTATTTTTTGTAAATTATGGGGTTAAAAAGGTAAACTTTCGAAAAGCGTACTTGTTAAATTAAAGAATCGTATTTATTATATAATATTAATAAATAATATAAATATTTTTACGTTATAACTTTCCGGCTTTATTTTAATTTAAGGTGTAAGTAATAAAACCTACGGTAAATTGGTTATTAAAAGCTTTTTATATATATATATTTTTGATCTAATTTTATAAGGGTTTTTTCGTTAGATCCTAACCAAAAATCGTTATCCTTTTTAGCGCGGAAGTAAATAATGTAATTATAATTATAATAAGCAATAAAGTGCTAAAGCTGATAATTATTTCTTAAAAGATTTAAGTATACCCTTTTTATTAGAAAAATGTAATATTTTAAGAATAATTATTTATAATTACTGAAATCTTTTTATAATTAGCCGTTTTGATCGTATATTTTATACTCCTATATATCGAGGTGATAAATACATTTTAACGTAATAGTTGTTTTGATGGTTATTAATTTTATATCATATTTACGAACTTTAACTGTAATACTTTTATTAATAATTTAATTTATATATTTTAGGTGGTCGGGTTTAACTTTGCTGGTTATAATAATAATAAATTTCCGATCGGCAAAAAAAAACTCATTTCCTTTTTATCCTTTTCCTCGCTATTTAATTTTCGTTCGGTTACGCGAATAATTTTTTAGCTAAAAGGTCTTTTTTTTTAAACGTTCCTTTTTTTTTGTAAAAAAAGATTTTCGCATTTACAACAACCTTTTTTGTTATAGTGAAAATATTTAACTTAAAACTTATTTTTTTGGATTCCTTTCAAACGGTATTAATTTCCTTGTATAGTTTAACCTTTTTCTTATTATTACTAAAGTATTTATCGTTATTTCGTTTCCCGGTTCTTCTTTTCTCAACGTACCGATTAAAAATACGTCGGTCGGTAATAATAACTTTTTTAATATAGTTTTCGAAAGGACCAGTTTTTAGTACCTTAAATACTTCGTTTTTAACCAAGGATTTCGGGCGGTTATAAGAAAGCAAAAATAATATGCTTTTTAACAGTTTAAAAGCTGCTATTAAATAGTTCAACTCGGTTATATATTCGGCCGCTAATTTGGTTTATTTTAAATCGTACATTTATTTAACTGTATATTATTATTTATCCGTATTTTTAAATTAAGTTTATATGGGTTTTTTTAAGATATTCGTAATTATTAAAAATATAATTAATAATAGTTAAAAACGTATCCGGGTAATTTATGAAGTAATTTTTAAAAATAAGTTCGTACTAATTAAATATTCTTTCAATAAGTAATTACGAAATAACTATTACCTTTTGATAATCCTTCATCAAAATAGTTTTATATTATTTAAGGTAAAATCTGGCCGCGATTAAAAATCCTTCCATATCCGTAAATCTATTATAAGGCTTAGGGTTAATTAATTTATAACCTTTAATTTCGGGCATTCCATAATAAGTCAAAAGGGGTATAGTTCCTTTTTGATCTCGACTAAATAAAGGGAGGGCTAGGGTTCCTAAACGGAAAGTAATTTATAAGGGGGGTTTAAAACCCTTTTTTATTTATCTAACGAATTTAACGTTTTCTTATTTAAGTTTTATAACTTTTTTAGTTATAAAGTTTAATTGCTGTTCGGTTATAAGTTCTTTTTGTTTCCGTTTCCGGCCTTTATGGCCCGTTTCTTTTCGATGTTCTTTTTTTTTAATCCGATTCCTGAAGTTAAACTTCGGTAAATTTCTTAAGGGTAAAAGTAAGTAGTTGTTAATAGGAAAATGGTTTTTTTAAGCCCTTAATTCTAGTATAATAGCAGGTGTTATATTATTAATTAACTAAAAGTTTCGTTAATAAAAGGTAAATTATTTAATTTAGTTATTAATTCTTTTAATTTATAACGGTGATTAAATATGTTATTTATTTTCTGATCGTCGTTTTGTAATATTATTTTTATTAAGTTTAAAAAAGCTTATGCCTAATTCGGCCTTAAATTATTCGTTAGCAATTAATTAAGAAGCTATCAAAATATAACGAACCTATTATATATCCGCCTGGAGATATAAGCAGTATTCGAAATAGAGATCTTCATTTGCAGGTAATCATAGCATAATAAATAAGTTGTTCGTTAAAAAAAATTTATAAATCTTTTCTTTAATCGGAAACCGATAGCTTTAATTAAAGCTTTAAATTAATAACTAAAAAGCTAAAATTAAATAGGTATTATATATATAAAAAACCGTCCGGTATATATATATATATCCTGGATTTAATAAGTATATAATGGATCTATATGATTTGTATGATCTGGTCCCAGATTACTGAAATAGTGCAGGGTGCAGGGCCAAGGATGTGGGTTTACTGATCAGTTAAACAGCACCTCTTATATATTTCTAGGAGCTCTTTTCGCCGGGCGCAACCCTGGAGACATTTACCACTCCGACATTTATCTTATTATCAGATAAACTGGTTTTAATACCAGATTAATTATATTAACTTTCATTTTCTTTAAAACCCTGGGCTTATTTATAATATTCTTTTTAATTTCGTACTAATCAGGATTAATTTTATCCCGTCCCATTTTATTTAGCTGTTAAAAAAAGGAAATTAGTTTTAGTTAATTACCGAAATAACTTTTAATCTTCTGATTATAAGGCGGAATAAATAAAGTTTTAATCGAAAGCATATAATAATTATACGTAATTACGATTATAATTATAATTACGGTTACGATAACTTAAAAGGTATACGATTAACGGCCGTAATTACGATAATAACGTAACGTTTCGAATAATTAAAAAAGAAATTATTAAATTAAAATTTTATATAAAAATAACTTAATTTAAATAACGGCAAAAACTACGAACGTATATAAACGACCGGTTTCGGAATATGGATTAATTATTTAAGTTTTGAACCGATTACGTAATCCGGATTAATATATATATTAATAAAAAAATTACGTAATAAAATAAATTCTAAGACTTAATTAATAAAGATAAAAAAAGTTAAAAATTACGTTGTTAATAACGTAGTTATTAAAATTTAAATTAAATAAAATAATAATAAAATTAACGATATAAACAAAATAACGAATACGAATAAAAAAAGAAATAAAGTTATAAAATTATTTATTTAATATATAAAAGGAAAATACCGAAAAAAATAAGGTTTTTTAATATAACGTAAAAACTAAATATAAAACGTTATAAAATATATTTTAGATTTTTTAACGTTAATTAAGTAATATATTATTTAATTATTAATAAATAATATTATTTAAAATTTAATTTTTCTGATAAATTTAAAAATTATAACGTTTAAATTAATAATGAAAATATTAATTAATAAGTTTAAAAAGGCGTAATTAAATAACCGGTAACATAACGGCGACTAAGGTAAAATTATTCGGACGGATAGTAAAAAAAGGAAATTATGTATTTTTTAAGTTTAAAAACAAGGAAAAATATAGTTAAAATAATTATGACAGATAGTTATTTATTTTATCCATGAGTATATTGTATTTAAGGTAAAATTTGGAAATTTAAATAATTTAAGAACCGGTAATACCGATTAATTTAAAATAAATTTTAGCAAATTTGGTAAAGATTTATCGAAATTTTCCGAAATTATTATTTAATTTTAAGCTTTATAATATAAATTATTATTAATATTATATTTCCTTAATTTTCCGAATTTTCTTTTAAGCATAATTATTTAATATTAATTATTTAAAAATTCTTACGATTATAAACGTAACGAAATTAAATTTTAAAGTAATAATAATTAAATCGGATACTTAAAGTTAATTAAAAATACGGATATTTAAATAAACTTTAAAATCGTAATTAATATATTTAAGGATAAGATTTTATATTAACTTAAAAATTATTAAAGTTATTTATAAACTTTACGGTATTTTTACCAAACGTTTTATTTTTTCATATAATTAATTAATAAAAATTCGATTTTTTTACGGATATTATAAATAAATTTTCGTTTTTTATAATTTTTCCGGATTTATTTTTTTTTAATTTCCGTTTTTCAAGTACCGGAGTTATAAATTAACTTTAAAAAATTAATAAAGTATTTAAAAAGTATAAATTTTCTTCAATTAAAATAATTAATAAGGTATTTTATTAAATTAGTAATTTTGTTATAAAAATTTAAATTAAAGTTATTTTTAATAAAATTATTAATTAAAATAAGGTTATTTAAATTATTTTAAAAATCTTTAAGTTATAAAACGTTAAGTAAATTCGGACGATAAAAAATCGATTAAAAACTTCAACGAAATAAGTTTACTGCGGAAAACTTAATTAAATATACGAATATTATTTGGAATATATTATTAAGGTACGAAAGCTTATTAAGGAATTTAAGTTAAAAAGGAAAATAATTAATAAAAACGAATATATTAAAAGTTTACTAAAAATTATATTTGTTAAATATTTCGAAAAAGTTTTTAATAATTCGTTCATAAAGTTCGAAAATTTATACGTAACGATATATAATAATATATAATTATTAATCAAAAATTAGGTTATTAATAAAGCTGGGCTTTTTAAATATAAAGGCCGTATACGATCTTAAGTAAATATCCGATTTAACCTCGGCCGAAAAAATAAAAACCGGTTTTATTTGATCCAATAAACCAGATAATTTCGTTAAAAAGTCCGCCTTTATAATAAACGGTATTTAACCAAACCGATTAGGTATTTAAAAATATTAGTATTTTTTAAAACTTAAAAATTATACAAATACGATAAGTTTAAAATTTCGAGGTTTTTTTTAAAAAAATACGAAATTAAAAAGTTTTCCGGATTTTAAAATATTACGTTCCGTTTAAATAAAAAGTATTTTGGATTTAAATATATAGTATAAATTTATTTATTGATATAGTTAATTTTTAACTGGATAAATATAAATAATATAATCCTTACCGTAAACGAAAGAAATACCGAAAATAAAAAAGTTACCGAAAAAATTATTAAGGCCGAAATAGATATTTTAATAATTTTAATTAAGGTATTTATTAATTTTGTTAAAAATTAAGATATAATATATAAAAATACCGTTTATTTATTAATATAGAAATTATAAGATTAATTTTATTTGTTAACGACGTATATATCTTTTTTTAAAACTTTTAAAAATATAATAATATTTAGTATAATTTAATTCTTTTAAATCTTAAAAAATTAGGAGATCGAATAACAAATTCCCATTTAAAAAATGATTTAAAATAGATTTATAATTCGTTAATTTTTTTTCGATATAAGGAAAAAATGCTGTATTTTAATTAAAGAAACGATATTTTCCAAAACGTAAATAATTTATTAAATAATTTCGACCCGGATATTAATAATCCAGTTAAAATTTTAAGGTATATTGCGATTTTAAAACCAAATTAATAAAATAACGTTTTTAATTAATTTAAAATAACCGAAATTAATATAACTTATTTCGTTAAATAAGAAAAGAAACGTTTTAAAAAAGGTATTTTTACGTAATTAATTATAAAATAATTCTGTTAAAAATAAAGGTATCCGATATTTAAAAAGAATTTAATTCTGGAGATCGACGATTTTAATAAACCGATTTTACTTATTAATATTATGTTAATTAAATATTTCAAAAAAGAAAAAAAAGAATTTAAAGATACAAAAAAAAATAAAACCGTTAATAAAATTAACGAAAATAATATAATATACGAGGGATTTTTATTCCATAATATAAAAGTCGGTATTTAAATAAATAATACCTTTCCGATATTTGTGAATATTTTTAAATTAAATGATATTATTTAATTTAATAATATCTTTATTTATAAAAATTTAATTAATAAGTATATAGTTAAATTCTGGAAAGAGAAAAGCCGAAAAAACGTTAAAAAAAGTTTAAAATTATCAGGTTCGAATTAATCGAAATTTGTCCAGATTTCGGTAAAGTTTTTAAGAATTTTATGGCTATTAAGATTTTGAAAGTATTTAGTCGTAAAAATTAAAAAAAGATTAAGATAACTGAAACCAAAATACGAAGGTTAAAAGCCTTAAATTCGAAAAAATCCGTTAGGATTTTTATTACGGATATCGGTTATAAAGTGAAAAACCCCCAAAAAAAGTAAATATTTTATTTGTTTAATAATATAATCCAGCCGAATATATTATTCCGTTATTTAAGCTAGTAATTCGAATAGGTTATAAAGGTAATAAAAACCTAATTAATGGAATTATTAATATTAAAGCCAAATTTAACGTTATTATTACGTCGTACGTTAAACGATACGGATTAATTCTACGACAAATTTACGTATTATTTATAGGCTTTAATCTTTAAAAGAAAAACCTTTTTTAAAAGTATAATTAAAGTTCCTTTTTAGTTAACCGGCCGATTAATTATTATTTTTTTGTTTATTATCGATAATTATTATGCTGCATAATTATTAATTTTTAGATTTAATTTTATGGTTAAAATATAAATAATATTTAATATAAAACTTAAAATAATAAAAGAAATTTTAAAGTTCGGTTTGATAAAAATTATTATACCATTAATTTTAGCCGGAAAGTTTATTTGCAGTATCCCTTCCGATAAGAAGCTAAAAGAAAAGTAGCCGGTAAATTTATAAGCCGTTTTACTAGCGAAAATAAGCCTAAAAGTAAAAAGGTAAATAAACGTTTTATAAACCTTTTTATTTTCTTAATTAATAATAGCTATATTAATTAAAATTCGAAAATATTATTTTAGATTAATTTAACGATAAGGAATTTATAAATGTTTTATACGGAATTTTATAAAATAAAATATACGATAAAATTAATAATAAATAATCGGTATAAATTAATATTATATATTAGCCAAAATAAAAAAAAGTGGTTTTTATTAACGACGTATTGTTTAATAAATTAGTATTATTTAAAAATTCCTATTAAAAAGTTTAAAAATTGAAAATAATATAATAAGTTATTAATTAATCTGGAAAAGAATTAAATAAATTCGGTACTTTATTAACTGCGTTATTTTTTAAATTTCTTAATATACAGTAAAATATTTAATATATTGATAAGCAAGTTAAGGTTATTTTTGATTAATTAAGTAATAAATTTATTAATACGAAATAAACTTTTTTTAAAAAGATATTATACCGAAAGGAAATTATTTTAACCTGGAATTACAAAAAATGCGATAGGATTAAATAATATATTATACCAGATTACGAAATTCGAACGATTTTTATGGGGTATAATAAGTTAAAGGTATTATTGTACCAATTAACATAAAAAATAAGCTAATCGATATATTACAAATCTGAATTTAAAAAGGTATATTCGAATAATTTTATATAACGTATAAAAATATTTAATTTCTTATAGAAAAAAAGGATAACGGCCTGTAATTAATTAATTCCGTAATAAAGTTAAATATAATTATTTCGTAAAAAGTATTTATGTTAAATAATTATAACGAATTTTTTGCGGATTTTACGATATATTTTTTAATAACTTTAATAAATTTCTTTTCCGATTACGATTAAGTTATTTTAGTTTTAGTTAACAAAACTTATACGATTTTTTCGATATTATTAAGATTTTTAAAAATAATTATTTTATCTTTAAGGATTATTAATTTTATAACTTATTTTTATTACGTAATAAAAAGGATTTTAAATGATTTAATACCCGATATAACCCGTTATTTATTAATAATATCGGTATTAAAGGCCCGAAAATTAAATATAATAACGAAAAAACTTTTTTAAGTATTAAAAAATTCGTTTATAAGTATATTATTAATATAAATAAAACCTTTTTTAATTACGAACTTACCGGTATTTCGATTAATATAAAAAGTTTTTAATAATATTAAAAACTTTTATTTATTATTAGATTTTTTTATAAATCAATTAGTTATCGATCCGATATTATTAAGGTAATTAAGATTTTAAAAATTAAATTATATAAAAACGTTTCGGCAATTAAGTTTTTTTTAAGTATTACCGTTTATTTTTAAATATATATTATATATTATGTTTTAAAAATTAAGCTTTTTACGAATTTATTCTGGAAGAATAAATTTTTTATTTTAGGGTTTAATTAAGATCTAGTAATAAAAATCTAAAAAAAAAAATTACGATAACTCCGATTTTAGTTATTATAAATTATAATTCCGATAAAAGAAAAATTATTATAAAAACCGATATAAATAAAATCTGATATAAATTTTTTTTTTGTTAATTAATTAATAAAATTAAATATTTTGTAAGTTATAAAAATAATATTTAAAAAGGTACAAAATTAAATTACGACGTTAATAAATTAAAATATTAAGTTATTTTTAAAATTTTAAAAAGGTTTCGGAATTATATTTATAACGTCCGATTTTTACTGGAAATTAAAGTTAAAATATTAGTTAATTAAATTAATAATTTTTTAAGATTTTTATTTAATATTACGGTTATTTATTAAATCGTTTAAATAAAAATATTTAATTTCGAAATTAAATATATTTCTGGTAAAAAAACTTTAACCGTAAACGATTTATTTCGAAAGTTACCTAAAACCTTTAATACGTTAAACGATTAATAAAAGAAAAAAGTTAACGATTTTATTAATATTTAATTAAACGTTATTCGGCTTAGTTGTATTTTAACCGGAATATTATCAATATTTTCCGAAATAAGGTAAAACCTTTTTATTAGGAATTAATTTAAAAAGTTATAAAAATATGCGAAATTTTTAACGATTTTAACACTTTTTAATCGTTTTCGAAAAACTTTAAAAAGAAAAAAAAGTAACGTTTAAAATAAAAGTTTTAAAATATTTTATCCAAAACGGATTTTTATGGCGTAAAATAAATAAACGGTACGGTAACCGTAAAATTATTAATTCCGAACAAAAACGTTCTCCGGTAATTAGGTAATAGTATAAAAATTACGGCCATAAAGGGAAACATTTAATTCATTACCGTAAAATAATTTTATATTATTAATACGGAATATTTGGTAATATTCAGAAAGTAATATTTCCGTATATTAAATATTAAAAAATAACCGATTAATATTTTTAAAAAGCTTACAAATTTTAAAAACTTATTAATATAATTATTATTAAAATAATAGATATATAATTTATATATACGGATAACGGTTATAAAATTACAGTTATAATTAGGTATAAATTATCCGATTATTTGGAAATAAAGGTTTTATGTTAAATTACGTTAATAACAATAAAAGAAATTTTAAATAAATATATTTTTTATTAATACGGTATTCCGATTAAAATTAAAATTAATAAAGGTTTAAAAAAATAAAGGTAAAAAAATTAAAGTTTATAATATATTCGGGATATAATAAAAGGTTAAAGTTACATACGTTACCTAATAATAAAATTTAATCGAAAAAGGATATATTCCGATCGTTAAAAAATTAATAAAAGTAATAAATAAAACTGGCAAAAAACAAGTTAAGTTTTAGCTTAAAATGGTTTTCGCCGGTAATATAATTAAAATAAATTACGGCTTTCGTTTTTATAAATTATTATACGGATAAAAAACGTTTTTACCAATCGAAAAAATTTTTTTAATATGGCATATTATAAATTAAAATCTTAATATTGCGAAAAAAAAAATTAATAACGTAACGGATCCGGTTTTTGGAAAAATAAATTAAAAACGTAATTAAAATTATTAAAGTTATTGTTAATTAATGCTGTAAAATTATTAAATTTGCAAATTAAAGGGAAGAAAATAAAATAAATAATAAATCTTTAAAAATAAATAATTTAGGAGTATTATATAATACGTTACGATATATAAATATATTTAAAGATATAAAATTAAAACACCGTGAAATTAATCAGTATTTAATTAATAATATTATTAATCGAAATATTTATTATTTTATAAAAATTAAAAAAACGAAATTATAAGATATTTTTTATTAATAAATTAAATAATTTATAAAAAAACCGGTTAATTTACCTAAAAGAATTAAACGAAACCGTTTATTAATTAACTTTACGATATAATATCGGTTATCTTAACTATTACGAATATCGAATTCTTAAATAATTAATAACTTCATGTTCTTAAATTTGTAAAAATAAATATTAAAATATATATACCTAAGGTTAATTTATAGGTTACGTAATTATAAATAACAATAATATTGCTAAAATAAATCGATTTTGTAAATAAAAAAAATTAACGAAATTAATTAAAAAAAAATTAAAATATAAAAGAAAAGTTTTTTTAAACTTTTTAAAATTATGCTAGTTATTATAATAAACGACAATTATTTTTCGTTATTTATAATTAATCCGCCAAATAATAAACGTTCGATATTAAAAAGTTTAAAATATAACGTTTAACTTCTTTTCGAAACTATTATTTAATAAACTTTTAAATTATTAAATACGTATTATTATGAAAACATTCTTTTTATTTATAAAAAACGAAAATAATTAACTTTAAATCCTTTAAACCGATTGTTACGAAAGGTATATTTATAACCCTTAATAAATCCGACGTAATTATTATAAAATCCTTTATAAAAGCCCGGAATTAATTAATATCCGTAAAAGAAAATATACCGTATTAATTAAAATTTTCCGATATGTTATATTACCGTTCGTAAAATTTATAAAGTATAAAGTTAAAAACGTTAAATATTTAAATAAATAAACTACTAATATATCGACAAGCCTTAATAAATAACGTTATAAATAAATTAATAAAATCGGGTTAAAAAGTTTTAATAGAATTAAATAAAACGGTTTATTTTTAATTTAAAGAAACTTAATTATATCGGATTAAACGTTTAAGCAGCCTAAAAATTTTCGTTTTTAATTTATTAACTTATATACCGACTTTTAACTGGACCTCCGTCGATAAAGATAAATATAGCTTTAAATATTTGGAAATAATTAATATAAATTAAGTAATAAAGGTAATAAAAATATATATTTCGATATATTTAAAAATTACGAACTTTATGTTATTATAATTATTTTAAAATGTTATTACGTTCCGTTAATAATTAAAAATAATACGAAAAAAACGTAATATTTTAATATTAATATAAAGCTTTAATATATAATTAATAATACGGTTATCCGCCTGGATAATTAAAGCCGTCAAAAAAGATTTTACCGTAATATTATAAGGTAAAAGCATTTTAAAAAAAGCAGAAATTACAGATATTAATTAACGACTACCGGATAATTATTCGATAATACCGAGAATTAGGTTAGCCTTAAAATTAGGACTTCTTATAATCGTTTAATGTATTTTTTATTAAAAAAAAGATAAGGCCTAATAAATCGCGAATTATTTATTACCGGAATATTAAATAATATATAATATTAATCGTATTTAATATTACGGAACCGGTATTAAAAAAACGTTAGGTTATAAACAGGCTATTAACGGTATATAAGGTTATTAAATTTACGGATATCCTTAGTATTAATAAAAGGTTTAAAGCGATAATTAATATTTAAAGCTTAATTAATACGACGAAATGCAGCCGAAAAAAATATTAAGATATTAAAAGCCGCTAATAATATTTAATATCGGATAAAAATAAAATCCAGGTTTTAAATATTTTATATAAGCCTTTAACCGATCGGTACTAAATTATTAAAAGCTGGAAAGGGATTATTAAAATTAGGTTATAATTTAAAGGATAATTTTTTAAAAAAGTTAACTTATTTATCCGGATTTATATTATTACGAAAACCTTAAGGATTACGTAAATTTAACGGTTAACGAAAACTTATAATTGTATTAATTAATAAAATAAAAATAATTAAAAATGTTTTTAGGTATATAAAAAGTTTAGGAAATAATATAATTTGGAAAAAAAAAGTTGATATAGTTATGGAAAAAAAAGGCTATAAAAAGAATGCGGGCACAAAATCGAAAGGTATGCCATTAACTAAAAAACGTTATAACAACTACTTTTTTCCTTTCTTTATTCGATATCGGATGGAATTTTTAAGAATTCTTTCGGTTCATAAGGTTTTTGAACAAAAAATTAATATATTAATCTTGGGAATACTTAATTAATTACTTGTTTAACTTACTATTATTTTCTAATGTATTTATATTCTTATATAATTTCTAACTTTAATACCAAAATTATTTATACCTATAAAATTTGATATATATATATATATAGCTTTATATTACGAATCATTTCTTACCTGTTATTAATACCTCCAAGCTAGCAAATACCACCCCCATTTTAATAATACCTTTTAATTAGTTTATAAATCGTCGCCATATTATCGTCCAAAAAACGTAACGTATATATTTAAAAAAAAAGGCTTTAAAAAATTAAATTTTTCGAATTTGGGAAAGTTTTCCTAATTAACCAATATACCTATATAGGAAAACAATAACATAATACGTCTACTTCGAAAAATGCATAATAATAATATTACTTCTTATTTTATTAAGTTAACTATTTTCGAATACCGCTTTAATCGGATTACTTCTATCATTTTTTACGATAAATATAATTAACGTTTATAAAAAGAAACTACCCCATATTTATTTAAGAAAATAAAAAATTAAAATAATATAATAACCGTATCGATATAACGTAACTTTATAATTGTAATAAATAATACTTTTTTTCGTTTTAAATATATTGTTACCTTAATCCAGATAATCGTTTATAAAATATCCCAGGAATATATAATTATTATTTTAAAAACCGGACGAATAATCAGTAATAATAAAACTGGATTAATTTTTAATTAATTAGAAAAATAAATTTAATTAAAAAATCCAAAATACGTTTAGTTAATTACCTATCTAAAATTACGTATTAACGATATTTTTATAAATTACTGGATCGGGATATTATATATCCGATTAAACCGTTTATTTTTAACATTTAATACCTATTTAAATCTTAAACGTTTTCGATGGTTACTTTAATTATATCGAAAAACGTAAAATAAATCTAATTTTAACGATTTCCCCCTTATCCGTATTAGGATCGTTATAATATTTACTTAAACCCGTTTTTATATTTATAATTTATAAATTAATTATATATTTTATATTATTACCCATAATTGTACGGAATTAGGAAATTATTTAATAATTAAAATGATTAAATAAAATAAAAATTAAATAAAACCCGAAATAACCGATATAATTAAAAGGTACCTTAATTTAAAATTATTAAAATTCGACGTTAAAAAAGTTATAAAAAATTAATCCGGAAGGTTTTTATTTTTATTAACCGAAATTCTAAATAATAAATCCTATACCGATTAATACCCGGAAAAACTTTTTATTATCGAATTTTAATTTATATAATTTTAACTTATTAATAATATTAAAAATATTATTCCGTAAAATACGCCAAATGTTTAAACTTTTATTAATTTTTTTTATTAATTAATTTCGATAGAAAATTATAAAACCTTTTAATATAACTATGTTTTTTTTAACCAAACTTTCGGCTTTTAAAATTATTTAACCTAATCCGATATTTAAAAAGTTAAATTTTAAGATAAAATATATAATTCGACCGGCCTTAAATAATTAATACGTAAAAGTTATAATTCGTAATTAATATATTATACCGTATGAATAAGTAAAAAATATTTTCGAAAATACGGAACGAAAAGCTAGACCTTATTTTCTTTAAAAATAGCTAAGGTGGTCTAAATATAAGGTATTAATTGTTAAAAGGTTATCGGAAAATAAGGTTCAAAAAAAGCGGGAAAAAACTATATAACGGAAAGATTTAACGAAACGTTAAAAATAAAATTTTAAATTAAAAATATTAAAAAATAAACCGCGAATACATTAAATTAATTAATCTGTTAGATTTATATATATTTAAGTTTATTTAAACCGTTCGAAATTATAACGTTAAATTTTTATTTATTTTTTAAAATAAATCGAAAACGATTTTATCTTAAAAAAGGAAGGTTAAAATAATGCAAGGTATAAGGTTAAGGATATAGGTTTACTGATCAGTTAAATAGCGCCCTTTATATTATTTTAGGAGCTCTTTTTGCTGGGCGCAACCCCGGAGATATTTACCATTCCGACATCTATCTTATTATCAGACAGATTGGTTTTAATACCAGATCAATTGCATTAACTTTAATTTTCCCTAGAACCCTGGGCTCACTCGTAACACTCTTTTTGATTTCGTACTGATCAGGACTGACTCTGTCCCGCCCCATTTCATCACCCAGATCTACCAGATCACCATAATCTTCGCGCGGGGAAAGAGAAGCTTTCCTTACCCGAAGATAAGCCGCGAGGAGCCCATATTAGGCTCCAGAGGCAGGTTTCTCCAAGACAGGAACCCCTGTTCATGTACTACAACACCTTAAAGAACGTGGTTAAAAGAATTTATAATTAATATAATAACATTTGCATATATTTTAATATTACGCAGTGTTTAACAGCAGCACGGATATAATACTGATAATTATAAGAAACTTATAAATATATTTAACGAAGAAAATGCGATTATTTTAAAGTACTTTAATATGTTATAGTTAAATAATTTAGATTTATTATCACAAAATGTTACAAAATAAGCAATACGCGTATAAACGCAAATCGTATCAGATATAAGGTTATCAGTTATATTCCATTATATAACTTGTTCCAAAGGTTATAAAACGCGTACCGTACTTTAATATAATCTGTTTCCGGAATATGTATTTTCCGATTAAAGGGAAGCTTGCCGTCTATAGGGTGCTAATGCACTCCCTGCTAGCTAGCATACTCTCTTAACGCCTTAACGCAATTACGGCGTTAACTGTTATCCTTTATTACTACCCAAAACTGGTATTATCTATTTTACCTTTTTGCCAGCAATTAAGTCTTTTTAATTAATTAATTCTTTTTTTAAAACTATCCGGAAGCAATTTTTTTACTAGACGGAAATTTCTCTAATATCTATTAATTTTCCTTATTTTTAAAATACTTAAAAGGTTCGTATAATCACCGTTAAATAATTTATTAAGTAATATATCGTTAGTAAGAATATATTTTATCTTAACTAGATTTCTTTTTATAACTTTTTATTATTAATAATTATATACATTTATGCACCGTAATTTTATTTGTATTCAAGTAACCTTAATATTTTCTAAACCTAAAACTGTTAATTATTATAGTATATACTTTAAGCTTTTTATTAAAGTTAACTTTTAAAATTTATATTCATCGGAAATAAAATAAAACAAAAATTATAATTAACGTAAAATATAATAATTTCATTTGGGCTATAAAAGAAATTATTATCTTTAACTTAGATCGTTATTATTATATTACCTTTTTATTTAACTTTATAAAATTAATTAAAATCTTGTTCGATTAATCTTATTATTAACGAAATTTAAATTATTTTTTATATTTAAAGAACTTTTATCTTTAAAGTATATCGTTACTATTTAAATTTAATTATATATAAAGTAATTCGGTTAATAGTTTATAATACGTATTATTAGTGTTTAAGTAAAAGAGGGCAATCAGGTGTTACAGTACAGGAACAGGGATTCCTGTTTTGGAGAAACTAACCGTTAGAGCCTGGCGCAGGCTCCAGACGGTTAAACCTCGGAGCAGGAAAAAGCTTGGCTTTTTCTGCCAAGAACTAAGTGATTTAGATGATTTGGATAATCTGATTAGATTACATAAATCATATAGATCCCAAGTATACTTATTAAGTTTCGAGATGGATATATAATAATCGGTTTTTTTCTGTAAATAGCATTTATTTAGTTTCGCTTTTTAGCTATTAATTTAAGCTTTTAACCAAAAATAACTGTACCGTTTTTTAGTTAAGGGAAAAGTCCGCAAATCTTTTTAACGAATACCTTATTTATTAGTTATTATTACCTGCAAATCAAGAACCCCCATTCCGGATATTACTTATACCTTTAGGTGGTTATATAATAAGTTCGTTATATTTTAATAATTTCTTAATTAATAGCTAACGAATAATTTAAGGCCTAGTTAGGTATAAGCTTTATTAAATTTAATAAAAACGATATTATAAAACGACGTTTAATAAATAAATAATATATTCGATTTCCGTTATTAGTTAGTAAAAAATTAATAACCGGATTATATAATTTATCCCTTATTAAAGAAGTTTTTTAATTAATCGATAACATATTACCAAAAGTTACCAGAGTTAAAGGATAGGAAAAATTTTTTTCTTTTTAATAGTAATTAACCCTTACCCTTAAGGAGGTAGAAGAAATTATCGAAATACGACTTAAAAAGTTAAACCATAAGGAAGAAGTTAAGAAAGTTCTTACCGCAAATACGGAAAAAAAAAGAAAGCTTACGACCGATTAACGACTGGACCTTATAGCCGAAAAAGTTATAAGATTTCAAAAGGAAAACGTTAAATTCGCTTAATAATTAAAAAAAGTTTTTACGGTTTCAAAAATTACTTTTTATCTAAAAATTCCAGTACTTTTTTTCGAAATATTTACCTTTTACCCATAAACTTTTACCCCTTTATTATTTGGCCGAGAACGAAAAAGAACTATACCCCTTTTTACCTATTATGGAATATTTAATATTAAAGGTTACAAACTTATTATTCCCAAATTTTATAATAAAATTACGGATATGGAAGGATTTTTAATTAAGGCTAAATTTTACCTTAAGTAATATAAAAGTTCCTTAACGGAAAACTACCAAAAGGTTATAACCATTTTTTAACTATTTGCTGGAAAAGTGCTTAATTAATTCGAACCCATTTTTAGTAACTACTTAATACATTCTCCCGATAATTACCTGGACGTTATTAATTACGTTTTTAGTAATTATAGGTATTTTAAAAAACGAATATAAGCTTTATACGGAGATACCGATAAATAATAATATACGGTTAAGAAAATGCATAATTTAAAGCAAATTACGTTTGCTACAAAATACGTAACCGAATTTAATCGATTAATAGTTATTTCCAAGTTACCAAAAAAAGCGTTATTTTTCCCTTTTTATAATAACCTGAAAAAATAAATTAAAAATAAAATATTTAAAATCCCCCAAAAAGAACCTTTTAAGGAATACGTCGACAAAGCTATTATTTCCGACCGATACATTTTTAATCGATACCTTAAAAGGAAAAATACCGGCAAACGAAATGGTAATAAACGCTTTAATAGTAACAAAAAACCAAAAGATAAATTCTAAAAGGAAACCAGTATTATTTTAACGGAGTTCAAAAAAAACAAGATCAAAATTAAATATTTTAATTATGGCAAAAAGGGCTATTTTAAAAGCGAATATTACTTTTTAGCAAAAAAAGGAAATCCCTAAAAAAATTATTAAAGGGATAAAATTCCCCAGCCTAAGAAAAAAATCCGCGTAACCGAACGAGATATAGATAGCAAGGAAAAAGATGAAAAGGAAATAAGCGTTACTTCCGCTAATTAGGAATTTATTATTATTACGATTAACAGGGTTAAAAATAACGACCCAGATTATAAAGATTGTATTATTTGTAAAAATATTATAGTCAAAGTTTGCAAATATTATCCAAAACGAACAAGTTCCAAAGTAACCATTACGTTAGAATACATTTGTTATTTCGATATACAAAAATATAAAATATACGACCAAAACGGTTAATTACGGAAAGATTTCGATAACTATGGATAGTTATCCCCCAAATATTATATTTTTCCCGAATATATAATATACCTTAAATTAATAAATAATTATAGGTTTTTGCATTTTATTACTTATTATAATTATAATTACTTTATTTATTAACGAACTAAAAAAGATAACAACTTTTAGCTAAGGTATAATAAAAAAACGTTTATAAAACCAGACGATAAATGCAGATATATAAAAACTTTTTAATAGCTAGATTACCTTAAATCTTATTACTTACATTCCGAATTAGAATAAAGCTAAAGGATTATAGCGCAAAAATACTTATATTATGCGCCAGTATTATGTAATAAATACGATTTCCTAGTTATAAAAATACCGCCTTCGGAACTTTACCCTTTTAACCTAATAATTCGCAAGATATTAGACCTAAGAAAAAGCCAGAAGAAAATAATTATCTTTAAATGCCAATTCGGTAACAAAAAATGGTTTAAATATATGGATAACTATTGCACCAAATATGCAGCTAAAAAGGTACGCAAATAAAAACGCCTTTTGGCTTCCAAACTATATTAATCAAAAAACAGCAGAAACTTTCGAAAGTAAGATATCGAAAAGCTTTTATATATAAAACCTTATATAAGGCAAAAAAAAAATACGGAATTAAATCAAAATTTTAATTTATTACGAAAACAAAATATTTAACGTTATAATTAATTCCGGAACAGAAAAAAGCTTTATTTTCCCCAAGGTAATTAAAAGATATTAAATCCTTTAAAAATATAAATAACAGTTATATAAGCTTCGAACGGTTGATAAAAGCCTATTTACTTATAATAACGGCCGAATTTTTCGGGAAATAAAAAAACTCGTAATTTAAATACAAAAATATTTAAAACGAATTACTTTCGACATCGCCGATATTTCAGGATATGATATTATTCTAAGAATACCGTAATTTCGTTCCAGTAATTTATAAATTAACTGAAAAAAATAGACGCTTTTATAGGATAATTTTAAAAAAAAGTTTTATGAAACCTGTTACATAATTAAAAAAGCCAGAATTTTTAACCTAATAATAATAATACCTTTTAAATATCGACGGTTTAAAAAGTTATTTAAAAAACGAACCCGAAAAAAATTGTTTAATTATAATTAATAAGATTACAGAATTTCCATTAAAAAAGGATATTACTTAAAGTTTTATCAAATTTATTATATAAACCTTAAAAAAATTAAAACTTTTTGGAAAAATTTTTAACGAAATCTTAAGAAAAATTATATTCAAAAGTCCGAATTATCTGCAAGGTACCTAGTTATAATGGTACCAAAAATAAAGGATAACAAGATCCGAATTAATAAGGATAAAAATTTAATATACCGACGAGTACATAACTATCGCCAATTAAATAACATTATTATTAAAAATGGGTATCCCTTAACGTTAATAAATACCATAAAAGAAAACATTAACAAAGTTAAATAATTCATAGCTTTAAACCTGTCAAACGGTTATTACTTAATTCGAATGGCTAAAGGCGAAAAATGGAAAATTGCCTTTAGGACCATTTATGGGCATTACGAATATAAAGTTATGCCATAAGGCCTAATTAATGTTCCAGCTAGCTTTTAACATATATTTACTATTATCTTACGGAAATTTTTAAATAAATTCGTTTTCGTTTACCTGGACGACATTTTTATTTATTTAGAAACTTTGGAGAAGTACAAAAAGTATATTATTTAAATACTGGAAACTTTTAAAAAGGCCAACTTATTAATAAACGTAAAAAAAAACGTTTGGTATATTTAGAAACTAAACTTTCTAGGTTTTATTATTACCCCAGGATAAATTTAGATTTAAGATTCCAAGTTGGAAGCTATTAATAACTGGCCGATTCCAGATAAAGTTACTGTTATTAATATCCGTCAATTTTTAGGATTTATCGGTTACGTACGACTTTTGATCCAGGATTATAGCAAACTTATTAATCCCCTTACCAAACTTATTACCAAAAAGTATGTCGGAAAAGAATTCGAATTCTTAAAGGAAGCAAAAAAGGCCTTTTAAAAAATTAAGAACAAAATTATTAACGCCCAGATAATTAAGCTACCTAATTATAACAAAAAAAAGCGACTTAAAACAAACGTTTTAAATTTCGCCTTTAGAATAGTTTTAAAATAACTAAAGGATAATAAAAAGTAGTACCCAGTAACCTATTTTTTTAAAGCTTTCAAAAATGTAAAACTTAAATACCCCATTTATAACAAAAAATTACTAGCAATTATTTTAGTACTTAAGAAATAAAAACCATTTTTTAATAAAACTAAGAAATTATTTAACATTTATTTAAATTACAAAAATTTAATTAGATTTATAATTACCCAGGAATTAAATAAACGCCATAAGAATTAAATAGTTTTTTTATCCAAATTTAACTTTAAAATTTACCATATTAAAGGTAAAAAAAATATCTAAGCAGATATTTTAAGCAAAAAAAAAAATTACGATTTTAAAATTTTTAAACGTTATATATAGGTATTATATCGTAAGGATAATAAAACAGTATAGTTATATATAACCTTAAAATAACCAACTTTAAAGGAATTAGCTTAATTCAAAAATTTTTACGACCTAAAGGAATTAAAAAAAGTTAAATAATTAAAAGGAAATAATAAAAACTAACTGCTATTCCGCGGTAAAATTTATATTTTCTGCTAATAACAAAAAAAGTTCGTTTAAAAATTTTACGAAAACCCTTTATATGGATATTAAGGAATGTTTAAAATAACTAAACGACTTTAAGAAAAATATAACTTTTCAAAATTCCGCCAAACGGTTAAGCAAATAATTAAAAATTATAACGTTTGCAATAAGGTAAAAGTAACCCGTTATAAGCCGTATGGCTTATTGCAACTTATAAACATACTTAATAAAACATAAAATATTATAACTTAAAATTTTATTATTAATTTTCTTATATTAAAAAACCCCGTTACCGGAATTAAATATAACGCGATATAGGTAATTATTAATAAACTTATTAAATATAAGTACTTTTTACCTTTTAAAAAAACCATAACAACCGAATAACTAATTTACGCCTTTATTCGATATTATTTCGATAAATATAAAATACCAGAAAAAATTATTTCTAATTAAAATAAACTTTTTACATCCAAATTCGGTACCAGCTTTTTTAAACAAATCGGTATTAAACTTAAGTTTTTAACAGCTTATTATCCTTAAATAAATGGCTAAATAAAACGGCTAAACCAAACTTTAAAATAATATTTTCGAAGTTACGTTAATTATTAGCAAGATAATTAAGTCGAACTTTTATTACTTATATAAATAGCTTATAATACGTCCGTTAATAAAAATATAGGTATATTATTTTATATAGCTATATATAGATACGATACGATAACCCATCGGTCGAAATAACCAGTACATAAGGTACCAGTTATTACTGCTATAACTCCACGAATAAAAATAATGGTAATAAAGGTTAAAATAATATAGGCCCGACTTCAAACTAAACTATAATTTTTATAACAAAAAATGGCCCAATATTATAATAAGAAAAAAATTAAGGGATTAATTTTAACGAAAGGAAATAAAATCTATTTATTACGTTAAAAATAAAATGCGATATTAAACCTTTCCCAGATTAAAACAAAAAGGCCTAACGATAAGTTTAATTTCAAAAAACTTGGTCCGTTTAAAATTAAAAAAGTTATTTCAAAAACCAACTATAAATTATTATTACCCAAAACCATAAAAATATACCTTATATTCCATATTTCCTTATTAAAACCAGCCCCAAAAAACGCCCTACTTAAGAAAAACCTCGAAATCGAAAAAAACGATAACGAATACGAAATCGAAAAAATACTAGATTTTAAAATAATCAAAAATAAAATCTAGTACTTAATTAAATGAATAAATTGCCCACTTAAGGATAACATATGGAAATTATTTAAATACCTGACGAATACGATGGACCTAATTAAGGATTTTTATCGGCAAAATCCTAACCGACCATTTCTAATGCGGCCAAAATCGTAAGCGACAACGGTCCCCCGCCTAAATCCAAACCTTCGGCGTTTTACCCGAAGGAAATAAACGCTTTTATTATAGCGTCTATCTTAAAAGCAAGCTGCGCTTATTCTGCCTTTATACGACGTTATTTTTTTTCCATCCTTTCTTAATTTTCCTATTAATCTCGTTCGAATCCTTCCTTCAAAATAACAACGACCTTCTTTTTCAGAACCTTTTATTAAAAACGAAAACGTTTTAAACAACTAACAAATTCTTTCGTTTTCTTTTAATACGCGATTAAAATATCTTTTACCTTACGTTACTTTTTTTATAAACGATCGTATTCCTTTTTAATTTTCGATAAGGAATTTATTTCTAAAACGTCATACGCAAAACGTTAATAACGAATACAATAATTATAACTTAAAATATCCTTTACATAAAAACATTCGCCTTCCTTAAAATAAATATAATTCGAACAAAAATTAATATTTAAACCAAACTTTTTAATATTTTTTACGCAATTGGTACGAAACTTTTGCTAACATAATCGCGGTTTTCTTTTCTTTTTTTTAATTCGACCTATTATGATAAAGTCAGCTAAGGAATTACCCCTCCAACAAAACAAAAAGAACACTTACGGTTCTTATCTTTGGGACAAAAATCCTTAAAAAGGGGAAATAATATTACAGTATAAAAACAAAAATTCTTATCTTGGAAAAATCAACCGTTAAAACCTGGCGCAGGCTCCAGACGGTTAAACTTCGGAGCAGGAAAAAGCTTAACTTTTTTTGCCAAAAACTAAATGATCTAAATAATTTAGGTAATCTAACTAAATTACATAAATTACATAAATCTTAGGCATATTTATTAAGTTTCGAAATAGATATATAATAATCGGTTTCCTTTTATAAATAGCACTTATTTAGTTTCGCTTTTTAGCTATTAATTTAAGCTTTTAACCAGAGGCAACTATACCGTTCTTTAGTTAAGGGAAAAGTCCGCAAATCTTTTTAACGAACACCCCATTCATTAGTTATTATTACCTGCAAATCAAAAACCCCCATTCCGGATACTGCTCATACCTCCAGGTGGTTGTATGACAGGTTCGTTACATCAGGATACCGTAGAAGTTATAATAGATTACGTATTAATTATTACGTATAAAATAAAATTAATATCTTTTGTTATTTAATAACCGAATTTAAATAAACCAGATTAAAATTTGGTAAGAATTCGACCTCCGTTATTATCGTATTCGGAATGTTTTTTTTTAATTTAAAAAAGTTAACTTATTTATGCAAGATGGGTTTAGATTCAAGTCGTATTTTCCAAGCTGAGCTAAATACATAGAAAATCATTACATATATAATCCACATAATAAGTACTATACTTATTAAGTTATTTTTAAAGTCGCATTAAAATAACCAAATCTTATTATTTTATATTTTAAGTCTTTTCAAAATTAAGCAATTATTATAAAGTTTATTTCTTAGAATGATATAGCGTTACCAGATTTATTACATTAACTAATTAATAAAGCTTTGTTTTCTTATAAGAAACTATAATATTATTATTCATAAAAAATAACACTTTTTAAAGAATAAAGTAATAAGGTCTTACAAAACGAGATTAGATCTTATTTTTCTTTAAATATTTTAATAAAACCTTTTTGTTAAATTCAAAACAATTCCCTTAATTTATATAATGCCTTTAAAATTAAGCCAAATATATTTCGTTATAAATATTTTAAGTGTATATTTATAGATATTTAATAAAATAAATTCGCATTAATAAAAACGTTTATAACGTTATAATATATAAGTTTTAAGTTAAATTTCACTAGAATAAAGATTAAAATTTGAAACAGTTTTTTAATAAAAAGCAATACCTATATTTTACTATAAACGTGGTTAAATTATTAATTATCACGTAAAATAAAACGTATCTTATATTTTTATAACGATTTATATTTATTAACTTTATACATAAATCCTTTTATATACCTTAAGACTTATTTCCTTTTAACATATATTAATTAACGGCTTTTTAAGATTATATTATTTTATAACTTTATAAATAAAGTTTTTCGCTTGTACAAAATAATTCTTTTACCGGGTATGTATGCAGCTTTTAAAACCTCGCGGTATTGATGCTAGATTATATTTATATATCTGGCTTTACGACGTAAGGATGGTATTATATTTTTTTGTATTAGAACTTTTCCGGTTAAGGTAACGCGCCTTTGGATCATTACTTTTTTTAAATTCCCGTAACTTACCGGCGGATTATTAAATAAACCTTTAAAATAAGTTAATTATTTAACGTTGAACCTAATTCTACAAACCTTATAATCGTTTTAATTGTTTTTTTATAATTCAGAAAATATAGGAACTAATATGTTTAAACGGTAAGATAGTAGAGCTTTTTTACCGTTATTTTAGGTTAGATAATTTAGTAACGGTTTATAATTAGCTTTTTAATTTCCGCCGGCATAATAATCGTAATAATTATTAATATATACGGTTTAAAGATAATGTTTTAAAGGTCTGAAATGGTTCTAATATAACAGCCTTATATAGCTAATTAGTTTTATATAAACGAACATATTTTTATTTTATCCCGGACGTTCTTTTTAACGCTTATAGTATTTTTTGAATTATTTTTTATTTAAATGGAAGTTGAATTATTGAATTAAAGCTTTTATTTTGTTTTAAATATATATATTGCGTTTTTGTACAGTAAAATAAAATGGTCTCCTAGAGTTTTAATATTTATTAAAAGGTACCCTTTTCCTCAAATTATACGTTTTAATTAATAATAATCTTAATAATTAATAGTTTCCAGTTTTTATAAATATTCGTAAACCGGGAATAGCTTAAGTAAATTTAATTTATGGTTAAATATTTCGCTTTTAAACTCTTCTTAACTCAAGGTATTTATTATTACGTAAATTATATAAGCGTATATTTGTAAGTAGGTATAGTAAGGTTTCCGATTAAATACTGTAACGTTTTTTTTATACGTTAAATAAATATACAAAACTTTATACAAGTTTTGTAAAAAAGGTTATTTAAACTTATGGTTATATAAATATATTATTACTTTCAAAATATATACAATTAAAAGCCAAAATAATTTAATGTTATTTCTTATCGTAATCTTTTTTTCTTTTATTATATTATTAAGCGTTTCTACCACCGTTCTGTACCTACCTATATGGTATTAAACGCTTAAATTTAATATTAAAAAAACCTAATTAAAATATATTTACAAATTAATAAACTTTTAAAATTTCATCGTCGTATTTAAATATTTATGGAAATATTTTATGTCAATTTTTCAAAAGCTTTCGAAGGTATCGGAATACCGGAATTAAGATATTTTATTTTCGATTTTTAATGTGAATAGTTTACATAATGTCTAAGTACTGATTAATAGTAAGTTTGACGCATTTATATTTTTAAAGTGTCTCTCGGAATTTATAAAATAGGTAACGATTCATTATCCTAGTTAAAACGCTTTTTTTGTTTTCGGCGTATATATCCTTTAACTTTCGTTTTAATATATATTTATTATTTAAATTCGGACCCCATCTAATGAATTAGCCTAGCAATAAATAGAGATTTCTACCAAAACGCGCCGTATTTATAAATCGATAACAAATTAACAGAAATCCATATAATAAAAGATATTACATCATGTTAAACTTTATGATAAACTACGTTTTGACAAAATTTAAAAACAATGATGTGCAGTTATTAAGTAATAATAATATATGTAAAAACTAAAGAATTTTGATTTTTAAAATAATAAAACTAAAACTTGTTTCTGATAAATTAAGATTTGTATATTATATATGGCCTCTTAGCTTGCAAGTATGGTTTATATATAAATAAGAATTACAGAATACGTTTAAATATAATGTAAATAGTATTATAATAATAATTGAAAAGCTTAATAGTTTGATTATTAAATTTAATATAACTTAAATATAGTTACTAATTAGGTAGGAAAATATATTATATTTTAATTAAGGTTTAAAATGTATAGCATCGGCTTTACCTTTTTTAAAGAATATACCCTTTTGTATATTATAGGAGATGTTTTATTAGTTCTTTCTATTAATATACATTATAATAGTAACATATTTAAAATTAAATAATTAATAATAATAACGGAGAAAGTTATAATATTACGTATTTTAATATAATTTAATTAATATCTTTAATTTTCGTTAATTATTAAACAACCTTTTTATTTAAAAAAAGATAGTGTTTATAAATCAGCAATTTCTAAAGACATTCCTGTTTTGTATAATATTAAACAATAATATAATTACCTTATATTTTATATTTGTTTTTAATTAATATATAATATTAAATTATCTGAAAATTTAGTTATTTTTGTTACGTTTCTTACCAGATAAGAACATAACTGAAAACTTTCTTTTAAATTAATCATATACTTTAATATATAAAAACAACCGTTTTAAAAGTTTTTTATTACGTTATTATTAATTTTAATAATAATAAAACTAAATCTGGTATTATATTATTAAAACTTCTAACGACTTATAAAACAAAATGTGTAATTTTTTTATAAATATTAAACATTATATAAGTTTTCGCCTAATAACCTTAAATAAATACCAAATATAAACATTATAGTTATTGTTTTATACGTTACTATACTTATCTTAATCTTGCATTATATTATATATTAAATTCATCGTTAATGTAATATTGTATATTTATATATTGTTTATATATATACCTTATATAATGCCGATCTTTACACAGGTCTTCTTTTTAATATTTGTATTCTTATATATTTGTTATTAATTTTTATATATCGCGTGTTTTAATAGAAATCGCTATTTATTACGAGGGTGTTTCATTGGATGGGTCCGAGGTTACCCGTTATTAAACCTTCTAAGCGGGTTTGCTTTATATGGAATTATAATTAAGTAATTATTTCGAACCTTAAATATTTTGATTGAAATATACACCGTCTAGTTTCCGATTCGTAAAAATTTCGTTATATATAAATTAACGTTTCGTTTATAAATAATTTAATCTCTCCAAAGGCTTATTACGTTAATAGTTTTAATAAGGGATTAATTAAGTTATTTAAGAACGTAATAAATTACGTCGTATCAACTTAATATTTTTAGGCCCATACAGCTTTAAAATAATATCTTTATTTTCTGTATTTATTAATCTAGACGAAGGCTTTCCTTACGTATATTCCGTTACCTTAAATCGTTGTTTTATAATTTATAAAATTGTTAATAAGGTTAAAAATACATATCTTAAACCTTAAATTTGAAACCCATAAAATTCTAAAGGGGTAGAACCTACCGTTAATCATATTACTGGGAATATAAATAAAAAATACGTTAAAATCTATTTACGTTTTTTAAAACCCTTTTTAAAATAATTAATTTCTTTATTTTTATATTAAATGGCTAATTTTTCTATTTATGGATTAACTGGTAACGATACGTTTTTATATGAATATTACCATCCCGGAACTAAAACGGAATTTTTTTAAAGTTGTTCAAACTAATCGATTAAAATAGGAAGATAATTTATCATAAATTCTTAAGCAAACCTTAAAACGCGAACCTTAGGTATTTAATTTTTACCTTTTTCATTTATTACCCTTATAATTTTCTTTGAAATCTTTACGATGATCTCGTTACAACCTTTTTTAAAAATCTTTATTATATAACTAATTATTAATATCGTTAATTTGTTCTTAATTAAAATTATCTTATTTCGAATCGTTTATAAAGTCCTGTTAAAGGTTAAAACCGTTACAGTAACGTTTTTTCTGAATTGTTATAAATTGGTTATAATCTAGTAATTTAAAAAACTGAGCTGTATTTTTAAATAATAATTTTTATTTATAATTTTATCTTCTTAAAATAATATAAATCAACTCGATTAATTAGATATAACCGGCATTATTATTATATATAACTAATTCGTTTAAATAACTGGCATAATCGTTTCGGAAACCTTATACTATTAACCTACACTTATAATTTCTTATTACCTTATTATTTACTTATTAAAACTTTTAACAGCTTTTAAAACCTGTTTTAATCCTTTTTCAAATTCACGTTTAATATTTATAATAATCGATTATCGCAAACCTTTCCGGATTATTATCATTTAACGTACCGATTCTGAAAATCGTTATCTGCATTTAAACAAATCTACTTAATGTTACATCTATGGGAATCCTACTAAACCCGGAAGAGGAGCCAGGTGAGTTGAGACGGTTAAGGCCTCCACCCCACCGGCTAAACCTCGGAGCTGCGACTGTCTCTGTCCATCTCCAGAGACCAAGGGAGACTGTCTCTGTCCATCTCCAAAGACCGACGGCGACAAGAAGGATATATTTTTCTTGGTTAATTTCCTTTGTAGATCGCACCTATTTAGTTTCGCCATTTGTTATCAATTTAAATATTTAATTAGAGGCATCGTTCTCCGATTAAGAGAAAAGTCCACAGCTTTCTTTAACGAACAAACCACCAGATCATTTATTATGCTATTGTTACCTGTAAATTAAGACCCCCATTTCGGATACTGCTTATATCTCCAGGTGGATGTATAACAGGTTCGTTAGCCTTAATTAATTAAAAAACGTTATGTAAGAGCTATCTTATAAATTCTTTTAAAATGTTTCAGAATTTTATATATTTTTAATTTAAGTATATATAAGTTATAAAATATTTGTTATAAGCTTATTTGTTTTCGGTCGTTATTTTAAAAGTATTTATTTAATGGCCGGTTTAAGTAATCTTTTCGATTAATTAAGATTTTTAAGAAAATAAATTAACTAACCGGGGTGATAAATAAAATCGTTTTTTAAAATAAAAGGTTATATTAAGCGGCGTAAATTTAACATATTATAAAAAGACCTGATTAATGTTAATATAGTTTTATAAATTATATGCTTTAATTTTAATTATAAATTCGTTTTTAAATTTATGCTAGTTTTTACATTATTAAAAATAATTACGCCCATTATTAATACTATTAGTATTATAGTTATAAGAGAAATAAATTATTACCCTTAATATATAATTTATAAGGTTTTAATAATAGTGAATCAGTTAATAATAACGAAAGTTAAGCTAACCAGATTTGAAAATATAAGATATAAGCATTATTTATTATATTACATTATATAACAATTTGCAGGCCCTTTAAAACGCATGCCGTACTTTAATATAATCTGTTTACGGAATATATATATATGCCGATCATATGGAACCTTTCCGTATATGGGGTGCTAGCGCACTCTCTGCTTGCCGACAAATGCCTTATGTAGTACACTAATCGGTCAATTAAATCCGTGCGCTCCGACAACCCCACCCCAAACTGCGACCTATATTCGTAACCATTATTACCTTCTTTACCTAATAACATAACAACCACACCATGGATTTGGCTAAGGCTGGTCGCATTTTTACGGCCGATCGTCGGCCTAACCAGGAATTTAATCCGGAAACCCGGGCCTTTATAATTAGCGTTATAATAGGAGGTACAACCCAGACCCAGGTGGCCGAAACGATAAAAACGGAACGTTAATAAGTCGGAAAATAACTTTAACGCTTTATAACTTACAAAACGGTTTATAACTTATTATGGGAATATCGTTAACGGGTTATTTAAAATCGCCTAGCCCTATATCTTTATTAATTAAACCGTCGTTATTTTCGGGATCCGTACCGCAAACTTAAAAGAAAAGCCGGTATTAATATTAACGTATTAACGATAAAACGCTTTTTCCGCGGGTTCGCATTAAGGAAATAATACGTTACGAAAAAAATTAACTTAACGGCTAACGACGTACGTAAGCGATTACGTTTTGCCAAAAAAGCCTTTAAACGGAATAACCGGAAGTATTTTCGATTAATCCTTTATTCCGACGAATATTTTGTACAAAACGTATCCGGGTACCCCGGTTAATAGGTATTTCGTTTATTATTAAAACGTTATAAAAAGGATTTAATAAATCCGGAAAATTATAAGAAAATCCCGTTTTTTATTATGATTTAAGGGATAATATAATAACGTAAAAAAAAAGGCGGTTTTAATTCTATCATCCTTTACGAAAATAACGAATTTTCCGCCGGCAACGGAATAACTTTCCGGCGTTATATTAAAATCTTCGAACGAGGCCTTTTTTTATTTTACGAAATTAACCATCCTTTTATTTAAGATAACGCTTTAATATATAAAACTGGCGCCGTTAAGGAATTTTTCGAAAAATATAAGGTTTAGGTATTCGAATAACCGCCATATTTGCCCGATCTAAACTTAATCGAATATTTTTAATGAACTTTAAAGGATAAAATTTACGAAATTAAACCCGAATTCGGACGTTTACTTAATAACGAAAAAAAGCGTTACCGTACGTTCGAAATAATTAAAGATACGTAATTATAACTTAATTTCCGCCTTATTGTAAAGTTTATCAAATTATTCCCTAATAGACTGAAAGCCGTTCGTCGCGTTCGGGGATAGTATTCAAAGTTTTAAAGCCCAGCTTTAGGGCTTTATAATGGTATATATAGCTTTTTAATTGGATATGTTTTGATGAAGAAATTTATTATTAAAGTTATAGGTCTAATATAGGGGGGAGGTGGATTGATGGGGAGCGTACGGATTTAATTGGACCCCCGCTGTACATTATACGAATTCTTTTAACTTTTTAAGAAATTATTAAAATTAATAAATATTCTGGAAACTTCTAATCAGTAAAAGACTGTTTTATAAAAATTTTCCAAAAAGAAATTAATTATTTAAAAAGAGATAAAATAAATAACTGCAGCTTTATAAACTAATATAAGGTTGGTTTAAGTTCAAGCCTTATTTTTCAGGCTGAGCCAAATATAAAAAAAATTATTATACATATAATCTATACGATGAATATTATACCTAATATCTTTAAATACGATAATTGATTAATAGTTTTTACGGTTAAGAAAGATTATATACCTCAGTCCCATAAAACCTCACACTAAAGCAGAACCTCACTCTGAAGAACACTAATGCGTGGTTGCTTTATAAACTAATAAATTATAACGGTTAACGTGTTATAACCTTAAGGGTTGGCCTGTTAGCAGACGGTCGGAATTGTGGGACATATCTCCGACGTAGGTCCCAGGTTACATAACTGGCTTAAAGGACTTAAAGAGCTTGACGCTTTAAGCCCCTGAAGGTTATAATGGGCTGAAAAAACCTTAACGAGCTTAATGGTTAAAGCCGTTTAAGTACTTTAAGCTAAGAATAATATATATATGCTTATTACTTTCTTATAATGCAGATAATAACAGGTTACGATATAACTTAATTACTTAAATAACTTTTAATATCTATTAATATTAAACATACTTAAGCCTTGAATTTATTACCTAAATTCTTATAATATTATTATTAACATAAACGGAACGATTTCGGTTTAATAGTTGGTTAAATTAATTATCCGTTTCAAGTTATAAGCTTTTATTTAATAAAACCGTTAAACTTTAAATAATATATTATACCGTTAATATATCGACTAGTACTTAAGAACATATTATATAATAGTATTAAGATAAAATCAAGAAATTCGGAAGATTATTTAACTTTTCGCAATTTAGGCCAGTATTATTTAATAAGTCCAAATTAATAAGATTAAAATTAAATTAAAAAAAATCGAACCTTATGGTAAAAAAGGTAATTCTTAAAAATTCATTACTTAGGTACGCAGATATTTCGGTTTTAAGGAATTATTAACGAAACTGATAAAATCGTTACGGTTCCGGCATTTTTTAAGGGAAATACCGTATATTAATTTAAACTTACATTACGGGATTACCTAGAAAATATAAAATTAAATTTATAATAATTTATTAAATGCTTTTGGAAATATTACGTTAATTTCTAAAACCTTAAAAAAATAAGAACCGTAACGTAAAAGATTTTCGACTTAAAACAAAAAAAGTAGCATTTAACAACTCAATAACATTTAAAAACTTTAAGATTAAGATAAAATAATTGCATATAAAACGGTAATTTTGTGGAAATTCTTCATAAAAATTTAAAAAGTATTAGTAACAAGCAAATTATTAACATAATACGTTATATTACAGGCGATAAGTATATCATAAAAGCCGTAAAAATTTATAATAGATAATATAAACGACGATAAGAACGAAAAAGATAATTTATATCCAGATCCGGATTGTTTAAAATTAATTAAACCAAGAAACGTAATATACATTCTATTACTTCTGGAATAATACCAGAACCTATAAAGCTCAGGACAACGTTATAACGAAATCGATTTCAGGTTGAATATTATAATTACGGTAAGATGGGTTATTTTAAGAATTAATATAAGGTATCTTAAGGAACGATTAAGAAACAGAAAGAATAACGCGGTAACTTTCGGTATGATTTAAAAAAAACCCCAATTTAATTCTAAAAATACGGAAAGGATTACGGAAAGTTAAAGTATTTTCCTAGGCCGTTATTAAACGATAAAACGTTATTATAGCGGCATTAATAATTACTTAATACATATAAAAATGTAACGGATAAAAGAGTTAAGGCCGGAAAAATTAATGTTCCGCGTCTAATAAAAAAAGTAATAATGATAGAAGTAATAAGAATTAAATAAGTGGATTAAGGGAATATTAGAATTAAAACGAACATCTGCACCTAGGAAAGTCCGACCGATATAAGAAATTGTACGTTATTTATTATATAACAACTTATTTCTTGGATATTACAAACAATAAAAATATATTTAATAATAAGTTATACATATGTACCATTAAGTGTTTGATTTCGAAAATAAAACCGGAAAAGATATTAAAATTTGAAAATAATACCGAAGTTTACGTAATATGGTTACGTAAGATATTATCGATATTTTCGTAACGAAAGAAAGTTAGCTAGGAGGAAAAGATTGCTCCGAACAAAATCCTATATACTATTATAAATAATATAAGTATAAAATATAAAAGACTAGGTAAAATAAAAGATTATGAAAATTCTACGGAAAGTTATTAATAACTTAAGATTTAAGTGATTATTAAATAAAGTTTTTAACGAAAACGTAATATATATGAAAGTATTTTACAAATGAAAAAAACATATAATATAATATAACACTTAATGGTAATAAGAATATTACCTAAAAAGATCGGAGCATAGCTAATAAACCGAATTTTATACGTAAATCCTTAAATTGAAAGTTTAATTATAATGTTAAAAAGGATAACTGAAAAAGATTTAAAAAATTTGCCAAAAAACCAAGAACGTATTAAAGGTTAAAACTAGGCCTAAAAGATGGATGTTACCTTTAAGAAAGTAATAAGGTGGCAAAAATAAAATGAGTTAATATATTCTCCTTAAAGAAGCTTTATATACGATAGTAAAAATGATAAAGACTTATTTTATTATAATCAAAATACGAATTAGGAAGAAATGGTATATAGTTATAATAAATTATATAACCGATCCGAGTTATATTAAACCGGCAACAAATAACGAATTACGTTTGTGATTGAAAAATAAAACGGACTTTTAAGAAATTAAAAATATAAAAGGTACCAAATTTACCTATAAGGACGGGTAGGTTAATTAGAAAATTAATTAAATCGAAACTTATATCTAAGAACGAAAATATATTATTAATTTCGATCTTATTACGACACGACACAACGACATACTTTTAGCAAAAATTAATTAATTTAATATAAACCCTTAATTAATTAAAATTTTAACCTGATAAAATTCGTTTTATTATTTATTAAAAAAAGAATTTAAAATAAAGGTCTTATTACTTAACTATTATCGACGATGGAAAATATAAGCGTAAAGATACGATATAAAAGAAATGGACGAAATGAATATATACGACGTATTAGTACTATAATTAAAATAAGATTATATAAAATGAATTACGATTTATAATATTAATCTTAAAAGCTAAAACGACATGGCTAAAATATTATTATAACATTATTAATACCAGCAACTTTTTAAATAATAAATCGAATTAAAAATATTAAGATATAAGAAATAAAAGTATAAAGTGATTATAAAGAAAAACAAAATAATTACCTTTTGTTTTATATATAAACTAAACGAAAAAATTTTATATATAACGCGAATATTTTGAAAATAATTACGAGAAGGAGATATTAAACGTTTCAAAATATTAAAAGGTTATATAATATTTTTCGTATTAAAAGAATTAAACGATATTATAATTAAACATCCCATATTTTTACGCTTAATTATTAAAATATGAAATCGCCTTTATAAAGGTAAATAATTTATTACCTTGAACTTACGAAACGAGTATAATTTAATTCGTATAATGCCAGGAAACGATGTTAAGGGTGATAGGTAGTATGAAATAAATGACGGATAAATGGTAATGAATAACGGTGTTTGATTTAAGGTTGTTTAGATGTTACGAGTAGCTCTGTATTAGATACGTATAATTATATAAAGGTGTAAGTTTGATTTTTAAGTTATTAGATATTATTAAGAGCTTGCAGGTATATATAATCGAAAATTCCGTTAAGAAAGCCCGGATTATTATAATCCTTAATAAGTCCCCTTTTTACGCTTAAAAGTAACCCTATAACGTACGAATACAACTTTTTATACGGCCAAATTAATTTATATTAATTATATTAAAGCAAAAGTTAACGTAAATATTTCGAACCTTATATAGATAAACCCAAACGTAAATTCTGTAATTTTTAATTATGGATATTAAGATATATTACCTAAGTTTTATACAAAATTTTAACGAACCTTTCGGAAACCTTTATTATTTAGTTAATAAGCTGCCTTTATATTTTTTTTGCATTTTTAAGATACTTTAAATATTAGTTTAATCGTTATTAAATATTGGCAAAATCGGCGGCTATATTAGATAATGTTTTTTTAGCGGCTTTAAGGATCACGTTAATTTTATTTTCGATTATTTTAATACTTTTTTCGATTTTATTATTAATTTAACAGTGGATAACCCGAAAGTCGATACCTATATTAGTAACGGTAGCGTTGCTGCCGTTAAAGGCACCTTTTTTTTTCGTTTCTATTTAACCTTATATATATTTTTTGGTACTATAAATATAGCGGAATTAAAAAAGCCCTTATTATTAACCTGAACGTTACCTTTTTTTATTATAAAAATAATCTGGTAAAAGTTAAATTATTCTTTTTTGGGAACATAATTACCGATATTATTATTTAAGTAACATTTTAGGTTATAATATTTGGTAGCCAAAATAATATTCCTAGTTAGCATTTTACCGTCGTACGTTTTTTTGTGTTTTTAAAATATATATATGCGTTTTACGTTATTCCGGACGGATTTTAGGTACGGATATGTTACGAAAGTTTTCGTATTATATTTAATAGTAAACCTTTTAATTTTTTTAAATATTTTAATTATTAATTTGATATCGTAACCGTATTTTTTACGAGATCGGGTAAGGTAAATCTTTAATTTATTTTGGCTTCCGGTTTTATCGTTATCGTTATTATCATTATCGTGATTTTTTTAGTAATAAAAATTTATTTATATTTCGTTTTTTGGTCGAAAAATTTGATTTAATTAATAAAGAACGTTTTTTGCCAGCTTATTTTAATTATTTAGTTATTATTAACTTTTTGCTTAATACGATTATTTTTCAGGCCGGCAAAATTTGGCGATAAGTAAGTAAGTTAACAAAGTTACGTTAAATATTATCCTTAATAAAGTTATTAATAAAAGTAATTAATTTCAAGTTTATTTTTTCCTTATTATTATCGTTCTTCTCGTTATTTATACCCTTACTTACGGCATTATTTCTGTTATTATACCCGGTTTGTTTATTTCCGCGGTTGCTGGTAGTTATAAATACCGATTGTCCAGCAAACCGGTCGATAATGCTGGCAAATTTAATATCTTTTTCGTTTAAAAGGGTTATTCGGTTAGCTTATTTAACTGTAAGGTTTATATTAGGGTTTTAAATAAGTTTTGGGTAATATTTTAAGAATTATGAACTTTTATATCGTTATTTTAAATCATCTTTTCGTTAAAGGTAAATATTTGTTTAATTGTTAATATTTTGGTAATAATATTATTTTAAAGTCTGATTTGGTTATTTTCTTTGTCGGAGGGATTAATTAATTTGGTAAACTTAATAGGTTTATCGTTATTTTTTTCTTAAATTTATTTATAACTTACTTCTCGTTAACGTTATTATCGAATAAATTATTACAAACCGCAAACGTAATAAATAAGGGTTTATTAAAATAGTTATTTTATTCGTCTTTTTTTTTAATATTAAAATATTGGGAATTAAATACCGCTTCGTTAACGGTTTTATCGGTTGTTATAATAGAATTTCTGTCGGATTATTCGTTTTAAGGTAATAAATTAGGCGAATATTTTATTTAGGAAAACGGAAAAAAAGAAAAAGGTTATGGAGTGTTAAAGAATAATAACAATAAAAAAGGGAAAGAATATAGTAAAGGTTTTCTGCTATATTAGTAGATATTTTTAAAATCAACGATATATACCCTTTTAATAACGTAAGATTTTTTTTTAAAAAAAGTATAAATAAATAGGAATTATAAAAGAAATATAAAGTAAATTTGATTAAAAATTATATAGGATTTAAATAAATAAATATATAAATATATATAAAAAATTTAATGTTTAATAACGAATATAAAAGAAAATTTAATAAATATAACGAAATAAATATAAAAAAGATAACGAATATAATTAATTATTTTTTATTAAATTCCTTTTTTTATATGAATAAAAGATACGATTACGTATCCGTCATTTAATATCCTAACGTTATTAATGTAAATTAAAAGCTTTTTTTAATATTTTATCGGCTATTAAATCGGATGTTTCGTTTTATATTCGTTAAGTATTTATTAGCTATTAGAAATAAGTACATTTTAAAATGCCATTTATTATTTTTAATTATATGGCTTATTTATTTAATAAGATACTTAATAAAAAAGTTTTTTTATATTAACGAATTCGGTAACCTACGAGACCGTCGATTTCCTACTTTTGTTCGTTACCTTTTATAATTACCGGCCTAAATTTAATAACCTTTTATTCGAATAGGTTTTTCTCTTTTTCTGGCTTATATAACTATATTACGGAAACGATAAAATAAATTTTTTATCCAGTAAAAGAAATTAACTTATAAACCTATTTTTTTATCCGGTTAAAAATTTTAAACAAATCAACCGGGATAAAAAACTATTTCCTTTTCAATTAATTAGGTAAAGAATAGCTTTAATTGAGATTAAAATATACGGTTTCGTTTTTGTAAAACTTTGTCGGGGTATAACAGTTATCGTACTTTTCTTCCGTAAATATATTACATCAATTGGCGAATTATACGGCTTTCTTAATATAAAATCTTTTTACGATGTTTATTACGTTTTCCGAAATTACCGATTCTTTTTTTTCGTTTAATATATTTAATATTAACCTAAATTAAAATTAAGAATTAATTTATTTATAAATCTTTATATTATAATTATTAAAAAGTTATTTAAATGGTATTATAAGGTAAATATTGTATTCGTTTATAAAAAGTTAAGGTTTATAATTATATGGAAATGTATAATATATTTAACTGCTTAATTCTTTTTCGGAGACTTTATTAATTTAAGCATAAAACGTAATAAAAAAAAGTAACTTAATTTTTAAAAAGTTAAAACTCTTACCTTATACCGTAGAAATAAATTTCAAGTTTTGATTATTCAATTCTAGTTGTCGGAAGTTTTTAATCGCAAAATTTGAACATTTTTAATATTATCGTCGCTTAATTGTTAGTTATATATCATATATTACCAGATATTAATAATAATTCTTTGCTAGCTTTATAGGAAATGGTATATAAGTTATTTAAAATATTCTACCCGGTTAACGTTTAAATGATATTTACGGATATTATTTCCGGTATTTTTTTAATAAAATTTATAATTATTATATATTACCGTAACTTAACCGTTAATAAGGGTATTAATTTTTTAAAAGTTTAGTTGGATCCGTTTAATTTTTTCGGTAAATTATATAAAAATTAAAATTTTTCGAAAGCTTAAAATACTTTTTTACGAAATAAACGTTACGTAAGTTTTTTATTGTACGGTTCCTACCAAAATGGTATTCTTTATCGTAAATTAACTTTAATACGTTTTTAACGTAAATATAAGGGTTATATAACCCTTTATAGCCGTTAAGACCAAGATGATATAAATTATTATCTTATAATTCGAAAGATTTATATTATTAATTTTTATATTTACCCGGTTTTATATCTTATATTATTTTATAAATACGTTTATATTAATTATTTATAACGTTTCCTTTAATAATAGGCGTCTTAAATTTGCTATTAAAAATACAAATAATTTAAATAATGCTATTTCTTTTTGATACAAAATACCAAATGTTAATATCGTTTTATATATTATTTAATTTGTTAAATTCGTTCCGTTTAAACGTTTTTTAATCCGATAATATTATAAAAAAAGAAAATAACGTATTTAATATTACGTTAAATACTTCCGGGATATGGTATGTTTTTAGCTAAAATTAGGATAAATAATTAATAACGATAATTTACTTCAGGTTAGTTTTATTAAAATCCATAATAATTAAAAGTATATAAACAACGATTTTTTAATAAAAATCTAATTAATAAAACTGTTAACAGGAAATCCGCTAAATTAAATAAAATTTCGTAATTTTCTGCATTTTTATAATAAATTACTAACTTTTTCATTTAGATCTTTAGTTTCTTTTCCGTATTAAAAGATAGCTTAAATATAAAAAGGACAAATTTAATTTTGGTTTACAGTATATCCTTACCAGGGATCGTTTAACCATTTTATTTACCTGCTAACTAAAAAACTGTAATATTTTTTAACTTTTCATAAACGTTTACCTTAAAGAAAAAAGGTTTATTTTTCTAGTAATAATAGGTAACGTATTAAGTACATAAGTAATTCTGGAATTACTTTTCTGTAACTTTTCTTTCGACCCTTTATATAAATTTAATTTTAAAGATATATATTTATATCGCCTGCTTTAATACCTTACTTAATAAAGTTTCTGAATTTTTATATTTTATTTACATTTCCGGTTTTTGTTATTCGACAAATATTAGTTTAATGCCGTACCATATAATTCTTTTACGTAATTAAGTTATTATAGCTGTATAAATCTCCAGTTTGTCGAATATATTATAAGAAATAAGCTTTTTAAAAACATTAATACGATTGTTTGTTTTGGGAATTCCGCTTCCGTCGATATTATATCCTAATAAACCCATGAAAAAAATCCGAAAACTTTTTTTTTGCGTTAATATAAACCTTTATCTGATTAAATATATTTAATATAAGACGTAAATATTTTAAATACTTTTTAATATTTATATTAAAAATAATAATATCGTTAATATATACGCGTATAGAATAGTTATATACGAAAAATAACCTATTTATAAATCGTTAATCGAAAACGGATAAATTATAAACTTTTATTCATATAACGTTAAATTTCTTTTAATTTTCGGGGATTAATAATTACCTCACGGTTCCGGTATTCCGTACGTATTAGTAATTGGAAAAAAAACTGGATACCTTAAGGGAATTCAACCATTTCTTACCAGTTCTATCGTCCATAATATTTTCCTAATCCGGTAATAAATATACGCCGGAAATAATTATTTTATTTAACGGTTTAAAATTAATTATGATACGGCTTTTTTATTATTTAATGTTTAATTTTTTCCATATAACGAAAACCGGGACCGTTAGAAGGGTAAGTTCATACTTAATAAAAATTGGTATAAAACGTATCGTACTTTTTATCGAGCAATTAATAATTTTTAACGTTTAACAAATATATCTTAACCGCCTTTAATTATTACTAGCATTTTCGATAAAATTAATGCCTATTTTGTCCTTTGGTAGTTTAAATATAACGCCCTTATTTCGAAAGATGTTATAATCATTAACTAGGTAACGTCTTTTATCGTTAATCGTAAGGTTATTATATGTAATAATTATTCCGGCCTTAAATTTAACCGACGGAATATTTATTAATTTCGTAATTCCGTATAAAAGGATATGAAAGTTAATATTTAAACGTTCGGTTATTTTTGCGTTTTTTTTGTATTATGTTATAAAAAATGGATCTTTTTAACCGGATTAGTTTATTTATCCCGAATTATGCCAGCCTTTTAATATTAATTAATTTTGTATTAATTAATTAATCTTATTTTCTTATTTCCTTCGTAATTATATATAAGATTAACCTTTTCGTTTTTTATAATTCCGAAAGTCCAGGTTTTAATGTGATAAAAAATGGCCTTTTCAGGTTAAATCTATCGGAAATAAGGTTAAACGTTCCCGGAGGCCGGTTATTATGTAAAAAGGTTATATTATACGATTTTCTTTATTTATTAATTTAGGCAAATTAACGTTATTTACGTTAATAAACGTCGTAATTATAATTAAGATTATTATTATACAGGGAATTATAACCTTTCGTCGGTCAGGTTTTAAAATATCGTTTTAAGGATTTCCTTTTTATTTTTATATTATAAATTACTTAAAACGTATAGTTTTTTTAAATAAAAATAATTTTAACTCCGTATTAATATAAAACCTTAATATTTAATAATATTTTTGGTTCGAGGTTAATAATTACGTTAATTTTAATAATAAAATGGCGGTTAATTTATATATCCTTAATTTAACCCTGTATATAAAAATTAAATTCGATTTAAATATTAATAAAGGTTTTTATTTTAATACCTCTAACGTAAATAAGGTCGAGTTTGGAAAACTTGGGACTTTTAGCTTAAATAATTATTTATTTCCGGTCGATAAGGATTATAAAGCTACTTATATCTATATAAACGTTAATCGGTCCTATGTCGACGTTAATTTTAATACCTATTTTTAAATACGATATTTTCCGTTACTTATAATTTTTCGAAACTAGCTTTAAATCGGACTTAATTATGTATTTGTTATTCAGGATAAAACATACGGTTCCGTTAATATTAAAAGTTCTTTTAACGGATATAGCAAAATTTACTAACCGTACCGTTTTGGATATTATTTAGTTTTTGGTTAAATATTCCTTTTACGCATAATTCTTAAAAAGGGCAGCTGTATCGTACGTAATATTGTACCGTTGGCATAAATAATTCGCCTTTTTTTCGCATTTCTTTTAATAAATATCTCGTTTAATATTTTGAAATATACTAAATCTATATCGTTAATAACGTTCTTTTCGTTATATATCCAACCCTTTTTATAATCAAGTTTTAACTTTATTTTCGCTAAAGTAAATAAAACCGTTAGCTTCTAAGGCGGATGAATAATTTTCGGCATTCTTTTCGTATTTTTATATAAACCTTTCTTTTAAAAAATACTTAAATTTTATTTTTACGTTAGGTTTTCTAGCAAAATTTCCGGTATTTTTTAAAACGCGGTTAAGAATTTCCGCAATCCTGATAACCCGACCGTTTTTTACGTCTAGAATGTTAAAGGAAACGTGACTTTTCGCGCTGTTATTTTGTTTTCGGTATCTTTTCGAATAGCCCTGGGGGCTTAAATTAAAAAAAAAGGAACCCTAGTAACCCTTAATTGCGTTAAAAAAACCTTTAACGTTAGAACCGTTAGCTATTACCGTTATTATTCGCTTAATAAGCCTTATCGTTTTAGTTATCCGTATTATTATATATATTATTTTATAACGTAGTAATTTTTAATATATCGGTTAGTTTAACGTTTTTATATTTGGCTTTATTATTAATCTTATTTAAATATCCGGTTATAATAGCCTTTATTTTTAAGTCTGAGGTATAATATTTAAAGCTCTGGATATAAATTTTAGTATAAGTAGGTGAATAATTAAAAATCCGGTGAGTGTTTTATAATTTACGATCCTAAATAGCTTTATAATGTAAGTTTTAGCCGGTTTTTTTGTTTACAATTTTTTAAAAAATATACCGGTTCCGGATGAACCTTTTTAAGCTGTTTTTAATTTAGTTTCGAATTACTTTAATATAACGTCAAAGGAAATCGTTAAATCTAACCGGAACCGGTACTTCTCAGTTTTAAAAAGCTGTTATTTTTACTAAACTAAGGCGTCGTTACGAAATAAAATTTAAGCTTTTCGAAAAATAACGATTTTTCGGTTATTTATATCGGCCTATTTTTTTAATCTTTAACCTAAAAGTATATGTTATAATAGTATACTTATTTTTAGTTTTAAAAAATAATTAATCTATTATATTTGGTTTTTTCGGTATCGGGTTAAAATAATTTAATATTAATGACGCGGATTTTATGGAACTTTGTAAACTTTTTAGCTAGAATTTAACAGTACGTAACTGACGTTCGATGTTAATTAACGCGGCACTTTTTAGTTTCCTTAAAAAAATACGTAAAAGTTTATATTATGCCGTTACTTTTGTTTATAAGATTAAATAAATTTGGATTATCGTTTTAAGTTACGATTTGGGCTGATAAGCCGGGATATTTTAATGGAAAGAATGATACGTTTTTCCGTTTGAGGGTTAATTTAATCGGTATATTGTTCGGGGTTAGGAATTTATAAATCATTAGTTTGTTTATCGGTATAGGTATTAATTTTGTTAAACTTTTGGGAAATTTTAATTATTGCGGTAATTTCTTTAAAAATTCTTTATATTTCATAAATTTTAGGTAAAAGGTTTTACTATATATATAAATAATTTTAAATTATTAATCGAAAAGTTTATTAAATATATTTTAATACTTTAATAACATTACGGCGTATAATATTTCGGTAATTATTATACCGTAAGGATTATTAAATATAACATTTAAATAAGTTATTCTTTTTATAAATTAAAAGTTCTTAAGTACTTCCGTTTAACGATCGGGTTATCGGGACTTTTAACGATATAAACGTAAATTTTTCGTATTTTTTGAATTTATTCTTTATAAACCTATTTGTTATTATAAAATTTTGTTATTAAATGTTACGTTTATTCCGCGTTCTTTTTTGTATATTTCTTTAATAAGTGGAAGAATAATAAGATAATAAGGTAAATTAATTTTTGATGCGGGTAATAGGTACTATTTATTAAAGGTTATAGGTGGTATAAAATAAATAACGGATAAATGGTAATAAATAATAGTATTTAATATAAGGTTTTTTACGTATTACAAATAGTTATGTATTGGACACGTATAACTGTGTAAAGATGTAAGTCTGATTTTCTAAGCTATCAGAAACTATTAGTAGCTTGCAGGTATATGTAGTCGAGAATCCCGTTAGGTAAGCCCGGACCACTGCAATCTTTAATAAACGAGTAGAAAATAACCTTCTAGATTAAGTACAGATTATTCGAATATTTATTAATACCGTTTAAATATATTAATATATCCGTAACGTTCCAAAATATAACTAATTACGTATTACGTAAGTATCTTAATATATTTATTATTTATTACTTCGAAAACATTTTTATTCATTTTAATTCAGAAACAGAATAAAAAAATAGTTTTATAAGGTTTTTCGGACTTCATAAACGTTAACGTTTTAATTAATGCTGAAAAAACGAGTTTCAGAACAAAAGGTACCATATTTAAAATACGTTATTACTTCTAGGTATATTAGAATAAACTTTAAGAAAATAATAGCAGTCTAAAACTGGAAAATACCTACCATAATTACCGAAATTTAGGCTTTCCTTAAATTCGTTAATTATTACCGTAGGTTCGTCCGCATTTTTAGCAAAATCGTAATATCCTTGCGTAACCTAACTAAAAAAAGGTTAAATTCTAATAAAAAGATAAAATAAAAAAAGGCTTTTAAAGGATTAAAGATTTAGTTATTAATAAATTAATATTAATTATATATAACTTTAATTATCTCGTATAACTAAAGACTAATATTTCGGATTCTGCGTTAAACGTGAAAATTAGATATAAAGATAATTAAGGTAACTTATACCTTATTACGTTATATTCTTAAAACTTAAAAGGAGCTAATTTAAATTACGGCCTTCCAAATAAGGAATTTTTAACCAGCGATAACGATTTCATAAAATTCCCATATTAGCTTAAAGAAATTATATCAGGTTAAGGTATATACGGACCATAAAAACCTTACCCGATTTACCATTACCTGAAAACTAATAAAACGATAACTCCGTTACGGAAAATACTTTTCAAAGTTTAACTTTATTATTATTTTTAGAAAGAAGTTAAAGAACGGTAAAATAAACGTTTTTAGTAAACGATTAAATTTAAAGAAAAAAGTCCTTAAGATTTTATACCCGGTATTCGACTAGACGGAAAAAGGATATATAAAACTTCGATAAATTATAATAATCTAAAACAATATCCTACTTATAATAAAAAAAGTTTAATAATATTAAATTGATGCATAGTGCAGGGCCGAGAATGTGGCTGCATTGATTAGTTAGTCAGCATTATTCATATATTTCTAGGAGCTTCTTTCGCCCGGCGCAACACCGGAAACGTACATCACGCATTATTATTGCGACAGCACTTCATAGATTAGTTTTAATACGAATATAATTAGATTAATTTCTATTATCTTTTAAGCTTTTAGTTTATTCTGAATAGTTTCTTCGATTTTACATTAATTAGGATTCAATTTATTCCGTTCCATTTTATCTAGCTATGAAGGAAATGAGATTAGCTTTAATTAACTGCCGAAGAAATTTTCGATTTCCTATCATAAGGCGGAATGGATAAAGGTTGAATTAAAAGCGTCCGATAACGATCAAATACGGTTACGATTACGCTTATAATTACGCTTACGATAATTTAAGCGGTATATAATCAACGACCGGAATTACGATAATAACGTAACCTTTTGGACAATTAATAAAAAAAAGCTATTAAATTACGGACTTATGACGAAAACAGTTTTATTTAAATAACGACCAAAAAATACCAACGCGTATAATAACCGGTTTCGGAGCATGGATTAATTACTTAAACTTTGGACATATTACGTAATTCAGATAGTTATACGTATTAATAAAAAAGTACGGAATCAGATATAGTATAAAATTTAATTAATAAGTGTTAAAAAGATTAAAATTACGATACTGGCAACGTAACTATTAAGATTTGAATTAATTAAAATACATATAATAACGATAGAATTAATGATATAAATAAGATAATGAATACGTATAAAAAGGGAGATAAGGTTATAAAACTATTTTATTTTAAATATAATGATAAACTGTCCAAAAAAAGGAATATCTTTTAATATAATGCAGAGACTAAAAGCGAAACGTCATAAAATATATTTTATGCGTTTTTAAAGTTAATCAGGTAACATTTTATATGGTTATTATTAAGCGGTAATATTTGAAATTTGCTTTTTTGTTAAATTAAAATAGGATAAAGCGTAATTGGTAATAAAAATATTCATTAATAAGTTAAAAAAGTTGCAATTAAGTAATCAATACCGGAACGATAATTAGAATATAATTATTCGGACGGATAGTAAAAAAAGATTATTTATCTTTCAAGTTCGAAAAAAAAAAAGAAAATATACCGGAAATAATTATCGCGGATAATTATTTACCTTATACTTAAACAAACTCCCGTTAAATTAAGATCTTAAAACCTAAGTAATTTAAGAACCGGTAATATGAATTAGTTTAAAATAAGGTTCAACAAGTTTTCTAAAATTTTATCGAAATCTTTTAAAATTATTACCAATATTAAACTTCCTTAACCTTTCGAAACCTGCTTTGAATACGATTATTTAATCCCAATTATTAGAAGGTTTTTACGATAATAAATTTACAGAAATTAAATTTTAAAATAATAATAATTAAACCGGATTCTTACAGCGAATTAAAAATACGGATATCTAAATAAATCTTATATTAACCCAGCCATTATTAAAATTCTTTATAGAATTTATAAAATTTCTATTAAACGTTATATTTTTCGATGTAACTAATTAATAAAAATAGGTTTTTCTTGCGGATATTATAAATAAACTTTAGTTTTTTATTGGTTTTTTAAACTTATAAATTTTTTCATTTTTTTAAGTACCGAAGTTGTAAACTGGCTTTAATAAATACATAAAGTATTTAAAAAAAATATAAGTTTATAAAACCAGAAATAATTAACGAAATATTTTGTTAAACTAATAACCTTATTACAAAGAATCAAATTAAAATTATTTAAACGATCTTAAAAATTTTCAAGTTATAAAATCTTAAATAAATTCGGACTGTAAAGAATTGATTAAGAATTTTAACGAAATAAATTTAACAAAAAGATTCTGATTTAATATATAACTATTATCTACAATGCGTTACCAGAATGCGGAATATTATCGAAAAATTCAAACTGAAAAGGAAAATAACTAGCAAAAATAAATATATCAAAAGCTTAGTGAAAAATATACCTCTTAAGTACTACGAAAAAGTTTTAAATAATTTAAACATAAAGTTTAAAAGTTTATATACGACAACTTACGACAGAATATAATTATTAACTAAGGATTAAATTATTAATAAGGTTAAGTTTTTTAAGTGTAAAGGGCCGTAAACGATTGTAAGAAAATATCCATTTTAACCTTAACCGAAGAACCGAAAACGGGCTTTATTTAACTGAATAAACTAAATTATTTTAATAAAAAAGCCAGCGTTTACGATAAATAATGTGTAACCGAATTAATTAAGTATTTAAAATTATATAAACATAATAAATCTAAAACTTCGAAACATTTTTAAAAAATACGAACCCGAAAAGTTACCCGGAATTTATAATATTACGTGCCGGTAGGCTAAAAAGAACCTTAAGCCTAAATATATAATATGAACCAGTTAATTAGTATAATAAATTTCTATCTATATAAATACAATCCATTTAACCCTTACCATAAATAAAATAAATACCGAAAATAACAACATTACCGTAATAATTATCAAAACCGAGATAAACGTTTTGAAAATTTTAATTAAAGCATGTATAAAGTTTATTAAAAACTATAATATAATATGCAAAAGCGTCGTTTATTAGTTAACATAAAACGTTTAAAATTAATTTTATTCGCTGACGATGGACATAATTTTTATTTTTAAAACCTTTAAAAATAAATCTAGATTAAATATATTTTAATTCCTTAAAGTTTTAAAAAATTAAGTAATCGAATAATGCAAGGTTGATCTAGGTTCAAGCCTTGCTTTCCAGGCTGAGCCAAATACGGCTTGAACATAGATTAACCTTGCATTATTCCATTACATAATTTTTTAAAACTTTAAGGAATTAAATTATATTTAATGTTACTTTATTTTTAAAGGTTTTGAAAAAAATTATGTCCGTCAAGTAATCGAATAATAAGTTCGAGTTTAAAAAAAGGTTTTAAAATGACTTTATAATTCTCCGGCCTTCTTTACCCGGTATAAAAAGAAATACAGTATTTTAATGGGCGAAACGATATCTTCCGTGGCGTAAATAATTAATTAACCGGCTCCGATACGGAAATTAATAATTTAGCTGAATTTTAAAAACATATCACAATTTTAAAACTAAACTAATAAGAAATCGACATTAATTAACCTAAAGAACCGAAATTAAAATAACTTATTACGTTTATAACAAAAAACCGTTTTATAAAAAGATATTTTTATATAACTATTTATAAAACGATCTTATTAAAAGTAAAGATATCCGATATTTAAAAAAAGTCTGAAGCCTGGAAATCGATAACTTTACTTAGCCGATTATGCTTACTAACGTTATAATAACCAAACTTTTTAAAAAGGAAAAAAAAGAAATTTAAAGCCGCAAAAAAAAATTTAAGTATGAGGTTATAAGGGAAATTTAACACACAAAAGCCTATCGTTTTATAATATAGAAACTAACGTTTAAATAAATAACATCTTTTAAATACATCACTAATATCTTTAAAACGGATGATGTTACCTAAACTAATAATATTTATACCCCTATAAATTTAATTAATAAGTATATAATAAAATCCTGGGAAAAAAGAATTAAGAAACATTTTTTAAACAAGGTTTATAAGCATTTAGTCTGAATTAATCGAAATTTATGCACATTTTAAAAAGACCTTTAAAAACTTTATATTTATTAAATCCTTAAAGATACTTAATCCCCAAAAAAATTTTAAGATACCCGAAATTAAGATAAGAGAATTAAAACCCTTAAAAATAAATAACCCCGTTAAAACTCTTATTATTAATACCGGTTATAAAATAAAAAACAAGAAAAGAGTTAATGCTTTATCGATCCACCAATATAATTTAACCGAATATATTATTCCGTTATTTAAACTAGGAGCCCGAATAAATCATGCAAATAATAAAGATTTAATTAATAGAATTATCGGTATTAAAATTAGATTTAGCGTTATAATTACGTCGTACGTTAAACGATATAAAATAACCATACAATACATCCGCGTATTATATTTAGCCTTTAATTTTTAAAAAAGGATTCCGTTCAAAAGTATAATCAAAGTTTCCGGTTAGTTAACTGGCCGATTCCTTATTATTCCTTTATTTATTACTGATAATGATTAAGTTATATAATTATTAACATTTAGATTTAACTTTATAATTAAATCGAAAATAATACTTCATATAAACCTTAAAATAATCAAAGGAACTTTAAAATTCGGTTCGATAAATATTTTTATTCCATTAATTTTAATTAAAGAAGTATTCGTAATTTTCGAACCGATAAGTGATTTAAAAAAAGCAGCCGGTAAAATCATAAGCTGCAATACCGGCGGAAGTAAGCTTACGAATGATAAAACGAATAAATATTATATAAGTTTTTATATCTTTTCGAGTAGTACTATTACTGCGGAATAAAATCGGGGAATTATTAAAAAAATTCGAAGTAATAAGTTAAAACCCGGAAATAGTATCTTAAGTTAAATTAATGATAAAAGGTTTATATACGCCTTGTACAGGATGTTTTGAAATAAAATACGTAATTAAATTAATAATAACCAATTAATATATATTAATATCATGTACAAACCGAAATATGAAATTACTTTCTGTTAACGACGTACCGGTTAATAAATTAATATTATTTGAAAACGTTAATTAAAAATTAAAAAGTAAGAAACAGTACGATAAGTTATTAATTAATCCAGAAAAGAAAGTTTAAATTTGATAGTTTATTAACTGTTTTATTCTTTAAATTTAATAATATATTACCGAATATTCGACTTACCGATAAAAAGGTTAAAGCTATTTTTAATTAATTAAGTAATAAATTTATCCATATTGAAAAAGCATTTTTTATCAAAATTCTATGCCGAAAAAAGGTGTATTTTAATTCAGAAATAATAAAAGTGCGGAGAGATTAAATAATATATTATAACAACTTTCGAGATTCGAACGATCTTTTATAAGGTATAATAAGTTTAAGGTATTATGATATTAGTTAATATAAAAGACAAGCTAATCGACGTATTACGAGTCCGAATTTAGAAAAACGTATACGAATAGTTTTATACGGCGGACGAAAATACCTGGTTGCTTATAAGAAACAGAACGGCGGCTTATGGTTAATTAACTTTATATTAAAGCTTAATTTTATTATTTTACAAAATACGTTTACGTGAAAAGATTATAACGAATTTTCCATATATTTTATAATATGCTTTATAATAACTTTAATAATTTTTTCCAGTTATGATGAGGTTATTTTAACACCAGATAATAAAAGCTTTACGATTTTTTTTAATACCGTTAGGATTTTTAAGGATAATTATTTTATCCTAACGGATTATTAATTTTGGACCTTCTTTTTATTAAATAATAAAAAAGATCTTAAATAATCTTATATTTAATGTAATCCGTTTATTCGTTAAGAATATCGGTAATAAGCAACCGAAAAATAAATATAATAACAAAAGGGTTTTTTAAGGATCTAGAAATTTGTTATAAGTATATCGTTAATATAAAAAAACCGGTTTTAATTACGAACTTATCGGTATTACGATTAATATAAAAAGGTTATAATAATATTAGAAAACTGGCCTAATAATCGGATTGTTCTACGGATTAAGTGGTCGCCGACCTAATATTACCAAAATGGTTAAGTTTTTATAAATTAAACCGTATAAAAACGTTTCAAAAATTAGGGCCTTTTTAAGTATTACCGTTTATTACCGAATCTTTATTACGAATTATACTTTAAAAATAATCTTTTTTATAAATCCATCTAGTAAAAATATACTTTTTATTTAAGGGCCTAATTAAAACCTGGTAATAAAAATTATAAAAAAAGTTAACGGTAGTTTTAAGTTTAGTTATTTTAAATTATAATTCTGATATAAAGAAATTATTAAAAGAACAGCCGTAAGGAACAGCGGTTACGGAAATATTTTTAACTAAGTAATTAATAATATGGAATATTTTGCGCGTTATGACAGTAATATTTAAATGGATGTTAAATTATATTACCATAATAATAAACTGGAATATTAAATTATTTCAAAATTTTAAAAAGATTCCGGAATTATATTTATAATATTTACTTCGTATTAAAAATTAACATTAAGGTCTTCATTAGTTAAATTAATAATTCCTTAAGCTTTTTACCTGGTATTAAGGTTATTCGTTAAATCCTTTTCATAAAAATATTCGATTTTGAAGTTAAATATATCCCCGGTAAAAAGTATTTGATTACGGACGGTTTATTCCGAAAGTTACCTAATATTTTTAATGTATTAAACGATTAATAAAAAGGAAAAGTTAACGATTTTCTTAATATTTAATTAAACGTTATTCCGTTTAATTTTATTTTAGTAAAGACGTTATTAGAAGTTTTTTTAACGGGTTAATAATAAGGATTCTTTATTAAAAACTGGTTTAAGGAATCGTAAAAGTACGTAAGGTTTTTAACGATATTAAAATTGGTAATCATTTTCGTAAAACTCCCCAAAAAGTAACCCCCAAAAAAAGGCTTTAAAACACTCCGCTTAAGACGGAATCCTTAAGCGTAAAGTAAATAAACTATACGGTAACCGTAAGTTTATTAATTCCGAATAAAGTATTTTGTACTAATTAAATAATGTTATAAAGATTACGGCTATAAATGACTTAATTTAATTTATTCTTATATAAAAGCTTTATATTATTAATATAAAACAGTTAGTTTTATTTAAAAGGTAATATTTACGTATTTTAAATCCTAAAAAGTAATCGATTAACGTTTTAAAATAATATATAGCATTTTGTAACCGGTAACTATAAGTATTTTTTAAAGCATTTATATATAATTTATATTTACCGATAACAGTTATAACACTACGGTCGAAATTGGGTATAAATTATCCGATTATTTAAACATGGAACTTTTCTATTTACTTACGTTAATAAGAATCAAAACGTATTTACACGAGTATATCTTTTGCGGTTACGGTATTCCGATTAAAATTAAAAATTAAAAAAAGTCTCGAAAATAAAGGCGAAATAATTAAAGATTATAATATAATTAGAATTTAATGAAAAGTTAAGACCGTAAACTTTACCTAACGATAAGGCCTAATCGAAAAAACAATATCCCGATTATTAAAGGTTTAATAAAAGCGACAAATAAGATTAATAAAAAAAAAGTTAAATTTTTATTTAAAACGGTCTCCACCAATATTACTATTATAACAATTACGGCCTTAATTTTTATAAATCATTATGCCGGTAAAATATATTTTAACCGATCGAAACGGTTTTGCCGACATCGAAAATTGTAATTTAAGATTGTAATATTCCGAAGGAAAATTTAATTGCGGAACGGATTCGGTTTTTGTGAAAAAAAAAATAAAAACCTAATTAGAATTATGAAACCTATTATTAACTAGCGTCATAAAATTGGTAAATTTGTAAATTAAATAAAGCGAATAAAATAAAAATTAATTTTTAAAAATAAAAGATTTAATATTGTTATATAATACGTGCCGTTATATAAATATATTTAAAGATATAAAATTAAAATACTATTAAATTAATCCGTATTTACTTAATAGTGGTACAGGTTTAAATATTTATTATTTAAAGGAAATTCATAGAACGAAATTATAAAATAGATCATTATAATAATAAACTAAAATAATTTATAAAAAATAAAAAATAAATATTAAAAGCCGATTGATTTATTAGAAAAAAGAAGAAAAGAATTCGCTCCTTAATTAACTTAATAATATAATATAGGATAATTTAAACGCTATAAATATTAAAGTATAAAATAATTAATAACTTAAAACTTTAAAGTTTATAAAAATATATATTAAGGTATATATACTTAATATTTAATACGAAGGTTACGTAATTATAGACGATAATAATATATCTAAAAAAACTATGAATTTAATAAACCGAAAATATTAACACAGTTAATAAGAAAAATTAAAATATAAGCACAAAAGCTTTTTCAAACTTTTAAAGATTATGCTAATTATTATCATAGTCGATAATTACTTCTCATTATTTTTAATTAATCTGTCGAAATATCAGTATTTAATATTAAAGATTTAAAATATAACTTTTAATTTATCCCGAAATTAATTTTTTTTAAACTTTCCAAATTATTAAATAAATATTGTTGTTAATAACTTTGTTTAATTTTTAAAAACCGAAAATAATTCCCTTTATATATTGTAAACCAATGGTTGCGAAAAATATGCTTATAATTTTTAATAAATCCGACGTAATTATTATAAAACGTTTTAAAAAACCCCGGATTTAATTAATACCCGAAAAAGTAATATATTATATTAATTAAAACTTTTCAATATTTTATATAGTTATTTATAAAATTTATAAAATACGAAATTATAAAAGTCGAATATTTGGATAAATAAACCGGTAACGTATCGAAATTTTTAATAAATAACGATATAAATAAATTAATAAACCCGGGTTAAAAGTTTTAAATAAGAACTAAATAATATCGTTTAATTTTAAATATTTAATAACTATTAATATAAGCAAAGTAATAAGGATAATATATAAAAAAGATATATATATTAATATATAAGATTTATTATTAGGGTTTATTCTTAAGGTTTATTCTTAAGGTTTATCCTTAAGGTTTACTGCAGCCAGCTAGCATAAGGTTCATTAAAGTCGAAGCTTATCGGCAACCACGCATTCTACTTCAAAGTAAGGTTCTGCTTTAAAGTAAGGTTTTATAGAACTAAGATATATAATTTATCTTAACCGTAAAAACCATTAATTAATTATCGTGTTCGAAGATATTAGGTATAATATTTATCGTGCGGATTATACGTATAATAATTTTCTATATATTTGGCTTAGCCTGGAAAATAAGGCTTGAACCTAGATCAACCTTATATACTTAATATATTAAAATTATAAGTTTTACGTTATTACGATTATTTGAAAAGGTTTTTACGATCGGTTAATAATAGAAAGTAATACGACAAAAAATGCGATATTTTAAAACTAATATAACGCTTTATAATAAAATTAATAATATAATTACTCGTTTAAATAATTAAAGCAGTTAAAAAGGATTTTATTATAACATTACGAAATAAAAACATTTAAAAAGGTATAAATATTCCAGAAATTAATCGACGACTACCGGATATTTATACGATAATATTAAGAATCGGACCAGGATTACCTCTGAGGTTAAAATTTATTTTAATGGATTAATATATTTTATTAAAAAAATAAAGTTTTAAAACTAACGGATTATTTATTATTAAAATATTAAGCGGTCTATAATATTAATCGAATTTAATATTACGGAACCGGTAATTAAGAAAAGCGTTAGATTATAAATAAGGTATTAACGGTATATAAGGTTATTAAATTAACGGATATCGTTAAGTTTAATAAATAATTTAAAGTTATATTTAATAATTAAAGCTTAATTTATACAACGGAATATAACGGTAAGAAATATTAAGGTATTAAAAGTTATTAATAATATTAAATATCGTATAAATATAAACTGTAAAGAAATACAAAAAAATACGTAATTTAAGTTTTAAAAGCTTTTAAAAAGGTTAACCTATTAGTAAACGTTAAAAAAAGCGTTTGGTATATTTAGAAGCTAAACTTTTTAAGTTTTATTATTACCCTTGGATAAATTTAAATTTAAAATTTTAAGTTAAAAGTTATTAAAAACTAATTAATTTTTAATAAAGTTATTATTATTAATATCCGTTAATTTTTAGAATTTACCGGTTACGTATAACCCTTAATCTAGGATTATAGCAAATTTATTAGCCCCTTAATTAAGCTTATTATTAAAAAATACGTTAAACAGGAATTTAAATTTCCAGAAAAAGTAAAAAAAAGTTTTTTAAGAAATTAAGGACAAAATTGTTAACGTTCCGGTAATTAAGTTACTAAACTATAATAAAAGAAATAATTTAAAACCGACGTTTTAAATTATACCTTTAAGGCAGTTTTAAAATAATTAAAATATAACGGAAAGTAATACTTAATGGCCTACTTTTTTAAAGTTTTTAAAAATGTAAAACTTAAGTACCCCATTTACGATAAGGAATTATTAGCGATTATTTTAGTGTGACGGCTGACTAGCTTAACCAACTATTAAACCCTAATCGTACTGTTTATGTTAGCAGTAATATTGTGGAAATTTAAATAATAGATTAAAGGTATAGCTATATCTAATAATAGCAGATGTTAAAGGTAATCTAGGTAACCAAGTTATATTATAAGCTGGTATTATTTAAATTATAAGAAAGTAACGAACGTATATATATTACTTTTAATTCGACTGGTTTGATTTAATTTTATTTTTTTTCTGGTAATTAAGTTCTTTCGAACCTATCGAACCATTTCGAACCGTCGGCCGGTTCGATTAACTTAACGTATTAAATCCCTTTAGGTCCAATTAGGTCTTTCGAATTTATCGAATCCGTTATGTAACCTTGGCCCGATATTAAAAGTTCGTTTTATAACTTCCGACCGTTTATTATTATGTTAAGGGTTTTAGTTATAATACGATTTTCCCCTTTTAGAATTTTTATTCTTAAAAATTAATTTATTTATTATATTTATTTGGTAAATAATTTCCTTTTTTATATATTTTATTTTTAGTTTGTTTTTAATCGTTATATTTAACCGTATTAAAAAACAAAAATTCCGTAAGTATAATAACGTTTTAATTTTTTCAAAAAAAATCGATACGTTTAGTTTTAATATATTCATATTTTTTTATTTACGTTATAAACGTAAAAAAAAAAATTTATAAAATTTACTTTAATTTTAAAAAATATATTTATTATTCCGAATATAATAATTTTTATAATTTATTTAATTTTTCCGAAATTAAATATAACTATTTAATTACGGAAAAAAATTATTTCGAATTTTAAAAATATTTTATTAAGGAAAAATTATTTTCCGTTTAATAACGTTTTAATATATTATAATAATATTTTAATAAGTTATTTAATCGTTTAATTTAATTATATAATTAAAAAAAAATTTTACGTAAATAAAAAATTAAAATATTACGTAAAAGTATTAAAAATATAAAAACGATAAAGGAATTTAAACGTTTAAAAAAAATAATATAAATTAAAAACCAAAATAATTTCGTTTTTTCGTATTACGAACGCGGTTAATTAATCCGATTTAAATAACGTAAATTAAAACTTTTTTAACTTTAATATTTTTATTATTATTAGTAAAAAATTTTTAATAGGCGTTAAATTTCCGTAAGGTTTTCCGTAAATTTTTATATATTTTTTAACTTTAAATAATTTTTTTATTTAATTAAATATTATTTTTTCCTGTTTTTTTTCTGGTATTAAAAACTTTTTCGATTTTTTATATTAATATATTTTTTATTATTTTTTTTTCGTTCCGTATTAATTTAAATTATATTTATTATTAATTTAAAAAAAAAACCAGAAAAAACGGGGTAAAATTTAATTTTAAAAAATGATTTTAATTAATAATTATTTTTTAAATTTTTTTTTACGATTTTATATAATCCGATATATTTAAAATCGAATTTTTTATTAAATCGTTTAATTTAAATATTTTTGGTAATTAAATAAATTATTTTTTTTTTTAAAAAAATTAATTTTTTTAACCTTTTTTAATTATAATATTTTTGTATTTAAATACATACGAATTTAAGTTTTATTTTTATTTTTATATATAATTATTTAAATTATTTTAAAGTAAAAATTATTTTAATATTAATTAATTTTTTTTTATAAATTTCGGTAAATTTTTAATATAAAACCGAAATTAATATTAATTAATATTATTTTAATATTTTCGTAATAATTTATGTTATAAATTAATTAAGTTATTAATAATTTTTTAACTTAATTATTTTGTTTATAATTAATATAATATTATAAATAAATTTTAAATATTTAATTAATTTTTTTTTATTTAATTATTTATTTATAATTTAAAAATATTAAAAAATTTATGGTTTAAATTTAATTATATTATAAAATTTTATTAAAATTTTAAAATAAATATAATATTTTTATTTAATATAATTTTTATTAAAAATTCGTATATATTAATAAGGTATTTAAAAAAAACGTATATTAATTATTTTACGTTTATATTTTCGTTAAATAATAAAAAATAAAAAAATTTTATAAATCGATTTATAATTATAAAAATGTTATCGTAATATATATTTATTATTAAGTTTTCCGATAATAATAATTTAGTAATAAAATTAAAAATAATTAAATTTTATAATCGTTTTATAATTAATAATAATTATAATTTTCCGTATAATTTATAATGTTATATTTTAATTTTATTATATAAATTATATTATCGTAAAATTTTTTTTTATTAACTTTATTTTTAAAAAATAATATATACGTTATAATTATTTTAAAGTTTTATAAATTTTAAAATATTTATATAATTAATATTCGTATATTTTATACGTTAATTATTTTTTATATTTTTTTAATATTTAAGTTTTATCAGTTTTTTTATTTTTTAATAATTAATCGTTATATTATTAAATTTTTTAATATAAGTTAAGTATTATTTTTTTAATTATTACGATTTATTATAATTTTATAAATTTTTTTTTATTAAGTTAAATATTTAATATAAAACTTTAAAAATATTTTTTTTTAAATTTAATTATTTATTAAAAACGTTTATTTTATTATTTTTTTATTTCTTTTTATAAATAATAACGAAATTAAATTCCGAAAAATATTTTACGTAACGGAATTATCGTTCCGTTAATTTTCGGATAATAATAAACCGGATAAAGTTTTTATAATTTATATATATTTTAATTTAATATAAATTTTTTTAAGGTAATATTTAAATTTTTTAAAAACGTTAATAATTATTAAAAGTTTTTTATTTAAAATAATATAATTTAATATAATTTTTTTTAATTTATAAAAATAAAATATAATAAAATATAAATTATTTTAATTATTTTTATATTTAATTATTATATTTAATTTATAATTTAAAATATCGGTTTTTAATTTTACGGAATAATTTAAATCGTATATAATTAATATAAACTTATTAATAATTACGTTTTTAATTTATTAAAAAAAATTTATTTCAGTTATTTATTAAAATTTTATTTTTCTTAATTAAATTAAATAAAAATATTATAATTTTATTAAAATTATAAATAAATTTCCGGTAATAATTAACGAATTTAAAAAAAATCTAAATTTCGGTAATTATAATAAATACTTTTTATTCTTAAATTATTATTATTTTTTTAAAGTTTATTTTAATATATTCCGTAATAATAATATATTTTAAATACGATATTTTTTATTTATAAAATTCGTTTTTTTCGGCGTTAATTAAAAAATTAATATTTTATAAGGTTTAAAAAATTTTATAGACGTATTTTGTATATTTTTTTTCGAATTTAAGTAATTTAAAATTTTATCGAAATAATAAATAATAAAAATATTAAAATATTTACGTAATATATAATTAATTATTTTTTAAAACGTTACGGATACGTTAATAAATTTAAACGGTATTATTAAATATTCGTATAATTCGTATTTAATTTTAAAAATTATTTTTTATTCGTTTTTTAATTTAATATAAATTAAATTATATTTATTTCGTAAGTTTAAGGTAATAAATTATTTAATTTTATAAAAATATTTTTTTATTTTAATAATTAAAAATAAAAGTATACGATTTTTAACCGTAATATTATTTAATTATTTATAATTAATTATTAATTATAACTTTTTATTTTTTTTTATATAAAAAATATAAAATATTTTATTAATAACTTATTTTCGAAATATTTCCGTAATACGTATAATTTTTATTAATTTAAATTATATATAGGATAAAAGGTAATTATTTTATTATTTTTTAAAAATATTTTATAATTTTATTCGTTATATTTTAATAATTTTATTTTGATTTATTACTTAAAAAATCGTTTATATTTATAATATTATAATAATACTTTAATTATTTTTTATAGTTTTTAAGGTTAATATTATAAATTATCGTTTATTTCGTATAACCGTATTTTAATTATAATAATAATATATCGTATATATTTATTTCGTTTTTTTTATATATATCGTATTTTTTTAGGTAATAAGGTTTTTGTCGTATTTTTATATTTATATTTATTATCGTTATTATCGGTTAAATAAAAATTTTTTTTTTAAAATTTTTTCGTTAATAAAAGGTAAAATAAATTTTATTTAATTAATTTTTTAATTAATTAAGGGGTTATATTAATATAATTATTTTTTGCCGAAAATTATATCGTAATTTTGTATTAAGATAATATCGAAATTAATAATTTATTTTCGTTTTTAAATATAAATTTCGAAATAATTAATTTCGCGGTTAATTTATCCGTTATTATAAATAAATTTAATATTTTCCGTATTTTTAATTTTATAAAATTTAATTTTATTTTTTTATAATAATTATAATTTATTAATTATTTCCGATTTAATATAATTCGGATCGGTTTTATAATTAATATAACGATATATTATTTTTTTTAATTAATATTTTAATTATAATAAAAAAAATTTTAATTTTTTTTATTATTATATATAAAATTTTTTTAAAAAGTATATATTAATTTCCTTTATTTTTATTAATTTATAACTTTTTTATAAATAATATTTTTTTTAAAAAGTTATATTTATAATTATTTTAATTATCCTTTTTGTTAATATAATTAAATTTTTAATTTAAGTATTTTTTTTATATCGTTTTATTTAATTCGTTAAAATAATAATTTATTTTTTAAAGGTTTTAATTTTTTTAATTAATTTATTATTATGGCCTCTTTTTCGTTTATCGTTATTACTAATTAATTCCGATATTTTTAACGTTTTTAATACTGGATATAATATTAATTATTTTTATTAAACGTTTTTTAAATTTTTTTTTATTTTCTTTTTAAAGTTATTAACGTAAATATGTCGGAAATATAAGTTATTTATTATTTCCCGTTATATTTTTATTATTATTTAATAAATTTATTTTTTTTACGTTTTATAATTATATTATTCGTAATAGTATATAAGGTTTTATTCGGAATAGTTTTTCTTTTCGGTTCATTTTTTAACGTTATAATAATATTGATATTATTTTATATAACTATAATACGTAAATATTTATATTATTTTTAGTCCTTAAGGTTATTTTCGGTTTAAATATAAAAATCGAATCCTTATTTATATATATATATAAATTATTATTAAATATATTTTTATTATTATTCGTATCGTAAATAATAAATTTTTTTATAATAAATAATATATAATTTTTTATATTAATTAAATTTTTTTAAGTATAAAGTTTCGTTTTAATTTTAATATTTTTTAATTTATTTACTTAATTTTTATTATTTTTATCGTTATTATTTTTTTTGTTATATATAAAATATTAATTTTTCCGATATTAACTTTTTTTATTTTTCGTATTTTTATAATTATTAAATAATTATTAAACCGGATATAACGGTATATTATCGTATAATTACGGCTTAAAAAATGTTTTAATTTTTTTTAATTCTTTTTATATTTTTAGAAATAAGTTAAAGTTTTTTTTTTTTAAATTATATCGAAAATAATGGTTTTTTTATTTTTTAATTATGTTTTAAATATTAAAGTTTAACCATTACGTTATTTTTTAAAAATTTTATATTAACTTTTTATATAACTTATTTTATTATAATTATAATATTTAATTTAATTTTAATTCCTTTTTTATACGGTTTTTAATTTTATAAATCTTAAATATATACTATAAAATATATTATTTTTTCGTAAAATTTTAAAATAAATAAAATATTTAATTTTATTATTATATTTAACGTTTTTGGCTTTTTAAGTATATTATCGGTCGTTAATTTTAATTATTATTATAATATAATTAATTAAAAATTTAAATTAATTTTTTTTTTAATTTTTAAAAAATTTAATTATTAAATCTTTTTATTTTTAATTTATTTTTAAGGTTAATTAAATAAATATAACGTTATAATTAAATCCGGATTTTTTTTAAATTAAATTTTCAAATTACGTTTTAATTTTTATTTTTTCGTTTATTATACCGAAAATTTTTCGTAATATATTGTCGAATTTTTTATAATTATTATATATTATCCGTATTTTAAGAAATTATAATTTTGGTATAAATATAATAAATTTTTTTAAAATTAATTCGAATTACGTAATTATATTTTTTTTAAAATAATTAATTACGAATTTAATTTTTAACGTTAAAATTACGAATTAAATAAGAAAATAATTAAAATAAGTTTAATATTAAGTAAAAAATAATTATAATTTAATAAAAATTTTATCGAACGGTTTTAATTTAAATAATTTTAATATTTTTTTTAATTCTTAAATATATATTAATTAAATAAGTTAAATTTTTTTTAAAAGGTTTATAATTATAAAGTTTTTATTTCTTTTTAAATTTTTTTTCTAAATAATTTTAAGTAAAATAATAAAGCCGGTATTATTTTTTTTAAATTAAATAATACGTTTATTAATTATTTTTAATTATTAAAATATTTATTTTTTAATAAAATTTAATTTTTATAAAATTTTTTCGTTATCCGAAATTATAATATTTTTCGGAATTATATAAATAAAATTAATAAATTATTATTTAAAAAATATAATCTCGAAAATATTATTTAAAATTTATTAATATTATTAAATAAAAATTTATAACGTTTAATAATTAATTAATTTAATTAATTATTAAACTTTAATCGTACGGTTTATATTAATAATAATATTATAAAAATTTAAATAATAAATTAAAGGTATAATTATATTTAATAATAATAAATATTAAAAATAATTTAAATAATTAAATTATATTATAAATTAATATTATTTAAATTATAAGAAAATAACGAACGTATATATATTACTTTTGGTTCGATTAGTTCGAAATGATTTTTTTTTTTTTTTTAGTAGTTAAGTTTTTTCGAACCTATTAAATTATTTCGAGCCGTTACCCGGTTCGACTGGCTCGACGTGCCAAGTTCCCTTAGGTTTAATTAGGTTCTTCGAGCCTATCGAGCCCGTTACGTGACCTTGGCCCCATATCGGGAGTTCGTCCTATAACTTCCGACCGTCTGTTACTGTGCCAAGGGCTCTGGTCATAATATTTAGTATTTAAGAAATGGGTATTTTTTTTTAATCAAACAAAAAAATATTTAATATTTATTTAAATTATAAGAATTTTATTTAATTTATAACCACCCAGCAATTAAATAAATCTTATAAAAATTAAATAATTTTTTTATTTAAATTTAATTTTAAAATTTACCTTATTAAAGGTAAGAAAAATATCCAAGCGGATATTTTAAGCCGAAAAAAAATTACGATTTAAAAGTTTTTAAACGATATATATAAGTATTATATCGTAAGAACGATAAGATAATACAATTATATGTAACTTTATAATAACCGATTTTAAGGGAGTTATATTAATTTAAAAATTTTTATAATCCTGAAAAATTAAAAGAAATTAAATAACTAAAAGGAAACGATAAAAATTATTTAATATTTTGTAACAAAATTTATATTTCCCGTTAACAACAAAAGGAATTCGTTAAAAAATTCCACGAAAACAATTTATACGGGTACCAAAAAATATTTAAATGTACGAAAATATTTTAAGAAAAATATAATTTTTTAAAATTTCGCTAAATAATTAAATATGTAATTAAAAATTATAACGTTTATAATAAGGTTAAAGTAAACTGTTATAAACCGTATCGCTTATTATAACTTATAAACATACTTAATAAAATATAAAATACCATAATTTGGAATTTTATTATTGGTTTCCTTATATTAAAAAACGTTATTACCAGAATTAAGTATAATGTAATATGGGTAATTATTAACAAACTTATTAAATATAGGCACTTTTTACCCTTTAAAAAAATTATAACGGTAAAATAACTAACTTACGTTTTTATTTGACATTATTTAAATAAAGACGGAATACTAGAAAAAATTATTTCTGATCGAAATAAACTTTTTATATCTAAATTCGATACCAGCTTTTTTAAACAAATTGGTATTAAATTAAAGTTTTTAATAATTTATTACCTTTAAATAAATAATTAAATAAAACTATTAAACCAAACCTTAAAATAATATTTTCGAAATTACGTTAATTATTAACAAAATAATTAAGTTAAACTTTTTTTCTCGCATAAATAACTTATAATACGTCCGTTAACGAAGATATAAGTATATTTCCTTATATAGTTATATATGGATATAACGTATTAACTTAACGATCCGAATAATTAATACGTAAAGTTCCAGTTATTATTACAGTAACCTTACGAATAAAAATAATAATAACAAAAATTAAGATAATATAAGCCCGATTTTAAATTAAGTTATAATTTTTATAACAAAAAATGGCCTAGCATTATAATAAAAAAAGAATTAAGGGATTAATTTTAACGAAAAAAAAATAAAGTTTATTTATTACGTTAAAAATAAAACGTAATATTAAACCTTTTTTAAATTAAAACGAAAAAGCTTAATAATAAAGTTAATTTTAAAACATTTAGGCCGTTTAAAATTAAAAAAATTATTTTAAAAACTAATTATAAATTAGTATTATTTAAAACCATAACAATATATCTTATATTTTATATATTTTTATTAAAACTAATTTTAAAAAACGTCCCGCTTAAAAAAAACTTCGGAATCGAAAGGATATTAAACTTTAAAATGGTTAAAAATAAAATTTAGTATCTGGTTAAATGGATGAATTACTTACCTAAAGCTAATATATGAGAACCATTTAAGTACTTGACGAATATGATAAACCTGGTTAAAGACTTTTATCGGCAAAATCCTGATTAACCGTTTCCAGTATAGTTAAGGTTACAGACGATAACGGTCTTCCGTTTAAATTTAGGTTTTCGGCGTTTCAGCTGAAAAAAAATAAATACCTTTATTACCGTATTTATCTTAAAAGCAAGTTGCGTTTATTTTACCTTTATACGACGTTATTTTTTTTTTCCATTCTTTTTTAATTTTTCCGTTAATCCCGTTCGGATCTTTTTTTTAAAATAACGACGGCCTTTTTTTTCAAAACCTTTTATTAAAGGTGTAACCGTTTAACCGATTAACGAATTCTTTCGTTTTTTTTTAACAAACTTTTAATACGTAACTAGAATATATTTTAGCTTACGTTATTTTTTTTATAAACGATTATATTTTTCCCTAATTTTCGTCAGAAAGTTTATTTTTAATATGTTATATATTAAATGTTAATAATAAATGTAATAATTATAACTTAGAATATCTATTACGTAAAAATATTCGGTTTCCTTGAAATGGATATAATTTGAATAAAAGTAAATTTTTAAACCAAACTTTTTAATATTTTTTATACGAATGGCACGAAAGTTTTGTTGGTATAGTTACGGTTTTTTTTTAATTCGACTTATTATAAGAAAATTAGCTAAAAAGTTATAAAAAAACCCTTTTAACAAAATAAAAAAGCCACCTACGGTTTTTATCTTTAGGATAAAAATCATTAAAAAAGGGAAATAATATTATAATATAAGAATAAGGATTTTTATCTTAAAAAAACCGGCTTTTGAAACCTGGTGCAGGTTCCGGACGGATAAATTTCGGTTGAAAGGAAACTTGGCTTTCCTTGTTAAGGTTAAAATAATTTAACTAAATTATATAAATTATATAAATCCCAGCCATACTTATTAAAATCAAAAATGGATATATACTGATCGGTTTCTTATATAAATAGCACCCATTTAATTTCGCTCCTTAATTATTAATCTAAGCTTTTAATTAAAGGTAATTATACCGTTTTTTAGTTAAGGGAAAACTCCGCAAATCTTTTTAACGAATACCTTATTTATTATGTTATTATTACCTGCAAATCAAAACCCCCCATTTCGGATACTGCTTATACCTCCAGATGGATGTATAAAAGGTTCGTTATATACGGATTAACTTTTAAATCTTTTAGTTATTAAATTTTAATTTATACTTATTAAGCGTATTAAATGTACTAAGGAACTATTACGTATAATATACTAAATCCTTAACCTTTTATTATTTCCTTTTATTCATCGGTTTCGATAACGATTTATACCGGCTTTAAATGTAACTATGGTCCTTTTCCCGTCTATTTTAACCAAATTCTCGGTATTGAAATTTTTGGATTTAATCCTACGTTTAAAAAACCGACCTTTAATATAAAATATATAATTCGAAAGGATTTAGGAAATTAAGGCGTAAGAATTAAAGTTCGTAATTAATATATTACGTTATATAAATAAATATAAAATATTTTTGGAAATATAAAATAAGGATCCGAACTCTGTTTTCCTTAATGGTAATTTAATTAATTTAAATATAAAGTATCGATTATTACGGAAAGATCGAAAAATAAGGTTCAGAAAAAATGAAAAAAAAAACTGAATAACGGAAGGATTTAATACAACGCCAAAAACGAATTCCAAAATTGAAAATATTAAAGAAAAACGCATAGGTATTAATTTTATTAGTCGGTTAAATTTATATATGTTTTATTTATTTAAAGCGTTCAAAATTATTATGTTAAATTTGTATTTATTTTTTAAGGTAAATCGGGAACGATTTTATTTTAAAAAAACGATTGAAGTAATATAGGATATAAAGCTGAAAATATAGCTTTACTAATTAATTAATTAATACCATTTATGTATTTCTAGGAGCTTTTTTTGCCGGGCGCAACCCCGGACACATATATCATGTATTATTATCGCGACAGCCTTTTTACAGACTGGTCTTAATACTAATTTAATTACATTAACTTCCAGTATCTCTTAAATCTTAAGCTTACTCGTAACACTCTCTTCGATTTTGAATTAATCAGGACTGAGTCTGTCCCGCCCCATTTTAATATAATAACTAGCTACCAAAAAATAAAAATAAACAAAACCTAAGTGCTAAAAGAATAGTAAGAAAAACTAACGTATAAGATACATAAACATTAGCTATACAGATAGCTTGAAATCTATAAGATTATAAAACGCTTATAACGTATATATAACTTTTCCAAAATAAAGATAATAATAAGAAAGAATATATGCAAGGTTAATATAGGTTCAAACCTTATTTTCCAGGCTGAGCCAAATATACAAAAAATTATTACACATATAATCCATACGATAAATATTATACCTAATATCTTCGAACACGATAATTAATTAATGGTTTTTACGGTTAAGATAGATTATATACCTTAGTTCCAAAGAACCTTACTTTAAAGCAGAACCTTACTTTGAAGTAGAATGGGTGGTTGCCGATAAGCTTTAAGAAAGAATATATAAAAATATAATTTATATAAAGAAATTAAGATATAATGCTACAGGCCATATGGAAAATTATAGCTATTATTAGTTACCTAGTAACCTTAAAAATTCGTTATTTTTAATTTTATTATTAAGTCACTCTTATTAAAAATCCAGTAATGGATATATGTTACGATAACATCTTTATAATTATAAATTAATTTATAGGTTTTTCTTATTTTCGATCATTTAATAAAAATGTAAACGGGGAATAATTAATGTACGTGTTTTTTAAATATCTTATTAGCATAAATAAATTTTTAATGAAAATCGTATCCGATAAGAAATTTTATTCGTTTTAAAATTCTGGCGGAACCTTATGGCATAATTAAATTTAAACTATAAATTTTAAGTACTTTTAAACTACAAAAAAGGGCCATATAAAAATATGAAAAAACGTTGAAAACTTACTTATAATATCATTTAAATTACGAATAAAATAATTAAGTTAAAAAGTTAATAATAACCTATTTAGCCTATAATATATATTCTTATAAAAATTCTAAGATAATATTAATTAATGCTAATTTTGATTTTATAATAAAAGTTTATCGGAACGTACAAAAGAAAGAATTAATTAACGTTAAACTTATTATTATTTTAAAATAATTTGAATAATTATATATAACAATAAAAATTGAATTCGAATTTATATATACTTAAATACAAAGATATTAAAAAGAAAAAAGATTAAGAAGATTAACTTTCTCGGAAAAAATGATTATTTACTGAATTATTAAAAATATCGAAACTAAATGATTTAATAAAAGAATTCTATTTAACATATATCGGATTATATATAATTGCAAAAAAAGTTTTAAAAAATAATTATTAGTTAAAGTTATACCTTGAAATTAAACTTTACCTTATTTTCCATATTGCTTTATTAAAGTTAATAACGGATATAATTTAAATCCATACAAGATTAAGAAAGGTAATAATAAAAAAAGGTATTAATATAAGAAATCGAAAAAATTATTAATACCAGAAAAAAAGTTAATAAAAGATAGTATTTGGTTAAATATAAAAGTTACCCGGGATTAAAAAATACCTAAAATCTTATAAAAAACTTTACGCAAATTTAACGTTTCTTAAAAAGCTTTTATTAATAATAACGGTACCACTCGGATTAAATGCGTTTTAATTTACGTTATCTAATAGTAACCAATTAGTAAAAAAAAGGGGTTATACGAAGATAATTAATTTAAGGTTTAATTATTATTACTTTTTTTTAAACATTTTAATTTTCTTATTGGTTCCGTATCATAAATATCTTAGCGTAATATTTTAATTCCGTAACGACGTCAAACCTTACGTTATTTTTAAAAAACGATTAAGTTTATTAACGGTAAAACGAAAGCTTTTCGCGCTTATTTTCTCTTACGTTTTAATTATTCTTTTTCATCCAGAAATTGTTAATATTTAGAAATAAAAGCATTAAATAAATTACAGAAATTATTATGCTTAATATAACGAAATTACGTTTTAATAGCGGAGTAAACCTTATAAACTTTTTATTTAAATTCATAACGGAAATGCGAAATATAAAAAGATATAATAAAATTAAAACGGTTAATTCTTTCCGATGAAATTAAGACGTTATTAAGCTTAAAAAAATTACTTTTTAATACTGCTAAATATAACGCCCAAAATAACCTAAAAATAATAAAATAAAATAAAGTTATGTACGAAAATAAATATAACAAATAAATTAATCTTTAAAGGTAAGAATCCTTAAGAAAAACGATCGTAATATAATCCAAAGGTTTAGCTTATTAATAAACGGTCGAGAATATAAAATATATCTTTGATAAAGGTCCCGGGTTAAGTAACTGGCTTAAAGGTCTTAAAAAATTTAACGCTTTAAACCTTTTAAGTTTATGATAAGCTTAAAATTTTTTAACGAATTTAGAGGTTTAAACCGCTTAAATACCTTAAGTTAAAAATAATATATATATGCTTATTATTTTCTTATAATTTATATAATATTAACTTATAATATAACTTAATTAACCTGATAACCTTTAATATTTGTTATGATTAAACGTAACTACGCCTTTAATTTATTGTATAAATTCTTATAGCATTATTGCTAACATAAGCCGTACGACGTAAATTTAATAGTTGGTTAAGCCAGTCAGCCGTTACATAACGCTATTATTACGTTAAAGCGTTAAGGGGGTATATTAGCTAATAAAATGTAACGGCTGACTGGCTTAACCAACTATTAAACCCTAATCGTACGGTTTATATTGGCAGTAATATTGTAAAAATCTAAATAATAGGTTAAAGGTATAATTACGTTTGGTAATAATAGATACTAAAGGTAATTTAGGTAATTAAGTTATATTATAAGTTAAAATTATTTAGATTATAAAAAATAACGAACGTATATATATTTCCTTATTTTCCATAATCGAATATAGTCGAACCGACCGCGTTCGATTATTTGTTATTCGTTTAAGCGTAATCGAATAAATTATGTTCGATTATTTGCTACCTGGCCGAAAATGGCCGAAACGATTCCGTTCGATTATTACTAATTACGTAATTTTAAGATAATGGTCGGAACTTGTATAGTTGCAATTCCGACCGTTTAAGGTAGCCATGGTTGGCTGGGTTATAATACGATTTTCCTTTTCCAGGATTTTTGCCTTTAAAGATTAATTTATTTGTTTTTATTATATAATAAGTAACCTTCCTTTTTATATCTTATGTTTTTTATGTTGCTGTTTGTTGTTATATCCGGTCGTATTCGTAAAAGTAAAAAGCAGGCTGATTCCGACCCGATCGTTATAAAAATCCTATTTTTTTTATTAACAAATTTAGTATAAATATACTTCGTTATTCGGCTTATTTCCGCATTAATTATTTTGATTATATTATCGCAAAAGTTAAATTTTGTTGCAGTTTTTATATCGAAAAAAGTATTTTTATTGCGATTTTGGTAATATGTATTCGTAAGCAATATTTCGTATTTCCCGAAAAAAGGATCGAATTGAAAAAGAAAAAAAGGATGCCGAAATATCCTTTTTTAAGACGTTAGCCCGTTTATAGCGCCTCCGTCGATAAGAAAAGTTATTACGTAAAAAGGTTATTAAAATGGTTCGTCGTAAGGTAAAAGATCTAGATAAACTAAAACAGCAGAAAAGGTCCGAGGCCGAAACGTAAATGTAACGGCTGACTGGCTTAACCAACTATTAAACCCTAGTCGTACGGTTTATGTTAGCAGTAGTACTATGGGAATTTAAATAATAGGTTGGAGGTATAGTTACGTCTGGTAATAACAGATGTTAAAAGTAATCTGGATAACCAAGTTATATTACAAGCTGGTATTATCTAAATTATAAAAAAATAACGAACATATATATATTACTTTTTGGCTCGATTGGCTCGATTAGGCTTTATCCTTTTTTTTGGTAATTAAATCCTTTCGAATTCGTTAAACCATTTCGAACTATCGCTCGGTTCGATTAGCTTAACGTACCAAATCCCCTTAGATCCAACCAGGCTTTTCGAACCTATCGAACCTATTACGTAACCCTAGGCCCGTATCGGAAATTCGCCCCATAACTTCCGACCGTCTGTTATTAAGCCAAAACCTTTAATCATAATACGATTTCCTCCCTTTAGGATTCTTGCGCTTAAAAATTAATTTATTTATCGCATTTATTTAATAAATAATTTCTTTTCCTAATTATCATTTTTGGTTCATTTTAATTATTATACTTTACCGTATTAAAAAACAAAAATTTTATAAACGTAATAATATTTTAATTTTTTCGATAAAAATCTATACGTTTAATTTTAATATATCCGCATTTTTTTACTTACGTTATAAACGTAAAAGGAAAATTTATAAAGCCTATCTTAATTTTAAAAAATATATTCGTTATTCCGAATATAACGATCTTTATAACTTATTCGGACCTTCCGAATTTAAATATAACCGTTTAATTATAAAAAAAATCGTTTTAAACTTTAGGAACGTTTTATTAAAAAAAATATTTTCCGTTTAATAACGTTTTTAATAAACTGCAATAATACTTTAACGAATTATTTAATCGTTTAATCTAATTACGTAATTAAAAAAACTTTTACGTAAACGGAAAATCGACATATTACGTAAAAATATTCGAATATTTAAAAAAAAAAGTAACGTAAATTAACGGCCGAAATAGTTTCGTTCTTTCGTACTGCGAACGCGGTTAATTAATTTAACCTAAATAATATAAACTAGAACTTTTTTAACCTTAACGTTTTCGGTATTACTGGTAAAAGTTCTTTAATAAGCGTTAAACTTCTATAAAATTCTCCGTAAAGTTTTATATATTTTTTAACTTTAAATAATCCTTTTATTTAACTAAATATAATTTTTTACCGTTTTCCTTTTTGGTATTAAAAATCTTTTTAACCTTTTATATTAATACGTTTTTTGTTACTTTTTTTTATCCCGTATTAACTTAAATTATATCCGTTATTAATTTTAATAAAGAAACATAAAAAACAAAATAGAACTTAATTTTAAAGGATAACTTTAATTAATAATTATTTTTTGAAATTCTTTTTTTAAACCTTATATGGTCCGATATACTTAAAATCGAATCTTTTATTAAATCGTTTTATTTAAATATTTTTAATAATTAGGTAAATTATTTTCCCCTTTTAAAAAATTAATCACTTTAATTTCTTTTAGTTATAACATCTTTATATTTAAATACGTACGAATTTAAGTTTTATTTTTATTTTTATATATAATTATTTAAATTATTTTAAAGTAAAAATGGTTTTAATATTAATTAATCTTTTTTTTTATAAATTTTAATATGCCTTTAATATAAAACCGAATTTAACGTTAATTAATATTATTTTAATATTTTCGTAATAATTTATATTATAAACCTATTAAATTATTAATAACTTTTTAATCCAATTATATTATTCGTAATTAATAAAATACCGTAAATAAATTTCGAATATTTAATTTATTTATTTTATCAAGCTATCCGTTTATGGTTTAAACGTATTAAAAAGTTTATAATTTAGGCCTAATTATACCATAAACTTTTACTAAAATTTGAAAATAAACGTAATACTTTTATTTAATACGATTTCTATTAAAAGCCCGTATACGTTAATAAGGTATTTTAAAAAAACGTATGTTAATTATTCCGCATTTATATTTTCGCTAAATAATAAAAAATAATAAAACTTTATAAATTAATTTATAATTACAAAAATATTATCGTAATATATATTTATCGTTAGATTCTTTAATAATAATAATTTAATAATAAAATTGAAAATAATTAAATCTCATAATCGTTTTACGATTAATAATAATTATAATTTTCCGTATAATTTATAACGTCGTACTTTAATTTTATTATATAAATTATATCTTTATAAAACTTTTTTAATTATTAACTTTATTCCGGGGAAATAATATATACGTTATAATCGTTTTATAGTTTTATAAATCCCAAAATATCCGTATAATTAATATTCGTATATTTCGCGTATTAACTTTTTTTAATACTTTTTTGGTACTTAAATCTTACCGATCCTTTTTTTTTAGCAGTTAATCGTTATATTATTAAATTTTTTGATATAAATTAAATATTATCCTTTTAATTATTACAATTTGTTATAATTTTATATATCTTTTCTTTATTAAATCGAATACTTAATATGGAATTTTAAAAACTTTTTCTTTTAAATCTGGTCGTTTATTAAAAATATTTATTTTATTATTTTTTAACCCTTTTTTGTAAATAATAACGAAATTAAATTTCGAAAAGTATTTTACGTAATAAAGTTATCGTTTTGTTAATTTTCGGGTAATAATAAACCGGATAAAGTTTTTGTAATCCGTATACATTTTAACTTAATATAAAATTTTTTAATGTAATACTTAAATTTTTTAAAAGTATTAATAATAGTTAAAAATTTTTTATTTAAAATGGGGTAATTTAACTCGGCTTTTTTTAATTTATAAAAATAAAACGTAATAAGGTATAAGTTACTTTAATTATCTTTATATCCGATTATTATATTTAACGTATAGTTCGAAATATCGGTTTTTAGTTTTACGGGGCGATTTAAATCGTATATAATTAATATTAGCTTGCTAATAATTATATTTTTAATTTTTTAAAAAGTTTTTTCCGTTTTAATTATTTTTTAAAACTTATTTTTTTTAATTAGGTTAAATAAAAATATCGCGATTTTATTAAAATTGCGAATAAATTTCCGATAATAATTAACAAATTTAAAAAAAACTTAAATTTCGGTAACTATAATAAATATTTTTTACTTTTAAATTATTATTATTTTCTTAAGATCCATCTTAATATATCCGGGGGTAATAACGTATCCTAAGTACGGTATTTTTTGTTTGTAAAATTTGCTTTTTTCGGTATTAATTAAAAGGTTAACGTTTTTGTAACGAGCCTGTTATACATCCACCTGGAGGTATAAGCAGTATCCGAAATGGGGGTTCTTAATTTGCAGGTAATAATAACATAATAAATAAAGTGTTCGTTAAAAAGATTTGCGGACATTTTTCTCAATTAAAGAACGGTACAGTTACCTTTAATTAAAAACTTAAATTGATAATTAAAAAGCGAAAATTAAATAGGTATTATTTATATAAAAAACCGTTTATTATATATCCATCTGGATATAATAAGTATATCGTGGATTTATAAAATCTATTAAATCTGGTCCCAGATTTATCAGATCCTTTAAATCACCATATCTTAACGCGGGGAAAGCCAAGCTTTCCTTACCCGAAAATCAGCCGCGAAAAGCCCATACCAGGCTCCGGAGGCCGGTTTCTCCAAGACAGGAACCCTTATTCCTATATTATAATACCATTTCCCCTTTTCAAGGATTTTTATCCCAAAGATAAAAACCGTAAGTGCCCTCGTTATTTTGTCGGAAAAGTTTTCCCGTAACTTTTTAACTAACTTTATTATAACAGGTCGAAAAAAAAGCGAAAAAAAACTACGTAAGAATTAACGCGATACTTAGAATATTCGTACTAAATTAATTAAAACTTTTAAATTTAAAAATTTTTTTTTAATTATATTCGGTTTAGTAAAACCGAATATTTTTTTTATAATACTTAAATTATAATTATTATATTCGTTATTAACGTTTTTTTTATAACGCGGAAGTTATAAATTTATTAAAAAAATAAACAAAACATAAAAACGATTATAACAAAAATAATGGAAGGTTAAAAACAATTTCTTGAAATACCAAAAAGTTACAAGAAAAGAATTAAATAAATTACGGTATCGGTAGGAAAAAAAAATTTATCAAGAAATTAAAACGTTTACGTTTTTAACAGAATCTTTTTAAAAAAAGGGTTTTAAAAATATTAAAAAAAGGTCCAAAATTAAACCAATTAAAAAAAAGGAAAAGGTTAGAAAAAAAGTAACGTCGCGTCGAAATAAAACAAGTACGATTTGCTTTTAAAATAAACGCCGTAGTAAAGACGTTTATTTTTTTCGGCTGGAACGTTAAAAGTTTAAATTTAGGCAGGGGACCGTTATCGCTTACGATTTTGGCTGGGCTAAAAACGGTCGGTTAGGATTTTGCCGGTAAAAGTCTTTAATTAAACTTATCGTATTCGTTAAGTACTTAAATAATTTCTATATATTATTTTTAAGTAAGTAATTTATTTATTTAATTAGGTATTAGATTTTATTTTTAATTATTTTAAAATCTAATATTCTTTTAATTTCGTATTTGTTGTTATTTTTTTCGATTTTGAAATTTTTTTAAGTAGGGCGTTTTTTAAGGCTGGTTTTAATAAAGAAATATGAAATATAAGATATATTTTTATAATTGTAGGTAATAATAGTTTATAATTAATTTTTAAAATAATTTTTTAAAATTAAATTTATCGTTAAGTTTTTTTATTTTAATTTGGAAAAAGTTTAACGTTATATTTTATTTTTAACGTAATAAGTAAACTTTATTTCCTTTTGTTAAAATTAATGCCCTAATTTTTTTTGCGTTATAATATTAAGCTATTCTTTATTATAAAAAATATAACTTAATTTAAAATCGGGCCTATATTATTTTAATTTCTGTTATTATTATTTTTGTTCTTAAAATTATGGTAATAATAACTGGTGCCTTACGTATTAACTATTTTGGTCGTTAGGTTGTTACGTCGTATCTATATATAATTATTTAAGATAATATATTTATATTTTCGTTAACGGACGTATTATAAGTTATTTATATAAATAATAAAAAATTAACTTAATTATTTTATTAATAATTAACGTAATTTCGAAAATATTATTTTTAAATTTAATTTAATCGTTTTATTTAATTATTTATTTAAGGATAATAAGTTATTAAAAACTTAAGCTTAATATTAATCTGCTTAAAAAAATTAATACCGAATTTAAATATACAAACCTTATTTTGATTAAAAGTATTTTTTTTTAGTATTCCGTATTTATCGAAATAATATCGAATAAAAACGTAAATTAGTTATTTTATTATTACGGTTCCTTTAAAAAGTAAAAAGTTTTTATATTTAATGAATTTATTAATAATTACTTATATTATATTATATTTAATTTTAATAACGGAATTTTTCGATATAAAAAAATTAATAATAAAATCCTAAATTATAAAATTCCATACTTTATTAGGTATATTTATAGGTTATAATAAACTATACGGTTTATAACGGATTACTTTTATCTTATTATAAATATTATAATCCTTAATTACTTATTTAATTATCTAGCGGAATTTTAAAAAATTGTATTTTTTTAAAATCGTTTAATAATTTTAAAAAATTTTTGGCATTTATATAAAAAATTTTCGTAAAATTTTTTATCGAATTCTTTTTATTATTAACGGAAAATATAAATTTTGCCGTAAAATAATAATTAATTTTTATGGTTTTCTTTAAATTATTTAATTTTTTTCCGTTTTTTTAAATTATAAGAACCTTTAAACTAGGTTAATTTTTCCGGAATCGGTTATTTTAAGGTTACATATAGCTGTATTATTTTATCGTTTTTACGATATAATATTTATATATATCGCTTAAAAATTTTAAAATCGTAATCTTTTTTTCGGCTTAAAATATCCGTTTAAAATTTTTTTTAATATAATAAATCATAAAATTAAACTTAAATAAAAAAATTATTTAATTTTTATAACGTTTATTTAGTTCCTAAGTCGTTATAAATCGAATAAAATTTTTATGGTTTAAATAAATATTAAATAACTTTTTAGTTCCGTTAAAAAATAATTTCCATTTTTAAATGTTAAAATAATTGCTAATAATTCCTTATTATAAATAAATACTTAAATTTTACGTCTTTAAAAGCTTTAAAAAAATATGCCATTAAATACCACTTTCCGTTACTTTCTAACTATTCTAAAACTGCTTTAAAGGCGTAATTTAAAGCGTTTATTTTAAATCGTTTCTTTTTATTATAATTTAGTAACTTAATTACCGAAACGTTAAGAATTTTATCCTTAATTTTTTAAAAAGCTTTTTTTACTTTTTTTAAAAATTCGAATTTTTTTTAACGAATTTTTTAATAATAAACTTGGTTAAAAGGTTAACAAGTTTGCCGTAATTCTGGATTAAAGGTTATATATAACCGGTAAATCTTGAAAATTAACGGATATTAATAATAATAATTTTATTCAAAATTGGCCAGTTTTTAATAATTTTTAACTTAAAATTTTAGATTTAAATTTATTCCGGAATAATAATAAAACTTAAAAAATTTAACTTTTAAATATATTAAATACTTTTTTAACGTTTATTAATAATTTAATTTTTTTAATATGTTTAATATTTAAGTAATATATTTTTTATATTTTTTTAAAGTTTTTAAGTAAATAAAAATATTATTTAAATAAACGAAAACGAATTTTTTAAAAATTTCCGTAAAATAATAATAAGCATATATTAAAAGCTAGCTGGGATATTAATTAACCTTTATAATATAACTTTATATTTATAATATCCATAAATAATTTTAAAAATAATTTTTTATTTTTCGTTTTTAATTATTTATATTAAATAATAATTATTTAATAAATTTAAAATTATAAATTATTTAATATTATTAATATTTTTCCTTATAATATTTATTAATATTCAAAAGTATTTATTTTTAATAATAATATTATTAAATTATTTATAATCGTAAATTCGTTAATATATTAAATTTTTATCTTTATCGATTCGGATTTTGTTATTTTTTATCTTTAATATTATTATTATTAAATATCTTGCAAATAATTCGGATTTTTATATATAACTTTTTTTAAAGTTTCGTTAAAAACTTTTTTAAAAAGTTTTAATTATTTTAAGGTTTATATAATAAATTTAATAAAACTTTAAATAATATTTTTCCTTAATAAAAATTTTATAATCTTATTAATTATAATTAAGTAACTTTTTTCGAATTCGTTTTTTAAATAACTTTTTAAACCGTTAATATTTAAAGGATATTATTATTATCGGGTTAAAAACTTTGGTTTTTTTAATTATATAATAAATTTTATAAAATCTTTTTTTAAAATTATATTATAAAAACGTTTAATTTTTCTAATTAATCCGTAAATTGTTAAAACGAAATTAGAATATTTTTAAAATAATATTATATTTTATAATATCGGCAAAATCGAAAATAATTCGTTTTAAATATTTTTATATTTAAACTGTAAATTTTTTTATCTTTCGGAAAATCCGGCCGTTATCGTAAATAAATAAATTTTTATTAATTATACGTAACTTATATAATTATTATTTATATTTTTAAAAAATTTAATATTTTTCGGTTACCTTAAAAAAATAAAATTTCTTTTTATTCCGGAATTAATTATAACGTTAAATATTTTATTTTTATAATAAATAAAAATTTTAATTTAATTCCGTATTTTTTTTTTTATCTGGCATAAAGTTTTATATATAAAAACTTTTCGGTACCTTATTTTCGAAAATCTTTATAATTTTTTAATTAATACGTTTTAAGGGTTAAAAGACGTTTTTATTTGCGTACCTTTTTAATTACATATTTGGTATAATAATTATCTATATACTTAAACCATTTTTTATTACCAAATTAATATTTAAAGATAACTATTTTTTTAAAACTTTTCCTTACGTTTTATATTTTGTAAATTATAGGGTTAAAAAAATAAGCCTCCGAAAAGGGCATTTCCATAATTAGGAAATCGTATTTGTCGTAAAATATTAACGCATAACATAAACATCCTTATATTATAACCTTCTGGCTTTATTTTAATTTAAGATATAAATAACAAAACCTAAGATAATCTGGCTATTAAAAAATTTTTATCTATCTGCATTTATCGTTTAGCCTTATAAACGTTTTCTTATTATATCCTAACTAAAAATTATTATCTTCCTTAATTCGTTAATAAATAAAATAATTATAATTATCTATTAAGAATTTCGGATATATTATATATTCCGGAAAAATATAATATTCGTAAGATAATTATTTATAGTTATCGAAATCTTTTCGTAATTAATTATTTTGGTTATATATTTTATACTCTTATATATCGAAATAATAAATATATTTTAACGCAATAATTATTTTAAAGTTCGTTCGTTTTAAATAATATTTGTAAACTTTAACTGTAATATTTTTATAATTAGTATAATTTTTATAACTTAGGTTGCTATTTTTAGCCTTGTTAATCGTAATAATAATAAATTTCTAATCGGCAGAAATCAGGATTACTTTTTTTTTATCCTTTTCCTCGTTATTTATATTTCGTTCGGTTACGCGAACCTTTTTTTTGGGCTAAAGGATCCTTTCTTTTTAAAGGTTCCCTTTTTTCGCTAAAAAATAATATTCGCTTTTAAAATAACCCTTTTTGCTATAATTAAAATATTTAACTTTAAACTTATTTTTCTTAGATTTCGTTAAATTTATATTAATTTCCTTTTAAAATTAATCCCTCGTTTTTTTTTTATTACTAAAACGTTTATTATTATTTCGTTTACCGGTTTTTTTTTTAAGATACCGATTAAAAATACGTCGGTTGGTAATAATAACCTTATTTATATAATTTTCGAAAAGATTTATCTTAAGTACCTTAAATATTTTATCCTTAACTTACTTTTTTAAGCCGTCGTAATAAAAGAAAATTACGTATCCTGTAAAAATTTAAAAATAACCGCAAATTGGTTAAACTTAATTATATACTTAATTATAAAAATAATTTATTTAAATTTATACATTTATTTAACCGTATATTATTACTTATTTACATTTCCACATAAAATTTATATTCGTTTTTTAAAATTATTATAACTATTAAAAATATAATTAAGAATATTTAGCTAATTGTCGGGGAAATTTATTAAATAATCCTTAAAAATAAGCTCGAACTAATGGAACATTTTTTTAACGAATAATTAAAAAATAACCATAACCTTTTAATAATCCTTAATTAATAAATTTTCGTACTATTTAAAATAAAGCTTAATCTTAATTAGGAATCCTTTAATATCCGTAAATCTATCATTAAATTTAGAAGCAATTAATTTATAACCTTTAATATCTGGCATTTTATAATAAGCAAAAAGGGTATAATTCTTTTTTGGTTTTAACCAAATAAAAAAAAACTGGAATTCTTAGTTAAAAAGTAATTCTTAAAAGGGGTACAGAAATATTTTTTTTAAGTTATCGAACGAATTTAACGTTTTTTTTCCTAAATTTTATAACCTTTTCGGTTATAAAATCCAGTTATTCGTTAATCGTAAGTTCTTTTTTCTTTCCCTTTTTAATATTTATATTTTGCTCCTTTTCCTTTTCTTAATCGGATTGCTTAAGTTAGACTTTAATAATCTTTTCGAGGGTAAAGGTAAATTACGGTTAAGAAATTTTTTTTTTAAACTTTTAACTTTAATAATTACTGGAGCCATATTATTAATTAATTAAAAAACTTTTTTAATTAAGGATAAATTATTTAATTTAATTATTAATCCTTTACCAGCTAATAACAGAAATCGAATATATTATTTATTTACTAAATATCGTTTTATAATATCGTTTTTATTAAATTTAAAAAAGTTTATATATAATTAGGCCTTAAATTATTTATTAACTATTAATTAAAGAATTATCAAAAAATAACGAACCTATTATATATCTACCTAAAAATATAAACAATATTTAAAATAAAGGTTTTTAATTTATAAGTAATAATAATATAATAAATAAAGTATTCGTTAAAAGAATTTACGGATTTTTCCTTTAATTAAAAAACGGTATAATTACTTTTAATTAAAAACTTAAATTAATAATTAAAAAGCGAAAATTAAATAAATACTATTTATATAAAAAACCGTTTATTATATATCCATCTGGATATAATAAATGTATCATAGATCTATAGGATCTATTGGATCTGGTCCCAGATCTATCAGATCCTCCAGATCACCATGTCTTGGCGCGGGGAAAGCCAAGCTTTCCTCACCCGAAGATTAGCCGCGAGGAGCCCATACCAGGCTCCGGAGGCCGGTTTCTCCAAGACAGGAACCCCTGTTCCTGTACTGTAACAGTTTTGTAAAATTTAAAGAATTTTGTGGACGTATTTTTCGTATTTCTTTTCCGAATTTGAATAAATAAAAATGTCGTCGAGGTAACAGATAACAAAAATATTAAGGTATTCGCGTAATACGTAATTAATTATTTTTTGGAACGTTACGGGTACGTTGGTAACCTTAAACGGTATTACCAGATATTCGTATAACCCGTATTTAATTTTAAAAGTTATTTTTTATTCGTTTTTTAACTTAATACGAATTAAACTATATCCGTTTTATAGGTTTAAGGTAATAAATTATTTAATTCCGTAACAATAATTTTTTATTTTAATAATTAAGGGTAAAAATATGCGATTTTTAATAATAATATCGTTTAATTATCGGTAATCGATTATTAATCGTAATCTTTTATTTTTTTTGGTACGAAAAATATAAAGTATTCTGTTAATAACTTAAAACGTTTAATATATTTTTTGCGTAATTTATTTTCGAAATATTTTTGTAATACGTATAATTTTTATTAATTTAAATTATATATGGAATAAAAAGTAATCGTTTTATTATCTTTTAGGATTATTTCGTAATTTTATTTATTATATTTTAATAATTCCGTTTTAACTTATTTTTTTAAAAATCGCTTATATGTATATTATTATAATAATATTTTAGCTGTTTTTTCTGGTCCCTGGAACTAATATTATAAATCGTTATTTATCTTATATAACCGTACTTTAATTATAATAATAACGTATCGTATATATTTATCTTACCTTTTTTTTATATATCGTATTCTTTTAAATAATAAAATTTTTATCGTATCCTTATATTTATATTTACCGTTATTATTATTATTTAAATAATAAAATTCTTTCTTTAAATTATTTTTATCGATAAAAAATAAAACGAATTTTATCTAGCCAGTTTTTTAATTAATTAAAGGGTTATATTAATATAACCATTTTTGCCGAAAATTATATCATAACTCCGTATTAAGATAATATCGAAATTAATAATTTATTTCCGTTTTTAAACGCAGGTTTCGAAGTAATTAATTTTGCAATTAACCTATCCGTTATTATAAATAAATTTGGTACCTTCCGTAGTTTTAACTTCGTAAGATTCGGCTTTATTTTTCCATAATAAATATAATTCGTTAATTACTTCCGGTTTAATATAATTCGGGTCGGCTCCATAATCTACCATAACAGTATACCATTTTTTTTTAATTCGTATTTTAATTATAATAAAAAAGATTTTTATCTTATTATTATATATAAAATTCTTTTAAAGGGTATATATTAACTTCTTTTATTCTTAGTAACTTATAACTTTTTTATAAATAACGTTTTTTTTAAGGGCTTTACTTATAATTATTTTAATTACCTTTTTTATCGGCATAATTAAGCTTCCAGTTCGAAGATTTTTTCCTCGTATCGCTTTATTTAACTCCTTAAGCTAATAATTTATTCTTTAAAGGTTTCGGCTTTTTCCGACTAATCTATTACTACAACCCACTCCTCGTTTATCGTTATTACCAGTTGGTCCTAATATCCTTAACGTTCCTAATGTTAGGCATAATATTGGGCCATTTCTATCAAACGTTCTCCGATTTCTTTCCTTATTTTCTTTTTTTTCGAGGTTGTTAACGTAAGCGCGTCGGAAATATAAGTTATTTACTATTTTCGTTAAGCCTTTATTACTATTTAATAAATTTATTTTGCTTATATCTTATAATTATATTATTCGTAATAACATATAAGGTTTTATTCGGGATAATTCTTTCCTTCCGGCCAGCTTTCCGACGTTATAATAACGTCGATATTATCTTATACGGCCATAATACGTCAGTATTTGTACCATTTCTAATCTTTAAGATCGTTTTTAGTTTAAGTATAAAAATTAAATCCTTATTTATATATACGTATAAGTCGTTATTAGATATATTTTTGTTATTTTTCGTATCATAAATAATATATTCTTTTGTAATAAATAACATATAATTTCCCATATCGATCGGGTTCTTCTGGATATAAGATTTCGTCCCATTTTTGGTATTTTTTAATTTATTTATTTAGCTCTTATTATTTCTATCGTTATTATTTTTTTATTATATGCGAAATATTGATTTCTCCGGTACCAATTTTTTCCTTCCTTCGTATTCTTATAGCCACTAGGTAACTATTAATTTAATTATAATAACGCGCTATCGAATAATCGCGGCCTAAAAAAATGCTTTAACCTTTCGTACCCCTTTTCGCATTTTTGGGGGTAAATCAGGGTTCTTTCTTTTTTTAACTATGCCAAAAGTTACGGCCTTATTATTCCTATCTCCTAATCATCTTTCGGGTACCGGGGTCTAACTATTACGTTATTTTTTTAAAGTTTTATATTAACTTTTAATATAACTTATCTTATTATAATTATAATACTTAATTTGGCTTTAATCCCTTTTTTAAGTTATTTCTAACTCCATAAATCCTGGTATTATTCCGTAAATAGTAAAAGGTATATTACGTTTCTTATTTTAATTGGCTTCCGTAAACCTGGGTTTAGGAACAAATTATCCCTTTCGTTCTTGTTATCGTTTATATTATCGGTTATCGATTTTAATTATTTTTGTAATATACTTATTTAAGGTAATAAAACGTATCATTTTAACGATTTCGTTTTTAACGTTATTTTTTAAACCTTTATAAAAAATATCGATTAAATTAACGTTTTTTTTATTTACTTATCTTATTTTAATTATAAAATTTTTAAACGTTATTACGTATTTAAATATTAATCCTTTTTATTTCAGATTTAACATTTTTTATATTACGGTTTTTTTTTCGTTTAGGTTTTTAAAATTAACCCTTAATTTTTTTTCGAAATTAATATAATACTAAAAAAGGATCTTAATAATTTGTTATTAATCCAATTTTTTATTTTCCAGATAATTTCGTAAGGTAGGCTTAAATTAATTTAAAACGTTTTCCTTAAAGAATGCCGTAATTATAAGGATTTTATCGGCTTTATTAATAATTTTTTCGAAACGGAAGTAAATACGTACCTGGATAAGGAAATTTTATATATTACTTTTTCCGTCGTAAGGCTCGGATTTTTCAGGCTTAATTTTAATTTCGTTAATCCGAATAATATTAATTTAAGTTTTAAAATATTAAATAACCTTTTTAAATTCCTTAATCGTATAATTATATTGTTATATAATAAGTTTTTAAGTATTATCCGATATATTAATAATATAATATATTACTTAAAATTTAATTATATTATTAAATAAAAGTTTATAACGTATAATAATTAATTAACTTAATTAATTATTTAACTTTAATCGTACGGTTTATATTAATAGTAATATTATGGGAATTTAAATAATAAATTAAAAATATAATTACGTTTAATAATAATAAATATTTAAAATAATCTGGATAATTAAATTATATTATAAGCTAATATTATTTAAATTATAAAAAAATAACGAACGTATATATATTATTTTTTGGCTCGACTAGCTCGATTAGGTTTTATCCTTTTTTTTAATAATCAAGTTCTTTCGAGTTCGTCGATCCACCTTAAGCCGTCGTTCGGCTCGACTGGCTCGACGTGCTAAGTCCCCTTGGATCCAACCAGGCCTCTCGAACCCATCGAGCCCATCACGTAACCCTGGGCCCGTATCGGAAGTTCGCCCCACAACTTCCGACCGTCTGCCACTAAGCTAAGGCCTCTGGCCATAACAGTAAGCGGTTAATTAAACCGATCCCGTTTTTAATTTTTCGTAATTTAATAACGTAAACTGGAACGTTATTTTTAGGTTTTCTGACGTTGCCGGTAAAAGTTTTTTAGGAGGCGCTAGGTTTCTATAAGGTTTCCCGTAAGTCTTTATGTATTTTTTAATTTTGGGTAATTTTTTTATTTAACCAGGTACTGCCGTTTATTATTTTTCCTTTTAATGTCGAAAACTTTCTTTATTTTCTATATTGGTACGTTTTCCGTTACCTTTTTTTTTTGTCCCGTATAAATTTAAATTATGTCCGTTATTAATTTTAATAGGGAAATATGGAAAACAGGATGGAATTCAATTTTAGAAGGTAACTTTAATTAGTAATTATTTTTTAAAATTCTTTTGCGACTTTATATAGTCCGATATATTTAAAGTTAAATTTCTTTTAGGTCGTTTGATTTAAATGTTTTTGGTAGTTAAATAAATTATTTCTTTTTTTAAAAGGTTGTTTTTTTTTATTTTTTCTGGTTATAATATTTTTGCATTTAAGTACGTACGAATTTAAGTTTTATTTTTATTTCTGTATATAACTATTTAAGTTGCTTTAAAGTAAAAATTATTTTGATATTAATTAGTCCTTTTTTCTGTATATTTGTAACGAACCTATTATACATCCACCTAGAGGTATAAGCAGTATCCGAAATAAGGGTTTTTAATTTGCAGGTAATAATAGTATAATAAATAAAATGTTCGATAAAGAGATTTACGGACTTTTCCCTTAACTAAAAAACGGTATAGTTATCTTTAATTAAAAATTTAGATTAATAGCTCAAAAGCGAAATTAAATGGGTGCTATTTACATAAAAAACCGATCGTTATATATTTATCCTGGATTTAATAAATATATCGTAAATTTATGTAATCTATAGGATCTGTCCCAAATTACTTAAATCCTCTAGATTACCATATTTTGGTGTAAAAAAGCCAAGCTTTCCTTACCCGAAAATTAGCCGTAAGAAGCCCATACCAGGCTCCGGAAGCCGGTTTTTCCAAAACAGGAACCTTTATTCTTATATTATAATACCATTTCCCCTTTTTAAAAATCTTTATCCCCAAAAATAAAAACCGTAAATGGCTTTTTTATTTTATTAAAAAGGGGTTTTTTATAGCTTTTTAATTAACTTTATCATAATAGGTCGAATTAAAAAAGAAAAAAGAAAAAAAATATTACGTAAAAATTAACGCGATATTTGTAACATTCGTACTAAATTAATTAGAACTTTTGGAACTAAAGTTTTCCTTTTTTCTAATTATATTCGATTCGGCGAAACCGACTATTTTTAGTCCTTAAAATATTTGATTTATGATTGTTATATTCGTTATTAACGGCTTTTTTGTAACGTTTTGGTTATGAACTTTTTGAAAAAAATAAATAAAACGCAAAAACGTTTACAAAAGGAATAGCGTAAATTTAAGGATAAGTTCCTGGCGTACCAGAAAGCGGCGGAAAAAAAAACGAAGGAATTTATTAACCGGTTAAAACGTTTGCGACTGTAACAAAATCTTTTTAAAAAAAAGGGCTGTGGAAATGTTAAAAGAAAAGTTAAAACTGCATTAATTGGAAAAACGGAAAAAATTAGAAAAAAAGCAACGTCGTATAAAAACGGAATAAGTTTAGTTAGCCTTTAAAATAAACGTTATAACGAAAGCGTTTTTTTTCGACTGGAATGCCGTAAGCCTAAATTTGGGTAGGAAACCGTTATCGCCCGCAACCTTAGCCGCTTTAAAAACGGTCGGTCAGGATTTTATTAGTAAAAATCCTTAACCAGATCCATCGCATTTATCAGGTACTTAAGCGGTTCCCAAGTATTATCTTCAAGTAAGCAATCCATCCATTTAACCAGGTACTAAATCTTGTTTTTAACCATTTTAAAATCCAGTATTTTTTCGATTTCGTATTTATTATTATCTTTTTCGATTTCGAAGTTCTTTTTAAACGGGGCGTTTTTTAAGGCTAGTTTTAATAAGGAAATATAAAATATAAGATATATTTTTATGGTTTTAAATAATAATAATTTATAGTTAATTTTCGAAATAACTTTTTTAATTTTAAACGGACCAAATTTTTTAAAGTTAAATTTATCGCTAGGCCTTTTCGTTTTAATTAAAAAAAATTTAACGTTACGTTTTGTTTTTAACATAATAAATAAACTTTATCTTTTTCTGTTAAAATTAATCCCTTAATTCTTTTTTTATTATAATACTGGGCTATTTTCTGCTACAAAAACTATAACTTAATCTGGAATCGGATTTATATTATCTTAATTTTTGTTACCATTATTTTTGGTCGTAAAATTATTATAATAATAACTGGTACTTTATATATTAACTATTTTAGTTATTAGGTTATTATATCGTATCTATATATAGCTATATAAAATAATATGCTCATATCCTTATTAATAAACGTATTATAAGTTATTTATATAAATAACAAAAACTTAACTTAATTATCCTGTTAATAATTAACGTAACTTTAAAAGTATTATATTAAGGTTTAATTTAATCGTTTTATTTAATTATTTATTTAAAGAAAATAAATTATTAAAAATTTAAATTTAGCATTAATTTGCTTAAAAAAGCTAGTACCGAATTTGGATATAAAAAACTTATTTCGATTAAAAATAATCCTTTTTAATATTCCGTATTTATTAAGATAATATCGAATAAAAGCGTAAGTTAGTTATTTTACCGTTATGGTTTTTTTAAAAGGTAAAAAATATTTATATTTAATAAATTTATTAATAATTACCCATACCGTATTATATTTAATTTTAGTAACGGGATTTTTCGATATAAAAAGACCAGTAATAAAATCCTAAGTTATAATATTTCATACTTTATTAAATATATTTATAAATTATAATAAACCATATGGCTTATAATAAGTTACTTTAGCTTTATTATAAATATTATAATTTTTAATTACTTATTTAATTATTTAACGGAATTTTAGAAAATCGTATTTTTTTTAAAATCGTTTAATAGTTTTAAATATTTTTTAGTATTTATATAAAAAATCTTCGTAAATTTTTTAACAAACTTTTTTTTGTTATTAATAAGGAATATAAATTTTGCCGCGAAATAATAATTAGTTTTTATCGTTTTCTTTTAATTATTTAACTTTCTTTTATTTTTTTAAGTTATAAAAACTTTTAAATTAAATTAACTTTTTTAAAATAAGTTATTTTAAGGTTATATATAACTGTATTATTTTATTATCCTTATAATATAATATTTATACGTATTACTTAAAAACTTTTAAATTATAATCTTTTTTTTAGTTTAAAATATCTGTTTAAATATTTTCCTTTCCTTTAATATAGTAAATTTTAAAGTTAAACTTAAATAAAAAAACTATTTAATTTTTATGGTATTTATTTAATTTTTAAGTAATTATAAATCGAATAAAGTTTTTATGGTTTAAATAATTATTAAATAATTCTTTCGTTTTATTAAAAAATAATTTTTATTCCTTAAGTATTAAAATAATCGTTAGCAACTTTTTGTCGTAAATAGAATATTTAAATTTTGTATTTTTAAGGGTTTTAAAAAAGTATATTATTAAGTACCATTTTTTATTATTTTTTAATTATTTTAAAACTGCTTTAAGGGTATAATTTAAAACCTTTATTTTAAATCGTTTTTTTTATAATAATTTAATAGCTTAATTACCGGGGCGCTAATTATTTTATCCTTAATTTCTTAAAAAGCTTTTTTAACCTCCTTTAAAAATTCGAACTTTTTTTTAATATATTCCTTAATAATAAGCTTAATTAAGGGGCTAACAAATTTGCCGTAATTTTGGATTAAGGGTCGTATATAACCGGTAAATTCCAAAAATTAATAAATATTAATAATAATAATTTTATTTAAAATTAGCCAGTTTTTAATAATTTTTAATTTGGAATTTTAAATTTAAATTTATCCCGGAATAATAGTAAAATGTAAAAAGTTTAACTTTTAAATATATTAAATATTTTTTTTAACGTTTATAAGCAAGTTAACTTTTTTAAAAGTTTTTAATATTTAAGTAATATATTTTTTATGTTCCTTTAAAGTTTTTGAATAAATAAAAATATCGTTTAAGTAAACGAAAACGAATTTATTTAAAAATTTCCGTAAAATAATAATAAATATATATTAAAAGTTAATTAAAACGTTAATTAACCTTTATAATATAACTTTATATTTATAATATTTATAAATAATTTTAAAAACAGTTTTTTTTTGTACCCTTAATTATTCGAATTAAATAATAACCGTTTAATAAGTTTAAAGTTATAAACTATTTAATTTAATTAATATTTTTCCTTATAATATTTAATAACGTTAAAAAATATTTATTTTTAATAATAATATCGTTAAGTTATTTATAATCATAAATTTGTTAATATATTAAATTTTTATTTTTATCGATCTTATTTTTATTATCCTTTATTTTTAATATTATTATAATTAAATATTTTGCAAAAAATTTAAATTTTTAAATATTTTTTTTTTTAAATTTCGTTAAAAGTTTTTTTTAAAAAGTTTTAATTTTTTTAAAGTTTATATAATAAATTTAATAAAGCTTTAAATAATATTTTTTTTAATAAAAATTTTATAATTTTATTAATTATAATTAAGTAATTTTTTTCGGGTTCGTTTTTTAAATAGTTTTTTAAATTGTCGATATTTAAGGAATATTATTATTATAAAATTAAAAACTTTTATTTTTTTTAATTATATAATAAATTTTATAAAGTTTTTCCTTAAAATTATTTTATAAAAATATTTTTTTTAATTAATCCGTAATTATTAAAACGAAATTACGATATTTTTAAAATAATATCGTATCTTAAAATGTCGGCGATGTCGAAAGTAATTTGTTTTAAATATTCTTATACTTAAACTGTAAATTTTTTAATTTTCCGAAAAATTCGGCCGTTATTATAAGTAAATAAACTTTTATTAATTATTCGTAATTTATATAATTATTATTTATATTTTTAAAATACTTAATACCTTTTAATTATTTTAAAAAAAATAAAGTTTTTTTTTATTCCGAAATTAATTATAACGTTAAATATTTTATTTTTATAATAAATAAAAATTTTCATTTAATTCCGTATTTTTTTTTTTCGCCTTATATAAGGTTTTATATATAAAGGCTTTTCGGTATCTTACTTTCGAAGGCCTTTATAATTTTTTAACTAATATATTTTAAGGGTTAAAAAACGTTTTTATTTCCGTATTTTTTTAGTTATCTATTTGCTATTATAATTATTTATATACTTAAATTATTTTTTATTACCGAATTAATATTTAAAAATAATTATTTTTTTCCTGGCTTTTTTTTGGGTTTTATATTTTACAAATTATCAGGTTAAAAGGATAAATTTCCGAAAGGGGTACTTTTATAGCTAGGAAATCGTATTTATCGCAAGGTACTAGCGCGTAACATAAATATTTTTACGTTATAGCCTTTTAACTCTGTTTTAATTTTAAATATAAGTAACAAAATTTAAAATAATCTAGCTATAAGGGAATTTTTGTATATTTGCACTTATCGTCTAGTTCCGTAAGCGTTTTTTCGTTATATCCTAGCCAAAAATCGTTATCTTTTTTAGCTCGTTAATAAATAAAATAGTTATAATTATAATAAGCAATAAAATATAAAAATTTATAATTACCTGCTGGTTTAAAATATATTATATATTCCGGAAAAATATAATATTTAAGGGATAACTATTTATAGCTACCGAAATCTGTCCGTAATTAACTATTTTGGTCGTATATTTTATATTCCTATATATTAAGGTAATAAATATATTTTAACGTAATGGTTACTTTGGAGTTCGTTCGTTTTAAATAATATTTGGAAACTTTAGCCGTAACATTTTTATAAATAATATAATTTTTATAATCTGGGTCGTTATTTTTAACCCTATTAATTATAGCAATAATAAATTCCGGATTAGCAGAAATAAGATTTATTTCCTTTTTCCTTTTTTTTTCGTTATATATATCTTATTCGGCCGCGCAAACCTTTTTTTTAAGTTGGGGAATTTTATCCTTTTAAGAACTCTTTTAGGGATTTCTTTTTTTCGTTAGAAAGTAACATTCGCTTTTAAAATGGCCTTTTTTGCCATAATTAAAATATTTAACTTTAAACTTATTCTTTTTAAATTCCGTTAAAGCGGTATTAGTTTCCTTTTAAGATCTATTTTTTATTTTTTTGTTATTATTGGAACGTTTGTTACTATTTCGTTTACCGGTATCTTTTTTTTTAATGTATCGATTAAAAATACGTCGGTCGGAAATAATAGCTTTATCGGTATAATTTTTAAAAGGGCTTATTTTAGGTACCTTAAATATTTTGTTTTTAACTTAAGGTTTTAAGTTATCATAATAAGGGAAAAATAATATATTTTAAGGTGATTTGGAAATAATTATTAGCCGGTTAAATTTAATCGTATATTTAACTGCTAACGTAATTTGCTAAAATTTATATATTTATTTAACCGCATATTATTACTTATTTATATTTCCAAATAAGGTCCGTATTCGTTTTTCGAAATTTTTATAATTACTGAAAATATAATTAATAACAGCCAGGTTATTATCGGAAAGGTTTATTAAATAATCGTTAAAAATAAATTTAAATTAATCGAATACTTTTTCAGCTAATAATTATAAAATAATTATTACCTTTTTTTACTTTTCCGTTAAAAAACTTTCGTATTATTTAAAATAAAATTTAACTTTAATTAAGAATCTTTTTATATCCGTAAATTTATTATAAAGTTTAGGGGTAATTAATTTATAACCTTTAATATCGGATATTTTATGGTAAGTAAAAAAGGGCATAATTCCTTTTCGGTTTTAACCAAACAAAAAAAGGGTAAAAGTTCGTAAGCAAAATGCAAATATTTCAAAAAAAGGTACCGGGGTTTTTAAAAAAAGCGCGGAAGTTTTTTTTTTAATTATCGAACGAATCGGGTATTTTCCTTCCTAAAACTTACAACTTTTTTAATTATAAGATTTAATCGTTCGTTAATTATAAGTTCTTTTTTTTTTTCCTTTTTCGATTTTTGCGCCAAACTTTTCCTTTATTTCCTTTTCCTTCTTTTAGTCGAACTTCTTAAGTTAAATTTTAATAATCTTTTTCATCTTTTTAAGGGTAAAGGTAGGTTGCTATTAAAAAAGAAGAATTTTTCTTAACCCTTAAATCTAGTAATTGCAGGTACCATATTATCGATTAATTAAAAAGCTTCCTTAATAAGGAATAAATTATATAATCCGATTACCGATTTTTTATTAATTAATAACGGAAATTAAATATGTTATTTATTTATTAAACGTCGTTTTATAATATCGTTTTTATTAAGTTTAAAAAAGTTTATATTTAATTAAACCTTAAATTATTCGTTAATTATTGATCAAAAAGTTATCAAAATATAACGAACTTATTATATATCTATTTAAAGGTATAAGGAATATCCAAAATAAGGGTTTTTGATTTATAAATAATAATAACATAATAAATAAAATATTCGTTAAAAGAATTTGCGGATTTTTCCCTTAACTAAAAACGGTATAGTTACCTTTAGCTAAAAGTTTAAATTAATAGCTAAAAAGCGAAATTAAATAGGTACTATTTACATAAAAAACCGATCGTTATATATCCATCCTGGATTTCATAAGTATATCGTGGATCTATATAATCTGTAAGATCTGTTCCAGATTACCCAGATCCTCCAAATCATTATATCTTGGCGTAAGGAAGCCAAGCTTTCCTCACCCGAAGATCAGCCGTAAGGAGCCCATACCAGGCTCCGGAGGCCGGTTTCTCCAAGACAGGAACCCCTGTTCCTGTATTGTAACAATATTTCGGTAAATTTTTGACGTAAAACTGAAAATTAACGTTAATTAGCGTTATTTTAATGCTTTCGTAATAATTTATATTATAGGTTAATTAGATTATTGGTAATTTTTTAATTTAATTATTTTATTTATAGTTAACGTAATACTGTAAATAAATTTTAAGTATTTGGTTAATTTTTTTAATTTGGTTATCCGTTTATAGCCTAAAGGCCTTTAAAAATTTATAATTTAAATTTAATTATGCCATAAGGTTTTATTAAAATTTTGAAATAAATATGGTATTTTTATCGGATACGATCTTTATCGGAAATCCGTATATATTAATAAGATGTTTAAAAAAGATATACGTTAATTATTTTACGTTTATATTTTCGTTAAATAGTAAAAAATAAGAAAATTTTATAAACCGGTTTACGATTATAAAATTATTATTATAATAAATACCCGTTATTAGGTTTTTTAATAATAATAATTTGGTAATAAAATCGAAAATAACTAAATCTTATGGTCGTTTTACGACTAGTAATGGTTATAATTTTCCGTATAGTTTATGGCATTATATGTTCGTTTTATTATATAAGTTATATTTTCGAAAAACCTTTTTTATTATTAACTTTATTTTGGGAAAGTAATATATGCGTTATAACCGTTTTAGGGTTTTATGGATTCCAAAATATCCGTATAATTAGTATTCGTATATTTTACGTATTAATTTTTTTTAATGCTTTTTTAGCATTTAGGTTTTGTCGGTTTTTTTTTCTTCTCGTAATTAATCGTTATATTGTTAGATTTTTTAATATAAGTTAGGTATTATTTTTTGATTGTTACGATTTGTCGTAGTTTTATATATTCTTTTTTTATTAGGTTAAATATTTGGTATAAAACCTTAAGAACTTTTTTTTTTAAGTTTGGACGTTTATTAAAAACGTTTACTTTACCGTTTTTTAACCTTTTTTTATAAATAATAACGAAATTAAATTTCGAAAGGTATTCCGTATAACGGAATTATCCTTTTATTAATTTTCGGGTGGTAATAAATCGGGTAAGGTTTTATGGGTTATATATACCTTAATTTAATATAAGCTTTTTTTAAAATAATATTTAAATTCTTTAAAAGTATTAATAATAATTAAAAAAATTTTATTTAAAATAACGTAATTTAATTTAATTTCCTTTAATTTATAAAAATGAAATATAATACGATATAAGTTATTTTAATTATCTTTATGTCCGATTATTACGTTTAATATATAATTCGAAATATCGGTTTCTAATTTTACGGGACGATTTGGGTCGTATATAATTAATACTAGTTTGCTAGTAATTATATTTTTAATTTTTTAAAAGGTTTTTTTTATTTCGGTTATTTATTAAAATTTTATTTTCTTTTTGGTTAGGTTAAATAAAAATATTACGATTTTATTAAAGTTGCGAACAAATTTCCGATAATAATTAGTAAATTTAAGGAAAACCTGGATTTCGGTAATTATAATAAATACTTTTTATTTTTAAACTGTTAATATTTTTTTAAGGTTTATCTTAATATATTCCGGAATAATAACGTATTTTAAATATAATATTTTTTATTTATAAAACTTACTTTTTCCGGCATTAATTAAAAAATTAACGTTTTATAAAATTTAAAAAATTTTATAGACGTATTTTTCGTATTTCTTTTCCGAATTTAAATAAATAAAAATATTATCGCAATAATAAATAACAAAAATATTAAGCTATTTATATAATACGTAATTAATTATTTTTTAAAATGTTACGAATACGTTAATAAATCCGAACGATATTATTAGATATTCGTATAATTCGTATTTGGTCTTAAAAATTATTTTTTATTTATTTTTTAATTTAATATAAATTAAATTATATCCGTTTCGTAAATTTAAGGTAATAGATTATTTGGTTCCGTAAAAACGGTTTTTTATTTTAATAATTAAAAATAGGGATACATAATTTTTAACCGTAATATTATTTAGCTATCGGTAATCGATTATTAATTATAATTTTCCATTTTTTTGGGGTACGAAAAATATAAAATATTTTACCGGTAACTTGGAACGTTTAATATATCTTGTGCGTAATTTATTTTCGAAATATTTTTATAATAGGTATAATTTTTATTAATTTAGGTTATATATAAAATAAAAGGTAATCGTTTTGTTATTTTTTAAAATTATTTCGTAATTTTATTTATTATATTCTGGTAATCTTATTTCGATTTGTTCCTTAAAAAGTCGTTCGTATTTATAATATTATGGTAATATTTTAATTATTTTTTCTGGCTTTTAAAGCTGGCGTTATAGGTCGTTATTTATTGCGTATAACCGTACTTTAATTATGGTAATAACGCGTCGTATATATCTATTTCGCCCTTTTTTTTGTATATATTATATTCCTTTAGATAATAAGGTTTTTGTCGTATCCTTATGCTTATATTTATTATTACCGTTATTAATTAAACGATAAAAGTTTTCTCTTAACTCGTTTTCGTTAATAGATAATAAAATAAATTTTACCTGGCCAGTTTTTTAATTAATTAAGGGGTTATATGAATATAACTATTTTTTACCGAGAATTATGTTATAACTTCGTATTAAAATAATATCGAAATTAATAATTTATTTTCGTCCTTAAATATAAATTTCGAAATAATTAATTTCGCGGTTAATTTATCCGTTATCATAAATAAATTTGGTACCTTCCGCATTTTTAACTTCGTAAGGTTAGGTTTTATTTTTCCATAGTAAACGTAATTTGTTAATTATTTTTAGTTTGATATAATTCAGGTTAATTCCGCAATCTACTATAACGGTATATTTTCTTTTTTACTTATATTTTAATTATAATAAAAAAAAATTTTTTTATTATCGTATATAAAACTTTTTAAAAAGTATATATTAATTCTTTTTATTTTTATTAATTTATAACTTTCTTATAAGTAACGTTTATTTTTTAGACCCATTTTTAACTTTTTAATACGTTCCTAGTTTTTTCGGTTAATTTTTTAAATCTTTTTTAATTATTTTTCTTAACGCCGTAATTAAGTTTTATGTTTAAGGAATTATGCGTAAAATTCCTTTCGTCGAATATATATCGATCTTTTTAGATAATATTTTTATTATTACTAGATATCGTATTATGCCATATTTTCTTTACGTTCTTAAATTTCTTCCTCCAAATTTTCCTTTTGCTGGGTTTTCTGGTAAATAATAACCTAAAGCGTAAATTATAAATATTCTTTCGTAAGACCTTTATAACGGTTTAATATATTTATTTTTCTTATATCTTATAATTATATTATTTATAATAATATATAAAATCTTGTTTAAGGTAATTTTTTCCTTCGGGCTAATTTCTTTTTGCCATAAAGATATCGATAATATTTTATGTAACCATAATACGTAAATATCGGTACTACCTTTAATCCTTAATATCCTTTCGAATCTGGTTTTTAAAATCGAACCTTTATTAATACATACGCATAATTCGTTATTGGATATATTTTTGTTATTTTTGGTATCGGAGGTAATAGGCTTTTGTGCAATAAATAACGTATAATTTCCTATATCGATCGGGTTTTCCTGGATATAAGATTTCGTTTTAACCTTAATACTTCTTAATTTATTTATTTAACTTTTATTATTTTTATCGTTATTATTTCTTTTATTACGTACGAAATATTAATCTTTTTAATATTAACTTTTTCCATTTATCGTATTTCCGTAGTTATTAGGTAACCGTTAGTTTAATCGTAACGGTACGTTATTGGATAATTACGGCCTGGAAAAATACCTTAATTTTTCGTAATTTTTTCCGTATTTTTAAAAATAAATCAAAATTTTCCCTTTTTTTAATCATACCGAAAATAACGGCTTTCTTATTTTTCGGCTATCCCTTAAATACTGGGGTTTAACCGTTATATTATTATTTTTTAAAAATCTTATATTAATTTTTTATATGGCCCATTTTGTTATAATTATAATATTTAATTTAACTTTAATCTTTTTTTTATATTATTCTTAACCTTATAGGTTTTAGTATTATTCCGTAAAAGGTAAAAAATATATCGCGCTTTTTACTTTAATTAATTTCCGTAAATTTAAATTTAAAAATAATTTTTTTTTTTCGTTTTTATCGTCGTTTATATTATCGGTTATTAATTTTTACGACCTTTACGATATATTTATTTAAGGTAATAAAATGCGTTATTTTAATAATTTTGTTTTTAACGTTATTTTTTAAGCTTTTATAAAAGATATTAATTAAGTTATCGTTTTTTTGTTTATTTATTTTACCTTAATTATAATATTTTTAAACGTTATTACGTATTTAAATACTGGTTTTTTTTGCTTTAAATTAAAAAAATTTTATGTTACGGTTTTTTTTTCGTTTAGGTTTCCGAAATTAACTTTTAATTTTTTTCGAAATTAATATAATATTAAAAAAAAATTTTAATAATTTATTATTAATCCGATTTTTTATTTTCCAGATAATTTCGTAAGATAAGTTTAAATTAATCCAGAACGTTTCCTTTAAAAAATACCGTAACCGTAAAGATTTTATCGGCTTTATTAATAATTTTTTCGAAACGAAAATAAACGCGTACCTAAATAAAAAAGTTTCATACGTTACTTTTTTTGTCGTAAGGTTCGGATTTTTTAGGCTTAATTTTAATTTCGTTAATTTGGATGGTATTAATTTAAATCTTAAAACGTTAAATAATTTTTTCGAATTTTTTAGTCGTATTTTTATATTATTATATAATAAGTTTTTAAATATTATTAGATATATTAACGATATAACGTATTATTTAAAGTTTAATTATATTAATAAATAAAAGTTTATAACGTATAACGGTTAATTAGTTTAATTAATTATTAAACTTTAATCGTATAATTTATATTAATAATAATATTATAAAAATTTAAATAATAAATTAAAAATATAATTACGTTTAATAATAATAAATATTAAAGGTAATTTAAATAACTAAATTATATTATAAACTAATATTATTTAAATTATAAAAAATAACGAACGTATATATATTTTCTTATTTTCTATAATCGAACGTAATCGAACCGATTACGTTCGATAATTTATTATTCGGTCGAAGGTAATCGAATAGATTATATTCGATTATTTACTACCTGGCCGAAAATAATCGAAACGATTCCGTTCGACTATTATTAGTTACGTAATCTTAAAATAACGGTCGGAACTTGTACAACTGCAGCTCCGACCGTTTGGGGTAGCCAAGGCTGGCTGGGTCATAACATAAAAGCTACGTTAATACCTTATATACGGGAAGATTCCCTTTAATTTAAACTTAAATATACCGTAATAAAATTATATTTAAGTATAATACGCAGTTTTAAATACTTAAAACTAGTTATATAATATAATATAATTAATATCCCTTATATCTAGCAATATATTAGCTAGTATAGGGTGCGTATTATACCCTATATCCGGAAAGGCTTCCTTTAATAAGAACTTATATATTCCGTAGCTAAGTTAAAGAAATACGCGTATAATAACATACGCAACTAGCCACTTAATAAAATAATATAATTAATGTCCTTTATATCTGACAGCTCCGCATTCCCTAGCTAGCTGACAGCTATATAGTAATCGGCTTATATAATTTCTTAGCTTAAACTTATACCCTTTTTGCCCGTTATTAAACTTTAAGATTTAATTGGTTGATTTTTAACGTTATAAACTAGTTCTTAAATAACTTCAAAAACATCGGAAAATTACAAAGAGGTCTGAGCTTGCTACGGTAAGTTCCGTTCGAGGTTCCTCCTCTTGGCCGCACCCGACGGTAAAATCCGACCTGAAGTGTGACGGTATGGCGTGATTTGCTTGGCATCGTCTAGGCCCCCTGTGCGTGCTGAGCGCTCGGTTAACGTGGCAGGTGGGTGGCATCGAATTTGCAATATGGCAAAATCGCACCCCCAGCTACAAACGTATGGCGTAATACCACAAGAGCCGGATATTTTGACCCGAGCTTCTGTAAATAAAAATTTAACAGGTTCTTAATTATTGTAACCATTTTCAATTTAGTAAGTTTCCTTATATCCAGAGATATGCCTAAGTAGTCTATTCGGGTATATAAAGCTTAGTCGTGTGATTGTACGCACAAAGTTGCAATTTATCTGCAACCCTCCTGCGTGGCTACGAGCGACTTGCGCGCTTCCCCCAGGAAAAGAAACCTGCCACTTTCTCAACTTTTACCCTCGCCTGCCCTAGGCTTCTTCTAAGTTTGGACGCATTCTGTCATTGAGCCTGATGGATAAGCTTGCAACCCTGGCCGTCCAAGACTCTTCGCGTCCGCCTCGGCTGGTCCGCACAGCTGCGAGGATTGCATGCACTGCTGTCAGCTTTGTCGGACTTGTTGCACTCCATCGTCTACTGCCCTTGATGGACGGCCTGCTCGGGCTTGCCACAGCCACAACACTCAAATCTTCCACTTCGACCCAGCTTGTGTCTCCTTACGGGCAATTCCCGCTACCGAACGATCGTTACAATTTTATTCCTTGCACAGATGCTCTTTCACTCCCTCTGCTACATGACAGCGACCCGACGGGAACGTGGGCCGCGCTCTTCGACCCCATCCCTGAGCATTGGAGCTGGGGCGGCTCCACATCGGATCACGTTAGCGACGACCCATACGCCGGGCGTGGAATATATATGTGTGGCTACTTGGATCTGCCGCTTGACTACCTTAACGACTCGGACACACGGATCGTTCGTCTCGCTGTAGCCAAGTTTCAGGTCTCGGGTCTTGCTCGCATCGACTCCCCGGCCAGTCGCCGTTCCACTCCGGCCGGTGCTAAGAGCGAACGCACAATCGTGATTGAGCCTGGCGGCCCCGGAGCCAGTGGAACATTAGAGGTGTGGACCGCAGCCGAAGCGGTGACAAAGCGTTTCAGTGATGGCCGGTTTGACGTTCTCGGATGGGATCCCCGTGGTGTGAATGCGTCTCTCCCTTCGGCAGCGTGCTTCCCTCATAATGTAGACCGCGACCGCTGGTCACTGCTACGAGGGCAGTATCGAGAAACCTCGGATCATATAAAGCAGCTCGAAATCGCGGACGCCATGAACAATGCCACCTTCTATGCTTGCCAGCGACGACTCGGCGATTTTGGTCGGTTTGTCAGCACCGCCTCGGTTGCGCGTGACCTAGAAGAGATACGGAAAGCATTGGATGAGGAGCAGTTAACAGCCTACTTTGTCAGCTACGGCACCGGCATCGGCCAGACATATGCCAACATGTTCCCCGATAGTGTTGGTCGCATGATCCTAGACGGGCCTGAATATGTGAAGGTTCATCGGCGACTCGGTGGCTGGGGCTGGACATCGCTCGATAACGTTACCGATCTTTGGCGTGATGGTTTTTTGGGCGAGTGCGTCAAAGCCGGTCGTCAAAACTGCGCATTGGCGAGACCTACGGAGCATCAGGGTGGGCCGGTGACACTGGAAGAGCTGGAGTCACGCATGAGCACCCTTCTTCAGTCGATCCTCGCTCGGCCGGCCTTGGGTTATACAGAATCGAATGGTCCATCCCTCGTTACGTATCAGGGACTGGTTCTTGCGATTTACGTCTCTCTGTACGATCCGGCGGGATGGCCAGCCACCGCGCAGATGCTATACGAACTTGAGGCGGGTAACTCGACTCTTACCGCGGCCTTCCTCGAACGGCAATGGCAGTACAAGCCGTCGCTGTCATGTCCCCCCGAGAAGCATTTATCCGATGAGCTCTTCTACCTAGTGATCTGTGCTGATGCCTACGACGCACCCATGCCTGAAGGGGGGCTTGCTTGGTGGGCTCAGCTATGGGCCAACATGACAGACCGAAGCTGGATCTCAGGCAACTCTCGGTTTCTCGACGTGCTACCTTGCCGCCACTTCACAACATACTGGTCCAGTGCAGCCGAAGTTTATCGCGGCGATCTTAACCATTCATTGAGTAATCCGGTTCTTCTCATCGCGTCAACATATGATCCTGCAACACCTTTGCGCAACGGGAGGAGGCTTCTTAGAGAGATGGGTCAAAATGCGAGATTGATTATTCATCACGGATACGGCCATACGTCAAGAGTTCATCCTTCGAGTTGCACGGACTCCGTCGGAAAGGCCTACATATTGAATGGAACGCTTCCGGAGGAGCAGGAAACAAATTGCTACGCAGACGAGAAGCCCTATCGAATGTGATGGGCTTGTTGAGGTTCAGGAGGAACGGAGTTTGATGCACCGCAGAGGAGTTGTATGAAGGAGGATAGGACACTGAAATTCAACTACGCTGACCCCTTCCCTGAGCAAGCCGACTACTTGGTCAACCCAACAATATGTATGAAAGCACTGTCAGGCTTCTCCAAATTTTATCAAAGTCTCAGTCCAGACCAGGTGAAGCAGCGACTGCATCTCGTTCGCCAATATAGCTCGTGACGCCGAAGTAGTCTACGATAAGAGTGTGTCAGTTGTTTCCCCGGCGTTCGATTGCGCGGTCTCTAACCTCCATAGTGATAAGCCGGGCATGAGCCCTGCTTCTGTTTATCCGAAGCAGCTGCAAGTCCAGAGCCGACCTCCTCACCAGAAATCCAACTTCCATGCTCACGGCAGAAGTAGCCCCGGCCGCAAGGGCATTTGAGCGCACCCCACTGCTCGTATTCATGCAACCAACGATCATGATCGGCCGTCAGTGCCGGAATAGGCTCCGGACGGGGTCGAACTTGGAGACTGGGGAACATCACATGGAGAGTGTGCCCACGCACGATGCAGGAACTATTATGGCACTTTGGGTTTTTTTTAGTTATAATTTATAGTGAATGCGAAAAGATTGAAGGCCGACACCTACAAACGGGGGCGGGGGCGGCGGCGAGTCCGACCGCGGGTCCGACTGCGAGCCCGGCTCGGAGCTTAAATTGATTGACCCCTTGGGATCTTGTTCCGGCGTCGTTGAGTAGGCCGTCGTTGAGCCGGCCGTCGTTGAGCAGGGGCACGTCATCCTTTATCTAGATGTACTGAGTGACTATTATGGGGAATGGATATGGTTGCGATCGCATGTAAGTTCTGGTCTGGTCGTAAGAGGACGCATGGGTGTCTCACTCGGTGTCAGCGGTTGGATGTTATATAGATTTACCATGACCAGACTAATCCTGCGCCAACGGGGACTACCTCGCAACTTTCTCACTTGCGAATCTCGTTCGCTTGTCAATCACTGTCAACAACCCCACAACCAATCTCCTTGATCCCAAAGTCTTCACACCCCACTCACCCATCTTCGGTGCTACAGCCCATTACACGTCTTGATTCTAGCAGGTTACATCAGGCTGTAGCAGCCCAACGTTGCCATAACGCCCAGTTGACACGGGATCTTCAAGCTGTGTGGCACAGCGCAGCTGTACACTTGATACTGGGAGACTCAGAACCATTCATTCCAAGCCTCAGTTGAGAGATGCAGGGCTTCAGGCCGCAAGTTTTGCGAAATCCCGTTTGATGTGGGATCACGATGCAAGAGAATCTCAAGTAAAAAAAAAGGAAACGTGTCCATAAACGACTGGAGGTAAAGACGAGACGACAAGAAATGCCCTTCCGAATTAATTACAGGTACGGGCTGCACAATAGTCGGAGAAATGCCCGGCGTAGTCTGAAATAAGCCTCTACACGAGGCGTCCAGGTAAACTCAGCATTTAATTAGGTGACCTCGATCTTTAGGGGCCACTTGGAACCATAGCGGACATAGAGGCTGTCGGCTCCCGATACGAAAAAGTCTTAAGTAAAAAACAAAAACGTGTCCATAAACGACTGGAGGCAAAGACAAGACGATAATAAATGCCCTTCCGAATCAATTGCAGCACGGGCTGCATAATAGCTGGAGAAATGTCCGGCGTAGTCTGAAATAACCCTTTGCACGAGGCGTCCAGGTGAACTTAGCACTTAGGTAACCTCGATCTTTAGGGGCCGCTTGGAACCATGGCCGACATAGAGGCTGTCGACTCCCTCCGAGGCAACGATGCCGCATGCTGGCGAGAAGCTATTCAGGTCGGTTAAACAAAACTCGACTCGCCCAAAGAGACCTATAGGGCGCTGATGGTATCTCGTTGCATTAGATATACAATGAAAAGCAGAAGAAGGGCCGCTCCAGTAGGAAGTATATCAATCTCAGCACCACGAACAATACTGAACATTACCCAAAGGAGCACGCTCGTGAACTTATGGTCGCCGCCATGCGTTCTTATCAGACGCTAAAGAAGAAGCGTGGTCCATTTGCCATGACTCTGATCTGGGTATACAACAACCTACGCCAGTATTCCCATGCTGTCGACGTGCTTATCCAGTCTGACCCTACCGTCGCAGCTCTAATTTGGGGATCTGTACGCGTTCTGTTACAGGTATTGCTGAGCGACGCTGGGTGACAAGGCCGTTGCTAACGTTTCAGATTGGAGAGGAGGAAGAGCGGGCTTCTCGAATATCCAGCGAAGGTATACTAGAGATCATTCGCCATGCAGGCCGTTGGGAGCAAGTATCAGCCATCTCCGATCTCTTGAACTCGGCTCGCCTTCGAAAGGCCCTCGTGGCCCTGTACGTGACGGTCCTCGATTTTTTGCTGTCGTCTACGCAGTGGCTGAGTCAAGGTACCCTAGGTAGGGAGCTCCATCCATAGCGGCCGTGGATGGTTTGAGAACTTCAGCTGACCGTGTTCGGCTACAGAAAGACTGGGGATCTCTATCCTCAGTTCAAAAGCGGACAAATTTGAAGGAAAACTGAGGGAGATGAGAAATGCATCAGAGCTCGTGGATAAAGAGCTGCAGACCCAGGGTAACACTATCGTACATACTGTCACGGATGGGTGGGACCTGCTGACCTGTGTCTTACAACCCATGCAGCTACCTATAGAGGTGTGTAACCCCTCATGTCATCCTGTCACTTGGGAATCATGCGTATTGACCAACTAGTTAGGTCTCGGCTCACTTAGCGAAATCGCATCAGACGTCCACATCGTCATGGACAAGGCCGACAGAATCCTGGAGCAGGCCCAACAACTTTCAGGTAAGTCGGCGCTCGGGAAATGACCCTTGATAGGTGCCTAGATGGACTCGCGGAAACGACTAACCCCGGGCCTCTCTCATGCGTGCAGATTACACATTGCAGCTCCAGCTGGACAACGAACTGTCGGCTTTGACGCACGAGAATACCAGGTCGGTCAGAGCCGTCCTCGCTGGTACGTATTTGCCCAAGTTTCCTTACACCAGCAGCCCTTCTCGTCAAATACCCTGTTATTTCTTTCTCCTCTTGCCAGGCGAGAGCTGGAGCTAACAGGTGTCTGAATCAATGTCCAGAAATGAAATCGCTTCCGCTATCGATAACGCACGCAATTCTCAATCAAATGCAAGGTACCGAGTTGCAACTCTCCCTATTCCCCCCTGCGTCGTGATTCTTGCTCGCTAATTCAGTATAAACTAGGCGCATTGGACCTAACTAGAGTGAAGCAATGGCTTGTTCTGAGTGCCGTTGAAATATCACCACCGGTGCCTCACGCGGATGGCACTTGCTATTGGCTCTTGAAACACCCTTCCTTTTTGGAATGGACTCACTCTGAGAAAAGCCTGGTCCTTTGGGTCCAAGGCCATCAAGGCAAGTCACAGCGCAAAATTGACCCAATATCTATCACACGACTCCTGATATGGTAAACAAAAGGCTGCGGAAAGTCGGTTATGGCTGGGTATCTCCAAGAGCACTTGACAGCCGAGGGTTTCGGCACCCTATTTTACCGGTTTCAGCGCTCTGCTTCAACGACGCAATCCACTCCGACAAGCTTTGCCAGTTCTCTTATTTCCCAACTGCTCCAGAAGTCGACAGGGTTACACGCAGGTACCGGTGCTTACGATCAGCTTCAAAATCTCGCAACACAGTTCCCTCTTGGGCCCCAATACTGCGCCTTCAAGATGCTATGGGCCGTTGCAGCCTCCCTGTTCAAGACGTCCGGATCACCATTCATCCTCATTATCGATGCAATGGATGAGTGCTTGTTCGACGGCCCCTCCCTGCCGGGAATCTCTGCTTTTCTCGATGCTCTGTTCGAATCGATACGAGACACACGAAGCAAGGTTGTGATATTCACGCGGCCTGAGCCGATGTTCGTCACTGCTGCGCAGTCCGGTCTTTCAATATTTATGGCCAAGGACCTTCTTTTGCCCGATATTGTGACATTTGCCAGGAGAGAATATGAGCAACTTGGACTCCCAGACTCCGAAATGGATGAGGTTCTGGAGCTTGTCCGCTCCTCTTCCCACGGGTCTTTCCGCTGGGCTGAATTGTTTCTACACCACCTTGGGCAGTCTTTGCAGGTGGCGGACCTCCGGTCCAGGATGCGAACCTTGCCGCCCTCAATCGGCGAGCTTTACCGGCAATCGCTGCTAAGTGGTGTTCAGAGATTCAGCCAAGACGAACTCGACTGTCGAAAGGCTCTGTTGTTGGCCATCTTCCAGGCTCAGCGACCACTGAGGCCGGCTGAAATTGCCGACGCATTCTCGCTGCGGCCTGAAAGAGCAGAGATCGTCATCTCTGGCCTGTGCAAGCCGTTGGCCAGTACCTACGGTGGCTTCTTCCACTTGTCACATCCATCGGTTCGGGAATTTTTTGAGCTCTATCATCAGGCGGATGATATCTCGCTTGGAATCTCGTTCTCAGATTCCCATGGCCTGCTCGCAGAGAAGTGTCTGTCATGCCTTCTGAACGAGAGATATGCAGATCTGCATTGCATCAGCAGCTATCTGATAGCGAATCACGACGAGAATGCACGCGTGGATACGGACGTACAGCCTCGCGAGGGCAGCTTCTACGACTATGCCTTCAGTTTCTGGGATTACCACTTAGTCCGGACCAAGGCGCCCAGCAAGGACCTACTCCGGCAGGCCAATAACTTCATCCTGAGCTTGCAGTTCGCATACTGGTCTGAACGCTCTCGGCAAGACTGCGGACAGCTGGTTCGGGTGAATGTAGCCTTTGATTCACTCGCATCGTGGCACAAGGGGCTCTCGAGGGAAGACCAGGCGCTCATCGAGTTGGACGAGTACTTTGAGCGAGCCTACTCCCTCCTCGGTGCCGCATTCGATTCCAGTAAAATGGATAAAGTTCTTCCGTGGTTGGCCCGTATGACCCTAGGCGACTTCTACTTCATCAGAGGTCTTCCTGAAAAGGAAACACCGATGCGCCAACAAACTCTGGCAGGACTTCAAGGCCTCCTGGGACCGTGCCATCACCTCACGCTTCATGCCAAGTCACGCGTGGCATACGTCCGCCTCTATGCCGGCAGAATGCGCGCATCCCACAGAATGTATAACGAGGTGATCGGCATCCAGCGGGAGCTGCTTGGGGAGCATTCCTCGCACTTCCTCGAAACCCTCGTTTACAAGGGTCAGAGCGAATACTATATGGCAGATTTTGTGGCAGCCGTCATGACCTGGACAAAGTGTTCAGCTGAGGCCCTGGGGCTCCTGGGCCCGGATTACTGGCAATACCTTTCGGCGCAATGGTGGTACGCCCAAGGAGTGGCGTACATGGGCCAATTGGATCTTGGGCTTCGGATCTCCCAGTCTGTCCTCCAGAAGAGACGCGAGCTCTTCGGCCCAGGCGACAGCTTCGCCAATGTGGTCCAGATAACTGTCGGGGAAATCCAATTGCTTCTTGGCCGACACGATGAATCGATCGCTACGATACGAGACATGGTCATGTGGCGTCGAGGAGCCTACCCGCTCTCCCACGTCAATCGACTTGATGTCGAGATCACGCTTGCCATTGCATATCAAGCGGCAGGCATGACACAAGCTTCACTAACCATAGTTGAAGAGATAGAAGAGGGAGTCGGTAACCTCCGTTCCCGGTTCGAGAGGTACTGCCAAGTTGCTCATCTGAAGGGCCTCCTTCTGGCCAAGGGGGGTTCCATCGACGATGCTCTCCATCTCCTGCAGAACACGGTAACCGAAGCCGAGGAAGACCAAAACAACAGAGCATTGTTGTGGATTCGCCTGGACCTTGCGACCCTGTTGAGGCGGCGGGATGCCGAGGGCGACAGGGATCAGGCTAGCGCCAATTTTGACAATATCGTCAAGGACATATCCGGTGACTACGATCCCGGATTCCCGGACGAGCCCGACCCACCGAGATTGCTGGCCGCCGCCGAGAGGGCCCTGAGGCTAGTGAGAGCGGGGAAACATACTGAGGCTCGTCGTGAACTCGATTCAGAACAAGTTGACTGGCGGAGGCCAAGTGACTTCTGGCTATGGGTGGGAGGCACCTTCTGCAAAGACCTCTTGCAGATTACCGACTCAGCTTTCGCAAGCTCAAGCTAGCTAACCAGAGGAGAGATGTGCGTTTGCTGGAGCGGTGGGGCTGCCATCAGCCATTGTGGCTAGGCTCGTTGTGACAGGTTAAGGTTAGGGTCACGACCAGGTGGAAGGAGAAATTCTGGGCGAAGGCAGCGTCTCGGCAGATGGTCCCTCCTCAAAGGCTTTGCGTGGCATCTCTCCTATCTCCATACCTCCAAATGGACAATTCCAAGTCTATCTCCCAGTCGATTAGCCATACTGAGAAGGGTCGACTGGGTAAAGGGGCTTATCTTACGCTGCTTGTAGGGTAGCAGGCGAATATCATTGTCTTCCTTGAAATGATCTCTTTTTATCATATTTAAGAAGATAGTGGAAGTCTTTATCTTCCGCCCCGGATTATCGTCGCTATAAGTGCCTAGATAATATTAAAAGCTAGTTTGCTGCCATGCTTCTGTACAGCTTCGGCCTTATTCTCGTTGTCAGAATAGACACTAGGCGTGTCGGGAGAGTAACAAATCCTGTAATAAACCATATCCGTCTTTAGACCCAACTTCCAGTTAGCCAAAAGCAGTTCAACTTCGTTATTACCATTATTTTTTACTCGCGGAGCTGCAGCGCGCCGTATTCGTTTGATTTGTGCTGTTGTCTGCTGGCGAGGCGTTATAACAAGGCCTGGGTTGGATACTTCGTGACTCGACTCCCGGCGGCGTCGCACGGAACATCTCAGCAGTCTCGTCGCACGTGGTGCCCTTATCAGCGGACGCTTTTCCCGCCTTACATGCGGCGCTGCCTGCCAGAACCAGCCGGCCCCGTTTCGCCTGCGGGGCCACTGGTAAAGGAGACGGTCCTTACGGCAGTGCAAGGGCAGATAGGCGTGCTAGTAAACACTTCAGGTTGCATATCTGCTGCTGCTAGCTTAATGCGGACTTATTGTCTGACTCGGCTCCATCGGTAACCAAAGGCCTCTTCGCGTCGCTGTACACTAACACCAGATATAGCAATAAAACGCTTGCCTGCTCAGACATATGAGCAAAACAGCCCGCCCGGGGGATAGGGAAATTCTGGTACATACCTAAGCCGGCAATCTTGCCAGATTTAATATTTTACGCCTAGCCGCCAATAGAAGCTCCTTAACTAGCTGGAAAATAGTATCAGATTAGTTATTCTTAAGATTAAACTTGCCATTGGTAAAAATCAGGACTGTATCGTCCCAGACGCCGCGGTATCTGTCAGCTAGCAGGGGTTGCGCTAGCGCTCCATATATGGAGAGCCTCCCTCTGATCGGACCATATATGTTCCGTGGACAGATTACATTATAGTGCAATGCGCGTTTTAGAGCGCCTGCAATTAGTTATATAATATAACATCATTAATTCCTTTTATATCTAACAATTAAAAGTTTTATTCGCTTAATTCGTATTATTATTAATTAATTAATTATTATTAAAACGATATAACTTATATATTAATAGTAATTATTTATATCTTTTATTAATTATAATAATAACCGTACCGATAACGTCCGTAATTATTCATAATAATCCTAAAAATTAAAACAAATTTAAAAACGAAATTAAAATTAAAATTTTTTATAACCAATTAAATTTATACCATCCGATAAAACTTTTTATCTAAAAAAACGATTTCGTTAATCGACGCAGGAAAAAAATTTATTTTCCGAAAAAATTATATAGATCGAAAAATTTAATCGAACGGGCTATCCGATAAATATTTTAAAAATAATAACCGAAAATAAATAAATTTATAATTAAAACTTTACGACTTATATATATTTAAAACGAAAATATAAAACTTTTCGAAAAAATATTAACGAACTTATAAAATAAGTTTTAAATAATATCTTTTTATTAATTAAATAAATTTATTTAAGTTTAAATAGCGCTTTTAAAAATTAATACGCCGAATTACGATAAGCCGGAAAAGTTTACGATAATCGATTATTTATAAATATTAAACACGAATACGGAAAACGATTAAAACAGGTTCCAAAAATTATTAAAAGATTTAATAAGTAAATAACGAAATAATAAAAGATTATGTCTTAAAGTTAACGTTACAGGATTCCTGAAACGATTATACCGGTTATTAAACGAATTAATTATAGACAATAATAATACCGATTATATTTAATTAATCGAATTTATTTATATTTCTTAAGCGAAATAAGATCGAAAAAAAAAACGTTTAATTACTTAGAATTTTTTTTTTAAATTATTAAACCATAATAAACCCGTAATAATCCACAAAAAACCTTAAAATAACGTTTTTAACCTTTTACGGAATTTTTATAAACCCATTAAATTAAAATAATTTTAATTAAAAACAGATTATAGATATTAATAATTAGCCGTATAATAAAACCTTTAAAAAAAGGCCAAAATAAAATAATCGTAAAAGTTTTTAAGCGAACCGTAATAATAACAAACGAAAACGTTAAAAATCGGATACGTACAGGACGCGTTATAAGGCCTATTTAAACTTATATTGTAAATTATCTTAATATTTTTATACGTTCCTTAAAAAAACTTTAAAAATTTTCCGTTGTAATTAAATAATAATAATATTAATTTAAAACCGTATTACCGTTAATTAATTCTTAAAAGAATATCAACCGTTTATTAAAAACCTTAAAAAGAATTAATTACTTGAAAATAAATTAATTCCTAAACAAAATAAAACGAATTTTGGCGTATTCTTTAATTTTTAATTAACGTAATAAAAGTTACGGTTTATTCTTTAAAAATTTTATTTATTTTGAATTTAAAGTTTACGATATATATCTTTAACCTTATTAACAAGTTCCTAAATTATAAAACGATAATTTAAAACAATAAAATATACGTAAGAAAGAAATCCGTCCTAATTAATAAATACGGCAAAATAAATATTTTATTTTAAAGCCTTATAAGCCCGAAAACGTTACATTTATATAACGTAACCTATTACGAAGATTTCACGTATAATTTGATATTATTTTAGTAGCTCCCGAAAAAAAGATATTAATAAAATAACCTAAAAATAATAATTTTATTTAAAATAAATTTAATTAAATATTTATTACGTTAACAAACAAATTTGATTAATTCGTTATCGAAAATATTAACGTAATAATATTTTATATAATTTTAATTACTTATAAACGAAAGGTTAATTCGTATATAATAAGATTACTAGAAACCGCTAACGGTACGATATAATACTTAAAATTAAAATATTTAAGGCCCGAAATAATCGTTTAACTATAATCGTATATAAAAAAACTTAATAAAAAGATTTAATAACGGTTAAATATTAAATATGTAACAAAATAAAGGTTAAAAGGTAAATATACCGAAAACTGAAAAAAAAACCTGCCGATTAAGATAATGAATTGTTATTATTTTTACAGATTTCGAAAAAAAACCTTAAAAGATATAAATACGTTATATTTACGACCGATAAATAATTAAACTTTATCTGGAATATTTACTTTAGAAATCGAAAGCAAGATATATTAATTATAATATTCCGATATTTTTTAAGGGTTTTAAAAAACCAGGACAAAATTACCTTATAAATATTCGAATATAATAACGAAATATTAAAAAACTATTAACTTCGAAATATATTTTAATCGCTTTTTTTAGCATCAAACGTAAGCCTTTAATACCGCATATCTAGGTCTAAAATGGGGGTACAAAGTACTTAAAGCGTATAATTAAAAAAAAAGATTACGATATAAAATAACCTTAAATTACCCTTATTTTTGATCGTATATATCCTTAAAATAACAATATACTTATATAACCGTACCCCTAAATACGTTTTCTTTTAGCAAAATCTATACGAAATTTATTATATGTACTTAATATATAAAAACGGCATTATAATACCTAATTAGAAACCTTAATAAACCTACCTATAAATATACGGTTATATAAATTACGTTATAGTTATAACCGTTATAAATAGAAATCAAAAATTAAATCCTAAAACATAAATTAACTTTTTCGTCTGTTATTAATTTATAAATATTTACGAAATTTAAAATCCGTTAATTTATAAGGTTATTATTATTCGAAACGTATAATTTAACGAAAAAGTAAATTTTTTTTCCTTAGTATTAAAAACTTAAAAAACGTTTTTTTTATATTACGGAAAACGAATTACGTAAGTTATTTCGATAAATAAATTTATTTAATTAAATTTATAATTACCTTCTATATATATAAAAGGAAGATAAAAACTCATAGGGAATAATTTAATTTCCGGTTAAATAAAAGGATAGTTTTAAAATAATATAAGTCTTTAAAAAAAGTACGAGATAATAAGAATTAAACTTATTCGTATAAAATTAATTACCTTTATACGACCGTTATATTCGAAACATTTTTGTCCTCTAAATTATTACCTTTATTAACGTTTATATTAATAACTGTTACGATTATTATGCCGTCAGAAATTAGAAAAATAACTTTAAGCTTTTATTATACTATTTAACCCAAAATATCGGTAAAAAACGAAAATATTTTACGTATCGAAAACGTAAATTCCCCGTATATTCCGTATCATAAAAATCTTATTAAAACCGATTATAAGGTTTAAAAAGCCGTATTTAATATTAAATAAATAACTTATTTTAAAAATCTTTTTAATAATTAGCCGGTAAATTACGAAAGTTTAAAAAAAGTAATTACCCGAAATACGCGTTATCTTAATCGGAAAGGTTTCGATACGATAATATATAAAATCCTCAAATCGCGAAACGGAATATATAAGCATAACCCGGCGCTATTATCGTAAGGCTATAAAAAGTTAAATATATACCGGTTAAAAAAGTTATTCCGTAAAACCGAAAAGGTTTACTTATAAAGTTATAAAAAAATATGATTTTAAGAAACCGTTAATAAATTTTTTATTAAAACGAAATAAGTTTTAAAATATATATAAATATATAATTATAAATTAAATAAATATAATTAGTTATAAAAATATTAAATACGTTTCGTTATATAAAGTAATTAATAGTTTAAATTTTTTATAATAATATATACGTATTTATTTTAATTAAAAGGTCGTTTTAAACTTTATTCGTTATTACGGCTAAGTTCGATTTAATATTTAAGTAATATAACGTTATAAACGTTGTCGTTAATACGAATTTACCTTATTAAATATTTATAAAAAAAACCCAAATTACTTATAACGTAATAAATTCTTTTTATTAAAAAGGTATTATATAAATTAAGGAAATTATTTTTATTAAAATAAAAGGATTTTATTAAAATATTTAAAAAGTTAAAACTTAATCTTATTTTTTACAAACTTTATTATTTTATTCGTTAAAGGGTGTTTTTTTTATAAATAATATCGTTATAAGTTATCGCAAAAATGATTAAAATTTCGTTAATTAATTAATTTAATAAATACGGTAACGATATATTTTTATAAAAAGTAAAAATTTATAATAGTTTTTTAATATTAAAATAATTAAAAATAAACCTAATAGAAAATTTCTTTTATTTAATCCGATTTTATAAATAAATTAGATAACTTAATTATAAAAAAATATTTAAAATATTTTTTAAATATATTAATAACGGGCGTTAAATTATTTCCGAATTTTAATTTAAATTATCCAGGTTCCGTTAATATATACCCCAAAAAAAACCGGTTTTATTATATACGTAATAATTAATACGTAATTTAATATAACGTTTATAATATTCCGATTTATTTAATTTAATTTAATTTTTAACAACGTATATTATAAAGTTATTAATCGAATTATTTTATACTTAATCGGAATTAAAAAATAAACGTTATAATTCGGAAGTAAAAATTAATTAAATACTTAAAACGATACCTTTTTTACGAATAATACAATTAACTAAAGAGTTTTTTAAATTTACGTTATAAAATTATTTAAAAAAAATAATAAAATAACGAACGAATAAATAAAATATAATAATTATTTTTATAATCGAAAAAAAGTTAATATTTTTTACGTAAGTTATAAAAATTTTTGATTTTATTTTCGATTAATTAAAAAATGAAAAATTAGCTTAAATATAAAACCTTTAAATATATAATACGATAATTAACAAATTATAAGGCTTATTAACGTTAACGTTATTCTTTTTAATTAAAATTATAATATATAAATATTTATAATTATTAATTTCGAAAAGTTATAAAAAAAGATATAATTAAAATAAAATATACGTTTACGGATAATATACTAATTAATAAATTAATAAAGGTTTTATTATACGAACTTTTTAAATATTTTAAAAAATAATTAGAATTAATAAATATTATAAAAATTTTAAATTAGCGGAAAAAACTTTAAAAGTTATTTTAAATAAAAAATTAACGAATTAAAAGGATTTAATTACCGGAAAAAGATAAAATAAATAATTACGGCTTTAAAAAGTAATAAAGGGCAATAGTGAACGCCGTAATTACGTTAAGGCGTTAAGGGGATGTGTTAGATATAAAGGTTATCAGTGATATTTTATTATATAACTCGTTGCAGGCGCTCTAGAACGCGTACTGCATTTTAATATAATCTGTCTACGGAATATATATAGTCCGATCAAAGGGAACCTTTCTGTATATAAAGTGCTAACGCACCCCTTCTAGCTGATACACCCCTTTAACGCTTTAATACAATTACGGCGTTAATTATTACCCTTTATTACTTCTTAAAGCCGTAATTATTTATTTTACCTTTTTTCCGGTAATAAAATCCTTTTAATTAACTAATTTATTATTTAAAATAACTTTTAAAATCTTTTTCTATTAATTTAAAACTTTTATAATATTTACCAATTTTAATTATTTTTTAAAATATTTAAAAAATTTAAGTAATAAAGTTTTAATTAATTTATTAATTAATATATTATCCGTAAAAATATATTTTACTTTAATTATATCTTTTTTTACGGTTTTTTGAAATTAATAATTATATATATTTACGTACCGTAATTTTATTTATAAAAAAACGATGTCGGTATTAATAAACCGTATAATTTATTAATTATCGTATTATGTATTTAAAGAGTTTATATCCAGGCCGATTTTTAATTTTTTAATTAATCGAAAGTAAAATAAAGTTTTTTTAATAATTTACGTAAAAAATAATAATTTTGTTTCAGTTATAAAAATAATTATTATATTTTACTTATTCGTTCGTTATTTTATTATTTTACTTTAAATAGTTTTATAACGTAAATTTAAAATATTTTTCGATTAATCGTATTATTTACAAAAAAACGTTATTTTAAATATTTAACGAATTTTTATCCTTAAATTATAACGTTAACGTTTTAATTCCGATTAAGTACAAAATAATTTAATTAATAACTTTATAATATACGTTATTAAAATTTAAATTAAATCGGGTTTATCGGAATACCGTTAAAATTATATTAAGTTACGTATTAACCGTTACGTATAAAATAAAACCGATTTCTTTTTAATATTTATTAATAAAAATAAAATAAATTAAATTAAAATTCGGCAATAATTCGAGGTTTGTTATTAACGTATTTAAAAGGTTATTTAAACTTTTTTTAAAAATTAAATTAATTAACTTATTTATAAAATTAAATTAAAGTAATTAAATTTTTTTTAAATTCTTTTTTAATTATTTCGATACCGAAAAATTATTATAAATTTCTATTCTTAATAAAAATATATAGTTATCGTATTTATTAAATTAATTAATTAACAAAACTTTAAATTTTTTTACGGTAAATTATAATAATATTATCTTTAAAAAAAATATCTTTTAACGAATAAAATAATAAGGATTATAAAAAACGGAATTAAATTTTAACTTTTTAAATATTTTAATAAAATCTTTTTATTATAATAAAGGTAATTTTCTTAATCTATATAATACTTTCCTAATTAAAAAAGTTTTGTTACGTTATAAGTAACCTAAAGGTATTTTTATAAATATTTAATAAAGTAAATTCGCGTTAACGAAAATGTTTATAACGTTATATTACTTAAATTTTAAATTAAATTTAGCCGTAATAACGATTAAAGCTCGAAACGATTTTTAATTAAAATAAATATATATATATTATTATAAAAGTTTTTAAGTTATTAATCGTTTCGTATAATAAAACGCGCCTTATATTTTTGTAACCAGTTATATTTATTAAATTTATAAATATATACTTATATATATATTAAAATTTATTTCCTTTTAATAAAAATTTAATTAACGCCTTTTTAAAATTATATTTTTTTATAATTTTATAAATAAACTTTTTCGGTTTTACCGAAAATTTCTTTTTAACGGATATATAATTAGCCTTTTATGGCCTCGTAATAATAACGGCAAATTACGCCTATATATACGATTTTACGATTTAAAAATTATATTATATTTTTTTATATCGAAACTTTTCCGATCAAAATAACGTATATTTCGGGTAATTACTTTTCTTATATTTCCGTAATTTACCGGCCGATCATCAATTATATTAATAAAATAAATAAAATATCTTACGTTAAACGTAACTTTTTATATTTTATAATCGTACCGATAATTATCCTTTTAATACGGAACGTACGGAAAGTTTACGTTTATAATCCGTAAAATACTTTCGTTTTTTACCGTTCTTTTAAGTTAAATAAAATAATAAAAACTTAAAGTTATTTTTACTTTTTTATTAGCATATTAAACGTAACAATTATTAAAATAAACGTTAATAAAGGTAATAAGTTAAAAAACCGCAATAGTTCGAATATAACGGTCGTATAAAGATAATTAATTCTATACAAATAAACTTATTCTTTTTTATTCCGTACGTTTTATACGCTTATATTATTTTAAAACTACCCTTTTTATTTAACTGGTAACCAAATTATTTCGCTTAAGTTTTTATTTTTGTTATATATATAAAATAGGTATAAGTTTAATTAAATAATTTTACCTATTGGAACAACTTATATAATTCGTTTTTTATAACGTAAAAAAATATTTTTTAAGTTTTTAATATTATTTTAAAAAATAACCTTTTCGTTAAATTATATATTTCGAATAACGATAACCTTATTAAAAAATAAATTCCAAATCTTATATATATTTGTAAATCGGTAACCGATAAAAAAGTTAATTTATACCTTAAGATTTAATTTTTAAAATTTTTTCTTTTTTTTATAATAATGGTAATTATAACGTAAGCTATATAACTATATATTTGCAAATAAGTTTCTTTAAATTTCCGATTAAGTATTATAACGCCTTTTTTATACGTTAGGTAAAGATAATAAACCTTATATATATTTTACCAAAAAAAAGCATATTTAAGGGTACGATTATATAAATATATTATAATTTTAAGCATATATACGATCAAAAATAAAGTTAATTTAACGTTTTCTTATAGCGTAATGATTTTTTCCTTAATTATATTTCTTGAACGTTTTATATTCCCGTTTTAAGCTTACGTATATAATATTAAAGGTTTAAATTTAATATTAAAAAAGGTAATTAAAGTATATTTCGAAGTTAATAATTTTTTAAAATCTTATTATGGTATTCGAATATTTACGAAACGATTTTATCTTAATCTTTTAAATCCCTTAAAAAATATCGGAATACCGTAATTAATATATTTTATTTTCGATTTTTAAAATAAATATTCCATATAAAACTTAAATACTTATCGATCGTAAATATAACGTATTTATATCTTTTAGGATTTTTTTCGAAATTTATAAAGTCGATAATAATTTATTATCTTAATTGGAAGGTTTTTTCTTCAGTTTTCGGTATATTTACCTTCTAATTTTCGTTTTATTATATATTTAATATTTAACTGTCGTAAAACGTTTTAAACGGATTTCTTTTATATAAAATTATAACTAAACGATTATTTTGGGCCTTAAATATCTTAATTTTAAGTATTATATCGCACCGTTACCGGTTTACGGTAATTTTGTTATATATAAATTAACGTTTCGTTTATAAATTATTAAGGTTACTTAAAATATTATTACGTTAATATTTTCGATAATATTAAGGATTCTAGGAGATATGTAATAGATGACGGATAAATGGTAATAAATAACGGTATTTAACTTAAAGTTTTTCACATATTACGAATAATCATAAATTAAATACGTATAACTATGTAAAACTATAAGTTTAATTTTTTAAACTATCAGAAACTATTAAAAACTTATAGGTATATATAATCGACAAATCCGTTAAGTAAACCCGGACTATTATAATCCTTAATAGGTCCCCTTTTTACGCTTAAAAACAATTATATAACGTACGAATCCATATTCCTAATACCGTTAAATTAAGCTATATTAATTATATTAAAAAAAAATTTACCGTAAATTTTTAAAATCTTATATATGTAAACTTAAACGTAAATCTTATAATTCCTAACCATAAATATTAATATATATTATTTACATCTTTTGCAAAAAACTTTAACGACATTTTTAAAAACTTTTATTATTTAATCGGTAAATTACCTTTTTATTTTTTAACGTTTTTAAGGATGCCTTTAATGGTAATAATTCGTTATTAAATATTGGCCAAATCGGTAATTATGCCAGACGGTACCTTTTTAACGGGTTTAAACGTTATATTAATTTTGTTTTCGATTACTTTAATAATTTTTTCGATTTTATTATTAATTTAGCTTTCGATAAATTTAAAGTTAACGCTTATATTTATAGGGATAACGTTATTATTATTAAGGACGCTTTTTTTATCCAGTTTTTATTTAACCTTACGTATATCCTTTTATAATATTAATATAACGGAATAAAAAACGCCTTTAATATTAACTTAAACGTTACTTTTATTTGTTACAAAAATAACTTGGTATAAGTTAAATTATCCCATTTTTGCAATATAACCGACGATGTTAGCGTTTAAGTAACCCTTCGGATCGTAATATTTGGTAATTAAAATAATAACCTTAATTAATATCTTGCCGTCGTACGTCTCTTTACGTTTCCAAAATATATATGCATATTTTACGTTATTCCTAACGGATCTTAAGTATAGATATATTACGAAAGTTTTCGTATTATACTTGATAATAAATTTCTTAATGTTTTTAAAATATTTTAATTATTAATCTGGTATTATAATTATATTTCTTACGAATTCGGGCAAAATAGATTTTTAATCTAACCGGGTTATCGGTTTTATCGTTATCGTTATCTTTATTATTAAATTTCCTTTTAATAATAAAAATTAAATCGTATTTTGTTTTTTTAAGTAAAAAGTTCGATTTAATTAACGAAGGACGTTTTTTACCGGCTTACTTTAATTATTTAATTACTGTTAACGTTTAATTTAACATAATTATCTTTCGGTTTAATAAAATTCGGTAATAAATAATTAAATTAATAAATTTATTTTGAAAATTATTTTTAATAAAATTATTAATAAAAATAATTTAATTAACGTTCGTTTTCTTTTTTTATTATTATCGTCCTTTTCGTTATCTGTACCGTTATCTATACCATTATCTACGTTATCATAACCGGTTCCTTTATTTCCGCGGTTAATAGTATACATAAATACCGATTTTCGGATAAATTAGCCGATATTTTTAATAAACTTGATATTATTTTCGTTTAAACAAGCTGCTCGGTTAATTTATTTAACGATAAAGTTTCAGGAATTATAAACGTTTATATCGTTATCCCGGATAATTTTTTCTTTAAAAGTAACGACTTTTTTAATAATTATTATTTTAATAATAATTTCGTTTTAAGTTCTGATTTAATTATTTTACTTATCGGAAAAATTAATTTATTTAATAAGCTTAATAACCTTGTTATCCTTCTTTTTTTTAAGGTTATCTATAATTTATTTTTCGTTAACGTTACCGTCGAATAAATTATTCTCTATTAAAAGGGTAATAAATAAAGATTTATTAAAATAATTACTTTATTCGTTTTCTTAAACGTTAAAATATTCGGAACCAGGTACGGTTTCGTTAACGGTTTTATCGTTTACTATAACGGAATTTCTGTCGGATTATTCGTTTTAAGGGATAAATTAAACGGATTTTTTGCTAAAAAAAACCAAAAAATAAAAAAGGTTACGGATTATTAAAAATGTATATTAAAAGATAAAAAAAAAGGACGGTAAAAATTTCCCTTTATATAAGCAGATATTTTTAAAATTAATAATATGTACCTTTTTAAGAACGTAAAATTTCTTAAAGAAAGTATAAATAATCAGAAATTATATAAAACATATAACGTAAATTTGGTTAGAAAATATATTAAATTAAGTAAATAAATATATAAATATATATAAAATATCTTAAAAATTTAAAAACGAATATAAAAGGATATTTAATAAATATAACGAAATAAATATAAAAAAGGTAATAAATATAATTAATTATCCTTTATTAAATTTCCCCTTTTTATATAAATAAAAAATATAATTATGTATCCGTTATTTAATACCTCAACGTTATTAAGGCGGATTAAAACTTTTTTTCTGGTATTTTATCGGCTAATTAATTAAATATTTTATTTTATATTCGTTAATTACTTCGTTAATTATTATAAATACGTCCTTTTTAAAACGTTATTCGTTATCTTTAATTATATAACCTATTTATTTAACGAAATACTTAACCGAATTTTTATTTTATTTAATAAATCCGGTAACTTACGATAACGTTAATTTTTTACCTTTATTTATTACCATTTATAATTACCGGGCCAAATTTAATAACCTTTTATCCGAAAGGATTTTTTCCTTATTTTAACTTATATAATTATATTACGGAAATAATAAAATAAAGTTTTTATTCGGTAAAAAAGGTTTAACTTATAAATTTGGTTTTTTATACGTTTAAAAATTTTAAACGGATTAGCCCGGGTAAAAAGTTATTTCCGTTTAGGTTAATTAAATAAATAATATTTTTAATATAATTTAAAATATACGGTTTCGTTTTTATTAAATTTTGTCGGAATATAACGGTTATCGTATTCTTTTTTCGTAAGCATATTAACCAGGTTTGCTAATTATATAATTTTTTAACGTAATTTTCTTTTATAATATTTATCGCGTTTTTCGAAATTATCGTCTCTTTTTTTTCGTTTAATATATTTAATATTAACTTGGGTTAAAAATTAAGTATTAATTTATTCGGGGATTTTTTTATTATAATTATTAAAAAGTTATTTAAATAATATTATAAGGTAGGTATTATATCCGTCTATAAAATATTAGGGTTTAGAGTTATATAAAAACGTATAACGATTTTGACGGTTTGGTTCTTCCTTTCGGATAATTTATTAATTTACGGATAATACGCGGTAAAAAAAAGTAACTTAATTTTTAAAACGTTAAAAGTTTTACCCCATAAAGTAAAAATAAATTTTAGGTTTTTATTATTAAATATCGTTATTAAAAATCCCTAATCGTAAAATTATAATATTTTTAACGTTATCGTTACCTAATTTTTAATAATATATCGTATATTTCCCGGTATTAATAACGATTTTTTGCTAACTTTATAAAAAATAATATATAAATTATTTAAAATGTTATATCCGCTTAACGCTTAAAAGGTATTAACGGATATTATTTCCGGTATATCTGTAATAAAATCCATAATTATCGTAAAATACGATAACTTAACCGTTAATAAGGGTATTAATCTTTTTAAGAGCTTGGCCCGATTAATCTGGTTTTTTTAATAAATTACATAAAAACTAAAATATTTCGAAACCTTAAAATTTTTTTTTACGAAATGAACGTTACGGAAATTTTCCATTATACGTTTCCTGCCGAAATGGTATTTTCTATTATAAATTAATTCCAGTACGTTTTTAATATAAATATAAAGGATATATAACCCTTTATGGCCGTCGAGGCCGATATAATATAAAAAGTCGTTTTATAATTTAAAAGGTTTATATTACCATTTTTTACGTTTACCGGCTTTTATATTTTATAATATTTTATAAATACGTTTTTATTAGTTATTTATAACATATCCTTTAATAATCCGCGTTTTAAACTTATTATTAAAAACGGGGATAATTTAGATAATAATATCCTTCTTTAATAGGAAATATTATATGTTAATATTATGCTATGTATTATTTAATTCGTTAAATTCGTCCTGTTTAAACGCCTTTTAATACGAAATTATTATACATAAACAAAATAACGTATTTAATATTACGTTATATGCTTTCGGAATATAATATATCTTTAATTAAAATTACGACAAATAATTAATAATATTAATTAACCAGAAGTTGATTTTATTAAAGTTTATGGTAACTAAAAATATATAAATAACGATTCCGTTAATAAAAACGTAATTCATAAAAACGTTAACCGGAAATCGGCTAAATTAAATAAATTTTCGTAATTTTTTATACCCTTATATTAAAACGGTTACTTTTTCTTTTATCAATCCGTATTTTTTTTCAGTATTAAAAGTTAGCTTAAATATAAAAAGGATAAACTTAATTTCGGTTTTAAATATATCCTTATCGGGGATGGCTTAACCGTTCTATTCGCCAGCTAATTAAAAAACTATAATGTTATATATTTTCTTATAAACGTTTACCTTAAAAAAAGGCTTATTTTTTTAATAATAATAGATAATATATTAAGCGTATAAATAGTTTTAAAACTGTTTTTATGCAGCCTTTTTTTCGTCGATAAGTATAAATTTAATTTTGGAGGGATGTATTTATCTTATCTATTTTAATATTTTTATAAATAAGATTTCCGATTTTTTAAATTTTACCAATAATTTTATTTTCCGTTATTCGAAAAGTATTATTTTAATACCGTACCATATAATTCTTTTACGTAACTAAATTATTATATTTAAATACGTTTTTAATATATTAAACGTATTAAAAAAATTAGCTTTTTAAAAGCGTTAATACGGTTATCTGTTTTGGAAATTTCGTTTCCGTCAATATTATACCCTAATAAACGGATTAAAGGGAAACCGAATTTTTTTTTTTGCGTTAATATAAATCCATACCTTATTAAATATATTTAATATTATACGTAAATGTTTTAAATGTTTCTTAATATTTATATTAAAAATAATAATATCGTTAATATATATGCGTATAAAATATTTATATACAAAAAATAACTTATTTATAAGTCGTTAACCGAAAATAAAAAAATTACAAAATTTTATTAATATTACGTTAAATTTTTTTAATTTTTAAAGATTAATAATTACTATACGGTTCCGGTATTCCGTACGTATTAATAGTTAAAAAAAAAAACTGGAAACGTTAAAAAAACTAAATTATATTTTATTAACCATATCGTTCATAATATTTTTTTGGTCCGGTAATAAATAAATATCGGAAACCGTTATCTTATTTAACGTTTGGTGTTTTTCACATAACGAAAACCGGGACCGTTATAAGGGTAAATTCGTATTTAAAAAATATCTTTTTTTTAATATAAAGTTTATCGTATTTTTTATCAAAAAACTGACGGTCCTTAACGCTTAATAAATATATCCTAACTGGTTTTAATTATTCCTATTATCTTTCGATAATATTAATACGTATTTTATATTTTTCGGATATAAATATAACGCTCTTATTTCGAAAAATAGTATAACTATCGACCAAATGGCGTATTTTATTATTAATCGTAAGCTCGTTATATATAATAACTATTTTGGTTTTGGATTTAATTAACGGAATATTTCTTAATTTCGTAATTCCGTATAAAAGGGTATAAAATTTAACGTTTAAACGTTCGGTTATTTTTAGATTTTTTTTTCGTTTTACGTTATAAAAAAATAAATTTCCTTAACCGTATTAACCTATTTATTCCGAATTATACCGGCCTTCCAGCATTAATTAATCTCGTATTAATTAACTAACTGGGCTTTTTTATTACTTTCGTAATTATATATAATATTAATTTTTTCGTTTTTTTGTAATTACGAAAGGGCAGGTTTTAAGGTTATAAAAGATAGCCTTTTTTGGGTTAAATTTATCAAAAATAAGGTTAAACGTTTCCGGATAATCGGTTATTATATAAAAAGATTATATTATACGGTTTTTTTAATTTATTAACTTAAATAAATTAACGTAATTTACGTTAATAAATGTCGTAATTATAATTAAGATTATTATTATATAAGTAATTATAATCTTTTATTAAATAAGCTTTAAAAATACCGCTTTAAAACTTTATTTTTATTTTTATATTAAAAACTAACCTAAAATAAAACTTTCCTAAACGAAATTAATTTTAATTCCGTATTAATATAAAAACTTAATATTTAATAATATTTTTAATTCGAAGTCGTCGATTACGTTAACTTTAATTATAAAATGGCCGTTAATTTATATATTTTTAACTTAATCCCGTATATAAAATTCGAATTCGATTTAGGTATTAATAAAAATCCTTAACTTAATACTTTTAACGTAAACAAGGTCGATTTTAAAAAACTTAGGGTTTTTGGCTTAAATAACTATTTATTTCCGGTCGACGAGGATTATAAAGCTATTTATATCTATATAAACGTTAACTAATCGTACGTCGACGTTAGCTTTAACGCCTACCTTTAAGTACGACATTTTCTGCTATTTATAATTCTTTAAAATTAACTTTAAATCGGACTTCATTACCTACTTATTATTAAAAACAAAATTTACGGTCCCGTTAATATTAAAAACTTTCTTAACGGTTATGATAAAATTTACCGATCGTACCGTTTTAAATATTACCTGGCTTTTAATTAAATATTTTTTTATACGTAAGTTTTAAAAAAAACGGCCGTACCGTACGTAATATTATAACGTTTGCATAAATAATTTACCTTTTTTTTAGTATTTTTTACGTTAAATATTTCGTTTAACTTTTTAAAATATACGAAATACGTATTATTAATAACGTCCTTTTCGATATATATATAACCTTTTTTACAATTAAGTTCCTGCTTAATTTCGCTTTCGTTAAAATAAATATATCCGTTAACTTATAAAACGGATTAATAATTTTTGATATCTTTTTCGTATTTTTATACGAACTTTTTATTAAAAAATACATAAATCCCTTTTTCGCGTCGGATTTTTTAACTAAATTTCCGATACTTTTTAAAACGCCATTAAAAAACTCCGCAATCCGGGTAACCTAATTACTTTTTACGTTTAAGGTGTTAGAAAAAACGTAATTTTTTATGCCGTTATTTTTATCTTCGGTAACCTTCCGAATAACCCCAGAAATTTAAATTAAAAAAACGGAACCCCGGCGATCCTTAATTATGCCATAAAAACCTTTAATATTAAAATTGTTGGTTATTATAATTATTATTTGCTTAATAAACCATATCGTTTTAATTATTCGTATTATTATATACGTTATTTTATAACTCGGTTACTTTTAATATATCGGATAATTTAACTTTCTTAAATTTAGCTTTATTATTAACTTTATTTAAATATCCCGTTTTAATATCTTTATTTTTAAGTCGGAAATATAATACCTAAAGCCCCGGATATAGATTTTGATATAAGTAAGTAACTATTTAAAAATTTATCGAATTATCTTATAGCTTTATGTATTTAAATAACTTTATAACGTAAATTTTAACCGGTTTTCTTTATTTATTATTTTTAAAAATATACCCGTTTCGGGTTAATTATTTTTAAGCTTTTTTTAACTTAATTCCGAAATACTTTAATATAATATTGAAAAAAGTTATTAAATTTAATTAAAACCGGTAGTTATTCTTTTTAGAAAATTATTATTCTTACCAAACTAAAACGTCGTTACGAAATAAAATTTAAACTTTTCGAAAAATAACAAATTTTCGGTTATTTATATTAATTTTTTTTTAATCTTTTGGCCCAAAAGTATAGGTTGTAATAATATACCTACTTTTGGTTATAAAAATAATTAAACCGTTATATTTAACTTCCTTAATATCGGGCCATAATAATTTAATATTAATTACGCAGACCTTATAAAACTTTATGGATTCTTTAATTAAAATTTCACCGCGTATAATAAACGTTATACGTTAACTAACGCAAAATTTTTTAATTTCTTTAAAAAAAATAAATAAAGATTTGTATTATACCGTTGTCCTTATTCGTAAAATTAAATAAATTTAAATTGTTGTTTTAAATGGTACTTTAAGCCGATAATCCGGGATTTCTTAACAGAAAAAATAATATATTTTTTTATTTAAAGGTTAACCTGGTCGGTATATCTTCTGGAATTAGGAATTTTTAAAACTTTAGTTCGTTAATTAATATAAATATTAATTTTATTATATTTTCGGGAAAATTTAATTATCCCGGCAATTTTCTTTAAAAAAATCGTTAAATTTTGTAAACTCTAAATAAAAAGTTTAAATATAATTATAAATAATCTTAAATTATTAATCGAAAAGTTTATTAAATATATTTTAATATTTTAATAACGTTACGGCATATAATATTGTAATAATTATTATACCGTAAACAGTATTAAATATAACGTTTAAATAAATTACTTTTTTTATAAACTAAAAAGTTTTTAAGTATTTCCGCCTAACGATTAAGTTATCGGAATTTTTAACGATATAAACGTAAATTCTTCGTATTTTTTTAAGTTTGTTTTTTATAAATATATTTATTATTATACAGTTTTGTTACTAAATATTACGTTTATTCCGTATTTTTTTTCGTATGTTCCCCCTTAATAGGTAGAAAAATAATAAGATAATAAAATAAACTAGTTATTAATTCGGGTAATAAATACCATTTATTAAGGATTTTAGGGGATATATAATAAATAATAAATAAATAATAATAAATAGCGGTATTTAACTTAAAGTTTTTTACGTATTACGAATGATTATATACTAGATACGTATAATTATATAAAGGTATAAATCTAATTCTTTAAACTATCAGAAATTACTAGAAGCTTGCAGGTATATGTAGTCGAGAAACCCATCAGGTAAGCCCGGACCATTACAATCCTTAACAGATAACAAATTAATTAAATTTATTTCGAATAAAATTATTATTTTTCTGGTGATTTTATTAATACCTTTTTTTCCGGAATTACCGAAAAAATATTAAATTATATACGAAATCCTTATAATAAGTTACGTTATATAACCGGAACATTTTCGGACTTATAAAGCTTTAAAATAATATATTTACTTTTCCGTATTTATTAATCGGGACAAAATTTTTCCTTACGTACATTTCGTCACCTTAAATCGTCATTTTATGATTAAAAAACCTATTAATAAGGTTAAAAATATATATCGTAAATTTTAAATCCAAAATAAAAAAATTCCTTAAAGGATAAAACGTAACGTTTATCGTATTACGTTAATTAAAAATTAAAAAGTACGTTAAAATTCGTGTTATTTCTTTTAAAAATTGATTTATTTTTTAAGTAATTAATTTTTTCATAATTTTCGATAAACTGTTAAAGTTTCTTTTAAAAAATTAATCGGAAATAATCCGGTTTTAAATTAATACCGAAATTTTTTTATTAGGCTTAAATTCTATTAAAGCTTTATTAAAAAATACATAATAATATTGGGATAATTTATGTCCAAAATTTAAATACGTTTTATACCGAATTCCTTATGTGTTTAACTTTTAACGTTTCCGCTTATTACTATTATTATTTCAGTCCGTTTAAAATCTTTTACGCCTATTTCGTTTCGGCTTTTTTCTAAAAGTTTTATTATATAGCTAATTATTAATATCTTTCATTTTTTCTTAATTAGAATCGTTTTAACTGGAAAGGTTTATTAAAGTTCCATAAAAAATCGGAAACGTTACTTTAACGTTTTTTATTAATGATTATAAATTCGTTATAATCTAATAATTTAAAAAGTTAATGTTACAGTACAGGAACAGGGGTTCCTGTCTTGGAGAAACCAGCCCTTGAAGCCTGGCGCAGGCTCTAAGCGGGTAAACTCGGAGCAGGAAAAGCTTGGTTTTTCCTGCCAAAATCTAGGTGATCTAGGTAATCTAAATAATCTAACCAGATCACATAAATTATATAAATTTACGATACACTTATTAAATCTAAAAAGGATATATAACGATCGGTTTTCTCTGTAAATAATACTTATTTAATTTCGTTTTTTAATTATTAATTTAAGTTCTTAACTAAAGGTAACTGTACCGTGTTTTAATTAAGGAAAAAATCCGCAAATCTTTTAACGAATACCTTATTTATTATATTATTATTACTTACAAATCAAAAACCTTTATTTCGGATACTATTTATACCTTTAAGTAGATATATAATAAGTTCGTTACATTTTAATAACTCCTTAATTAATAGCTAACGAATAATTTAAAGCTTAATTAAGCATAAACTTTCCTAAATTTAATAAAAACGATATTATAAAACGACGTTTAACAGATAAATAATATACTTAATTTCCGTTATTAATTAATAAAGGATTAATAATTAAATTACATAGTTTACCCCTTATTAAAAAATTCCTTTAATTAATCGATAATATAACACCTGTAATTATTAAAGCTAAGGCCCAAAAAAAGTTTTCCTTTTAACAATAACTTATTCCTACCCTTAAAGAAACGGAGGAAATTATCGAAGTTTAAGCTAAAAAGTTTAACCAGAAAAAGGAAAAGATCGAGAAAAAGTTAAACGTTAAAGTCGAAAAAGGAAAGAAAAAAAAGCTTATAACTAATAAACGATTAAATCTAATAACAAAAAAGGTTATAACCCTTAAGAAAGAAAACGTTAAATTTAAATAACAACTAAAAAAAAAAACTTCTGCATCTTATCTACGAACCCCGGTACCTTTTTTTGAAACATCTGCCCTTTATCCAAAAACTTTAACCTTTTTTTTATTTGGTTAAGAACAGAAAAAAATTATACCCTTTTCTGCTTATTATGGAATGCTTAATATTAAAGGTTATAAACTAATTACCCTTAAATTTTATAATAAATTTACGGATATAAAAAGATTTTTAATTAAAGCCAAACTTTACCTTAAATGGTATAAAAGTTCTTTAACTAAAAACTATTAAAAAATTATAGCCGTTTCTTAATTACTTACTAAAAAAACATTCGATTAATTCGAACCCATTTTTAATAATTACCTAACAAATTTTCCTAATAACTACCTGGATACCATTAATTACATTTTTAACGATTACGGGAACTTTAAAAAACGAATACGAACTTTATACGGAAATACGAACAAATAATAATACGCGGTTAAAAAAATGTACGACTTAAAGCAAATTACGTCAGCCGTTAAATATACGACCGAATTTAACCGTTTCGTAATTATCTTTAAGTTACCCCAAAATACGTTATTTTTCCCCTTTTACGATAACTTAAAAAAATAAGTTAAGGATAAGATATTTAAGATACCTAAAACTGGACCTTTTAAAAAATATACCGATAAAGTTATTATTTCCGACCGACGTATTTTTAATCGATACCTTAAAAAAAAAAGTACCGGTAAACGAAATAATAATAAACGTTTTAACAATAACAAAAAAACAAAAAATAAATTCCAGAAAAAAGCTAATATTATTTTAACTGAATCCAAAAAAAATAAATCCAAAATTAAATATTTTAACTATAACAAAAAGGGCCATTTCAAAAACGAATATTATTTTCTAACGAAAAAAAAGAAAATCCCCCAAAAATTTTTTAAAAGGATAAAATTCCTTAACCCCCAAAAAATCCACGTAACCGAACGAAACATAAATAACGAAAAAAAGGATAAAAAAGAAATAAACGTTATTTCCGCTAATTAAGAATTTATTATTATTATAATTAACAGGGTTAAAAATAACGACCTAAATTATAAAATTTATATTATTTATAAAAATATTACGGTTAAAATTTACAAATATTATTTAGAACGAACTAGCTTTAAAGTAACCATTACGTTAAAATATATTTATTACTTTAACATACAGAAATATGAAATATACGACCAAAACGGTTAATTATAAAAAAAATTCGATAATTATAGATAATTATTCCCCGATTAATACATTTTTCCGGAATATATAATACATTCCAAACTAACAAAAAATTATAGGTTTTTATATTTTACTGCTTATTATAATTATAATTACCTTATCCATTTATAAATTAAAAAGGATAATAATTTTTAGTCAGAATATAACGAAAAAACGTTTACAGAACCAGATTATAAATACAGATATATAAAAATTCCTTAATAACCAAATTATCCTAAATTTTATTACTTATATTTTAAGTTAAAATAAAACTAAAAAATTATAACGTAAGGATATTTATATTACGCGCTAATACCTTATAACAAACACGATTTCCTAATTATAAAAATACCCCCTTCGGAAATCTACTTTTTTAATCTAATAATTCGCAAAATACAGAATTTAAAAAAAAACCAGAAAGAAATAATCGTTTTTAAATACCAATTCGGCAACAAAAAATAATTTAAATATATGGATAATTATTATATTAAATACGTAATAAAAAAAGTACGTAAATAAAAACGTTTTCTAGCCCTTAAAACGTATTAATTAAAAAATTACAGAAGCTTTCAAAAATAAAGCACCGAAAAACCCTTATATATAAAACCTTATATAAAGTAAAAAAAGGAACCCGGAATTAAATCGAAATTCTTATTTACTATAAAAACAAAATATTTAATGCCATAATTAATTCCGGAATAAAAAAAATTCATTTTTTTTAAAAATAACCGAAAAATACCAAATCCTTTGGAAATATAAGTAATAATTATATAAATTTCGAACAGTTAATAAAAACCTATCTACTTATGATAATAATTAAATTTTCCGAAAAACCGAAAATTTATACTTTAAATATAAAAATATTTAAAACGGGTTACTTTCGATATTGCTAATATTTTAAGATATAATATTATTTTAAAAATACCATAACTTCGTTCTAATAATTAACGGATTAATTAAAAAAAACAAACGCTTTTATAAAATAATTTTAAAAAAAAATTCCATAAAATTTATTACATAATTAAAAAAGCCAAAGTTTCCGATCTTATAATAACAATACCTTTTAAATATCGACGGTTTAAAAAGTTATTTAAAAAACGAACCCGAAAAAAATTACCTAATTATAACTAATAAAATTATAAAATTCCTATTAAAAAAGAACATTATCTAAAACTTTATTAAATTTACTATATAAACCTTAAAAAAATTAAAACCCTTTAAAAAGTTTTTTAACAAAACCTTAAAAAAAGTTATATTTAAAAATCCGAATTACCTATAAAATACGCTATTATAATAATACCAAAAATATAAGATAATAAAATTAGGATTAATAAAAATAAAAATCTAATATACCGACGAATACATAATTATCAATAACTTAATAATATCACTATCAAAAACGGATATCCCTTAATATTAATAAATACGATAAGAAAAAATATTAACAAAATTAAATAATTTATAACCTTAAACTTACCAAACGGCTATTACTTAATTCGAATAATTAAAGGCAAAAAATAAAAAACTACTTTTAGGACCATTTATAAATATTACGAATATAAGGTTATGCCATAAGGCCTAACTAATACCCTAACCAGCTTTTAATACATACTTACTATTATCTTACGGAAATTTCTGAACAAATTTGTTTTCGTTTACCTGGACGATATTCTTATTTACTTAAAAATTTTGGAAAAATATAAAAAACATGTCGCTTAAATACTGGAAGCTTTCGATAAAGCCAATCTGCTAATAAATACTAAAAAAAGCATTTAGTATATCCAAAAACTAAACTTTTTAAGCTTTATTATTACTTTTAAATAAATTCAGATCCAGAATTTTAAATTAAAAACTGTTAAAAACTGGCTAATTCCAGATAAAACTATTATTACCGACATTCGCTAATTTTTGGAATTTACGGACTATATACGACCGTTAATCTAAAACTATAGCAAACTTACCAGCCCCTTAACCAAACTTAGTACTAAAAAATATGTTAAAAAAATTTAAACTTCCAAAAAAAGTAAAAAAAACCTTTTAAACAATTAAGCCAAAATTATCAGCGCTCCGATAATTAAGCTACCAAAATATAACAAAAAAAAACGGCTTAAAATAAACGTTTTAAATTACGCCCTTAAAATAATTTTGGAACAATTAAAAGATAACGGAAAATGGTACCTAATAACGTACTTTTTTAAAGCTTTTAAAGATGCAAAATTTAAATATTTTATTTACGACAAAAAGTTGCTAATTATTATTTTAGTACTTAAAAAATAAAAACTATTCCTTAATAAAACTAAGAAATTATTTAATATTTATTCAAACTATAAAAATTTTATTCGATTTATAACGACTTAAAAATTAAATAAATGCCATAAAAATTAAATAATTTTTTTGTCAAAATTTAACTTTAAGATTTACTATATTAAGGGCAAAAAAAATATCTAAACGGATATTTTAAACCGAAAAGAAGATTATAATTTCAAAATTTCCAAACGTTATATATAAATACTATATCGTAAAAACGACGGCATAATATAACTGTACGTAATATTAAAATAACTTATTCCGGAAAAGTTAATTTAATTTAAAAACTTTTACGACTTAAAGAAACGGAAGGAAATTAAACAGTTAAAAGGAAACGACAAAAACTATCTGTTATTCCGCGGCAAAATTTATATTCCCTGCTAGTAACAAAAAGATTTCGTTAAAAAATTTTACAAAAATCCTTTATATGGATATTAAGGAATATTTAAAATTATTAAACGATTTTAAGAAAAATATAACTTTTTAGAACTTTATTAAATAATTAAATAAATAATTAAAAATTATAACATTTATAATAAGGTTAAAGTAACCCGTTATAAACCGTATGGCTTATTACAACTTATATATATACCTATTAAAATATGGAATATTATAATTTAGGATTTTATTACTGGTTTCCTTATATCGAAAATTTCCGTTACCGGAATTAAATATAATATAATATGGATAATTATTAACAAACTTATTAAATATAGGTACTTTTTACTTTTTTAAGGAATTATAATAGCAAAATAACTAACTTACGTTTTCGTTCGATATTATTTCGATAAATATAATATACTAGAAAAAATTATTTTTAATCGAAATAAGCTTTTTATATTTAAATTCGGTACCAGCTTTTTTAAGTAAATTGGTATTAAGCTAAAGTTTTCGACAGCCTATTACCCCTAAATAAATAATTAAATAAAACGATTAAATTAAACCTTAAAATAATACTTTCGGAATTACGTTAATTATCAATAAAATAATTAGGTTAAACTTTTACCATTTATATAAATAACTTATAATACGTCCGTTAACGAGGATATAAACGTATTACCTTATACGGCTATATATAAATACAACGTAATAACCTAACGACCAAAATAATTAATACGTAAAGTACCAGTTATTATTGCGATAACTTTATAAGCAAAAATAATAATAACCGAAATCAAGATAATATAAATCCGACTTTAAATTAAGTTATAATTTTTATAACAAAAAATAACTTAATATTATAATAAGAAAAGAATTAAGGGACCAATTTTAATAAAAAAAATAAAATTTACTTATTACGTTAAAAACAAAACGTAACGTTAAACCTTTTCCAAATTAAGACGAAAAGATTTAACGATAAGCTTAATTTTAAAAAGTTTAATCCGTTTAAGATTAAAAAAGTTATTTTAAAAACCAACTACAAACTATCGTTACCTAAAACCATAAAAATATACCTTATATTTCATATTTCCTTATTAAAACCAGTTTTAAAAAACGCCTTACTTAAAAAAAACTTCGAAAGCGAAAAGGACGATAACGAATACGAAATTAAAAAAATACTGGATTTTAGAATAATTAAAAACAAGATCCAGTACCTGGTTAAATGGATAAATTACTTACCTGAAGATAATACGTAAAAACCATTTAAATATCTGACGAATGCGATAAACCTAATTAAAAATTTTCATCGGCAAAATCCTAACCGACCGTTTTCAGTACAGCTAAGGTCGCAGGCGATAAAAGCCCCCTATCCAAATTTAGGCCTTCGGCGTTCCAACCGAAAAAAGTAGACGCCTTTATTATAACGTCTATCTTAGAAGCAAGCTGAGCTTGTTCCGTTTTTATGCGACGCTGCTTTTTTTCCACCCTTTTTTAATTTTTTTATTAATCTTATTTAAATCCTTTTTTTAAGATGGCGACGGTTTTCTTTTTTAAAACTTCCTGCTAAAAGCGAAAACGTTTTAGTCGATTAATAAACTTTTTCGTTTTTTTTTTTAGCAAACTTTTAATGCGCGATTAAAGTATCCTCCACCTTACGCTATTTTTTTTGCAAACGATCGTATTCCGTTTTAATTCTCGATAAGGAGTTTATTTCCAGTACGTTATATACGAAACGTTAGCGACGAATACAATAATTATAGCTTAAAATATCCATTACGTAAAAATATTTGGTTTCCTTAAAATAAATACAATTCGAATAAAGAATAATTTTAAAACCAAATTTTTTAATAAACTTTGCGCAATTAATACGAAACTTATATTAATTTAAATACGGCTTTTTTTTCCTTTTTTAATTCGACCTGTTATAATAAAGTTAGCTGAAAAACTACTTTTCCGTTAAAATAAAAAGGATACCTACGGTTTTTATCTTTAGGACAAAAATCCTTAAAAAAAGAAGTGGTATTATAATATAGGAATAAGGGTTCTTATTTTAGAAAAACCAGCCCTTAAAGCCTGGCGCAGGTTTTAAGCGGGTAAATTCGGAGCAGGAAAAGCTTGGTTTTTCCTGCCAAGATTTAAGTAATTGAAGTAATTTAAATAATCTAACCAAATTATATAAATTACATAAATTTACGATATATTCATTAAATCCAAAAGAGATATATAACGATCGGTTTCCTTTATAAATAACACTTATTTAATTTCGTTTTTTAATTATTAATTTAAGCTTTTAATTAAAGATAACTGTACCGTTCTTTAGTTAAGGGAAAAGTCCGCAAATTTCTTTAACGAACATCCCATTTATTGTGCTATTATTACCTGCAATTTAAGAACCCCCATTTCGGATACTGCTTATACCTCCAGGTGGATGTATGACAGGTTCGTTACAGTTAACTTTAACCTTTATATAATTAATCTTTTCTTTTTCGATTTTATCCCGTTTAAAAAATATAAATAAATTCGACCTATTAGGTATAATTAGTATTATTATTATATATAACTAATTTGTTTAAATAACCGGCATAATCGTTTCGGAAAACCCGTAACGTTAACCTTAAATTATAATTTTTTATTACCTTATTATTTACTTATTAAACTTTTTTGCAACTTTCGGGTATTATTTTGATTATTTTTTATATTCGCGTTTAATATTTATAAATAATCGATTATCGTAAATTTTTCCGGCTTTTTGTAATTTAATATATTAATTTTTAAAATTGTCGCCTGGATTTAAATAGGTTTATTTAATCGATAAGGAAATATTATTTAAACTTTATTTTATAAGTTCGTTAAAACTTTTTCGAAAAGATTTATATTTTTAATTCAAGTAAATATAAATCGTAAAATTTTAATTATAAACTTATTTACCTTCGGTCGTTATTTCGAAAATATTTATCGGATAATCCGTTTAATTAACCTTTTCGATTTATATAATTTTTTCGGAAAATAAATTAACTTTCTGCATTAATTAACGAAATCGTTTTTTAAAATAAAAGGTTATATCGAACGGCATAAGTTTAAAAGGTTATAAAAGGTTCTAATTAAGGTTAATATATTCTTACAAATTATATTTTTAATTTTAATTTATATATTCGACCTTAAATTTATCCTAATCCTTAAAATCGCTATAAATAATTACGGACGTTATCGATACGGTTATTATTATAACTAATAAAAAATATAAATAATTATTATTAATATATAATTTATATTACTTTAATAATAATTAATTAATTAATAATAACGCAAATTAAACGAATAAAACTTTTAATTATCTAATATAAAGGTTATCAGTAATATTTTATTACATAACTAGTTATAGGCGCTTTAAAACGCGCATTGCATTTTAATATAATCTGTTTACGGAACATATATGGTCCGATCAGAGGGAGCCTTTCCGTATATGGAATGCTAGCGCACCTCTGCTAGCTGACAGGATGTGTTAGCTAGCCGGGGTTGCGCTAGTATTTTATATACGGAAAGGCTCCCTTTAATCGGACCATATATATTCCGTAAACAAATTACATTAAAATGCAGTACGCGTCCTAAAACGCCTGTAATTAATTATGCAATAAAGTATTACTTATAACGTTAATATCTGATAATTAAAAGTTTTATTCGCTTAATTTGCGGTATTATTAACTTATTAATTGTTATTAAAACCATATAATTTATGCATTAATAGCAATTATTTATATCTTTTATTAACCATAATAATGACCGTATTAATAACGTTTGCAATTATTTATAATAATCTTAAAATTAAAATTAAAATTAAAAATTATAATTTATAAAAATATATTAACCTTAATTAAAGTATTTTATAATTTATTAAACTTACGTTATCTAACGTAACCCTTTATTTAAAAAAGTAATTTTATTAATCGATACGGATAATTACTTTATTTTCTAAAAAAGGTTTATAAATCGAAAAAATTAATTAAATAGGTTATCCGATAAATATTTTTAAAATAACCGCCGAAAGTAAATAAACTTAGAATTAAAGTTTTACGACCTATATTTACTTAAATCGTAAATATAAAACCTTCGGAAAAAATATTAACGAATTTATAAAATAAGTTTTATATAATATTTCTTTGTCCTAATAGCTTAGTGGTCTCGAGCCTGGGTGTCCTTTTTTAGCGCTTGCTGCAGGCTTAGGGAACCTACAGCTTGCGTCCGATTGTTGGTTCGAATCCAGCTTGGGACAACGTGCTCAAGGTGGCGCCAAGCCTAATATATAGACCATTTGGGAGCTTCGGCTTCTGCATTTTGTGGCTAGCGACTATTGGAAACTAATGGTTGGGGGCGATGGAGCTAGCGGGGGGGGGGTGGCTCTGGAACCAATCAATCGTATACTATTTCAATTTGTTTGTTCATCGTGGCCATGGCCCCTATACGGTTTTTCATCCGGCCCCCCTTGGGTACGGTTTTTGGAATGTGTCCTCCGGTCGCTTACCTCAGCGAGCTCAGGCCTCGCTGGCTCTCCATTTTCTTCAAAGTTTTCCAATGTACTCCGCCAAGAAGGTAAGAATTAACCAATTAAATGCCGTATCCCCGTAACGAGCCAGCGAGGCCTGAGATCATTTTGTACGGATAGGGGTTTCGTTCTGGGCATTCCTACCAAAATTATCAACTTTCCTTTTATTTCTTTAAATAATTAAAAGATTTATATAAAAAGAAATTATTTGGCAGCCAATTTACGTCCGATAAGTTTGATACTTTATATATGCGTCGAAGATAAGCTAACGTATATATAGGAATTTTTTCCAATTTTTTTAAATGCAAATTGCGGCCAATATGGCTAGCTTTAGGTCTGGAAAATAGACGACCGTAACGGCCTCATTGCTGCGATAACATAACTATCGGTCGTATTATTGTATACCGGGTTTCCCAAGTATATTTTATATGGGAAAAGCCCGTATATCAATTTTTTCGGCCGTACGGGTTATGGTTATTACGTCGCAGCCCTAAAAAGGTTCCGGACTTGATTAACCGGAACGCCCTCCTTATTGCGACGTAATAACCATAATCCGTACGGATAAAAAAATAGCTGGACGGATTTTTCCCATATTAAGTTACCCTTGGAAGGCCCATGGCGAAATGATGCATGCGGTAATTGCGTTATTGCAGCCATAAGGGCGTTCCGGATTGAAGGTTTGCTTAGAACGAAAACTTTGATTTAATTCTTTAATATCTTTATTAATTTAAGGCCGATTCGGGAATTATATATAAGGTTAGGAAACCCTTTTAAAACTGTATATAATGGCATTTTTTATTATTTTCCATTTATTTTTATTACTGTTATATTTGCCAGTTTCTAAGTTAGATTTTCGAAAATCTGTATGGGACTGCTTAGAACGAGCCCTAAAAATCATAACTTGATATTAGGCCCTATTTTTAAGGTTTTGTTATTTCTATGGATACTTTACTCATTAGGTTAGCGCGGTACCTAGAGCTACTCTTTTTTTCAAAGCCTTAGCTGCAGCTGCGCCTACGGCGCAGCACCAACCTTAAAAATAGGGCCTGATTTTAATGAGGTAACCGGTCGCGTCGTGTTATCTATCGCGTATGTATGTATTTGAACGCGTCGCGTAATTAGACGACGACGGTGCATGTATATACTTACTGTCGTAGACCAGACGTCAGCTTGTATATAGCTTCAATAACCTATTAATAACACTTTACCTTGTAATATAATATTTCGTTATCGATTAAAAAAACTTATTAAAGTTTAAAAAATAATCTTAAAGGTTAACATATTAAATTATAATAATCCGAAAAAGTTTACGATAATCGATTATTTATAAATATTAAATATAAATACGAAAATGATTAAAATAATTTATAAAGGTTATTAAAAGGTTTATTAAATAAATAACGAAATAATTAAAAAATATAACTTAAAATTAACTTTATAAAGTTTTTATAATAATTATACCGGTTATTTAAACGAATTAGTTATATTATTTAATATCGTTAATTATACCTAATTAATTAAATTTATTTATAATTTATAAACGGGATAAAACTTAAAAAAATATTTAATTATTTTAAAATTAAAATTAATTATTTAAATTATTAAATTATAACGAATTTATAATAATTAACAAGATTCGTTAAGGTAACGTTTTTAAACTTTTACGCGATTTTTATAAACGTTTCGAATTAAAACGATCTTAATTAAAAGTACATTAAGGATATTAATAATTAACCGTATAGAAAAACCTTTAAAAAAAGATCGAAACGAAATAATCGTAAAAGTTTTCAAATAAATCGTAATAACAATAAACGAAAACGTGAAAAGTCGGCTGCGTAAGGTATGCGTTATAAAGCTTATTTAAGCTTATATTATAAATTACCTTAATACGTTTATATAATTTTAAAAAAAAGTTTTAAAAGTTTTTATTTTTATTAAAAGATAATAATATTAACTTGAAAGGGTATTATTATTAATTAATTCCTAAAAGAAAAAAAATATTTACTTATTAAAGATTTTAAAAAAATTCATTATTTAAAATTTATTTAATCTTTAAAAGGAATAAAATAAACTTTAACGTACTTTTTAATTTTTAATAAACGTAATACGATAAACGTTACTTTTTAATTTTTTTTTAAATTTATTTATTTTAAATTTTAAATGTACGATATATATTTTTACCCTTATTAATAAGTTTTTAAGTTATAAAATAATAATTTAAAATAATAAACTATACGGAACAAAAAACTTCGTTTTGATTAACGGATACGGTAAAATAAACGTATTATTTAAAACCTTATAAGCTTAAAAACGTTCCGTTTATATAACGTGGTTTGTTATAAAAATTTCGCATATAATTTAATATCTTTTCGGCAATTCCGGAAAGGAGGGTATTAATAGGATAACCGGAAAAATAATAATTTTATTCGCAATAAATTTAATTAAATAGTTATTATATTAATAAATAAGTTAAATTAATTTGTTATTAAAAGTATTAACGTAATAATATTTTATACAATTTAGGTTAGTTATAAGCGAAACGTTAATTCGTATATAGCGAAATTACCGCGAACCGGTAACGGTATAATATAATATTTAAAATTAAAATATTTAAGGCCCGAAATAATTGTTTAATTATAGTTTTATATAAAGAAAGTCCGTTTAAAGGGTTTAATAACGGTCGGATATTAAATATGTAATAAGGCGAATATTAAGAGGTGAATATGCCGAAAGCCGAAAAAGGAAGCATTCTAATTAAGATAACGAATCGTTATTAATGTTATAGATTTTAAAAAGAACCTTAAAAGGTATAAATATATTATGTTTGTAACCGTTAAATATTTAGGTTTTATTTAGGATATTTACCTTTTAAATCGAAAATAAGATAAATTAATTATAATATTCCGATACCTTTTACAAGCTTTAAAGATTTAGGATAAAATTTCTCTATAAATGTTCGAATACGATAATAAGATTTTAAAAAATCATTAATTTCAGGATACGCTTTAATTAACTTTTTTTAATATTAGATTTAAGGTTTCAATACCGCATATTTAAATCTAAAATAGAGGTGCAGAAAGTTTAAGAGATATAACTAAGAGAAAAACGATTACTATGCGAAATAATGTAAAGTTATTTTCGTTTTTAATCGTATATATCTTTAAAGTAGTAATATATTTATATAACCGTATCTTTAAATACGTTTTTTAATAAAGAATATATAAGGTTTATTAAATATATTTAATATATAAAAATAACATTATAATATTTAATCGGGAGCCTTAATAAGTTTATTTATAAATATACGGTTATATAGCTTATGTTATAATTATTACCGCCGTAAAAAAAGAAGAAGGATTTTAAGGGCTAAATTCTGGGGTATGGATTAATTTTTTCGTCGGTTACCGATTTACAAATATTTACGAGATTTGCAATTCGTTAATTATTAAAATTATTATTATTCGAAACGTATAACGAAAAGCTTACATTTTAAGTAATATTAAAATTTTTTAAAAAGCAAATCTTTTTACGTTACAAAAACCGAATTACGTAAATTATTCCGATAAATATAATTACTTAATTAAGATTATGGTTATTTTATACATTTATAAAAGGAAAATAAATATTTAAACGGAATAATTCAGCTTTTGGTAAGATAAAAAGGATGATTTTAAAGTAATATAAGTATTTAAAAAAACGTATAAGATAAGAAAAAATAAACCTATTCGTATAAAATTAATTATCCTTATATAGCCGTTATGTTCGAACTATTTCCATCCTTTAAATTGTTATTTTTATTAACGTTTATATTAATAATTATTACGATTATTACGTTAAAGGAAGTTAGAAAAACAGCCTTAAACCTTTTTTATATTATTTAACTTAAAATAACAGTAAAAGACGCAGGTATTTTCGGGATCTAAAACTTAAGTTTTCTGTATATTCCGTATTATAAAAACATTATTAAAAATGATTATAAGGTTTAAAAAATCGTATTTAGCGTTAAACGATTAACTTGGTTTATAAATTTGCTTAATCACCGGCCGATAAGGTGCGAAAGGTTAAGGAAAATAATTACTTAAAATCCGTATTATTTCAATCAAAACTATTTTAATAAACAAGAATTTAATATAATTCTAATATTTTAAGCCGAATATAGAAGCATAATTTACCGTTATTGCTATAAGGTTATAAAAAGTAAAATACATATCCGTTAAAAAACTATTTCGTAAAACCCAAAAAAACTATTTATAAAGATACAAAAAAATTAATTTTAAAAGGCCGTTAATTAATATTTTATTAACACAAAATAGGTTTTAGGGTATATATAGGTATATATTTATAAGTTTGATAAATACAATTAGTTGTAAAAATATAAAGCGCGTTTTATCGTACGAGGCGATTAATAGTTTAAAAACGTTTGTAATAATATATCTGTATCAATTTTACCGGGAAAGTTATTTCGAACTTTAAACGTTATTACGGCTAACTTTAATTGAAAGTTTAAATAATATAACGTTATAAATATTTTCGTTAGTACGAATATATTTCATAAAGTGTTTTTAAAGTTACCATTAAAATATTTATAACGTAATAAAATTGTTTTAATTAAAAAGGTATTATATAAATTAAGCTAATTATTTATGTTATAATAAAAGGATTTTATTAAGACATTTAAAAAACTGGAATTTAATTCTGTTTTTTATAAATGTTATTATTTTATTCGTTAAATGGTATTTTAGTTTTTTTAAGGATAATATCGTTCCGGTTTATTATAAAAAAGGATTAAGGTTTCGTTAATTAATTAGTTCAATAAATCCGGTAACGGTGTACCGTTATAAAGGGCAAAGATTTATAATAATCTTTCGGTATTAAAATAATTAAAGATAAATTTAAAACAAAATTGATTTTTTACTCCGCTTTTATAAATAAATAAATAAATTTAGTTTTTTAAAAAAGATTCAAATAATTTTTTAAATACGTTAATAACGGAGGTCGAATTATTGCCGTATTTTATTTTAATTTATCCAGGTTCCGTTAATAAATATTAAAAAGAAATCGGTTTTATCTTATATATAACCGTTAATACGTAACCTAATATAATCTTTACGGTATCCTAATTTACTTAACTTAACTTAACTTTTAATAATGCATATTATAAAATTATTAATTGAATTACTTTGTACTTAATGGGAACCAAAACGTTAACGTTATAATTTAAGGATAAGGATTCGTTAAATATTTAAAACGACCTTTTGTTTTACAAATAATACGAGCCATCAAAAAAACTTTTAAGCTTACCTTATAAAATTTTTTAAACAAATAATAACATAACGAACGAATAAATAACACATAATAATTATTTTTATAGCCGAAACGTAATTATTATTTCTTATATAAGCTATAAGAAAAGTTTTACATTATTTTTAATTAATTAAAAAATTAAAAGTTTGTTTAAATATAAAATCTTTAAATATATAATACGATAATTAATAGATTATACGGTTTCATAAAGCCGACGTTATTTTTTTTATAAATACAATTACAGTGTAAAAAGATATATAATTATTAATTTTAAAAGCTTATAAAAAATATATAATTAAGATAAAATATATATTTCCGAACGATAATTACTTAATAAATTAATAAAAGCTTTATTAGGCGAATTTTTTAAATACTAAGAAGGGACGGAACAGAATCAGTCCTGATCAGTTCAAAATTAAAGAAAGTATTTCGAATAAGCCCAGGGTTTTAAAGGAAATTAAAGTTAATACAATTAAATTGGTATTAAAACCCATTTATTTATAATAATAATAAGTGGTAAACGTTTCCGGGCTTGCGTCTAGCGAAAAGAGCGGCTAAAAATACGTAAGTAATGCTAGCTAACTAAGCAATAAAGCTACATTTTCGGTCTCATATCCTGTACCATTTCAACCCTCCTTTATCAAATTAGAATTATCCTTAATATATCTTAAAAAAATAAATACAAACTTAACCTAATAATTTTAAACACCTTAAATAAATTAAATGTATATAAACTTAACAGATTAATTAAATTAACGCTTACTTAATTTATTCTTTAACATTTTTAACTTAAAACTTCGTCCTTTATATTTTATTAAATCCTTCCGTTATTTAATTCTTTTCTGTTCTTTTTAAACTTTATCTTCTGATATTTTTTAACGATTAATACTTCATACTTAAAACAACCAGGTTATCCTTAAAAGAAATAAAGTTCGGACCTCTATTCCGTATCTTCGAAAATATTTTTTATCTATTTATATAACGTAACATATTAACTACGAACCTGTAACGAACCTATCATACATCCACCTGGAGGTATAAGCAGTATCCGAAATGGGGGTTCTTGATTTGCAGGTAATAATAGCACAATAAATAGGGTGTTCGTTAAAAAAATTTGCGGACTTTTCCCTTAACTAAAGAACGGTGCAGTTACCTTTAGTTAAAAGCTTAAAATTAATAGCTAAAAAGTAAAAACCAAATAAGTATTATTTATATAGGAAACTGTCCGTTATATATCCATTTTGGATTTAATAAGTATATCGTAAATTTATATAATTTATGTAATTTACGTAATCTAGTTTAAAATTATTTAAATTAACTAAATTAATTAAATTACTTAAACTTTAATGCGGAAAAACCAAGTTTTTCTTTACCCGAGGTTTATCCGGTCGAAGTTTTTATTAAAGATTTCCGAAAATAGGTTTTTTTAAGACAGAAACCTTTGTTCCTATATTATAATACCATTTCCCCTTTTTTTAAGATCTTTGTTTTAAAGATAAAAACCGTAAGTATTTTCCTTTATTTTGCTAAAGGGGTTTTTTTTAAGTTTTTTTAGCTGACTTTATTATGATAGATCGCATTTAAAAAAAAAAAGAAAAAAAAAATTATGCCTAAACCAGCGCGATTTTCGTAACGTTCGTATTAATTTAATAAAAACATTTGGTATTAAAATACTTCCTTATTTTAATTACTTTCGGTTGAAAAAAACCGATTATTTTTTTATTTTAAGGTAATAAAGTTGTAACTATTGCATTCGTTATTAACGTTCGTTTTATAACGTTTTAGTTATAAATTCCTTAAAGAAAATAAACGAATTTTAAGATCGTTTGTTTCGGAAGCAGCGAAAAATTGAAAATAATTTTTTAACGTTCCAAGAAATTGCAAAAAGCGAATAAAAAGCGATAAAAAAAAGGTTAGCTAAATTATGGCGTTAACAAAATGAAAAATTAAAAAAGTTTATTAGGAAATTAAAACGATTACGTTTTTAACAGGACCTTTTTAAAAAAAGGGCCTTAAAATGCTAAAAGAAAGTTTAAAACTGGATTAATTAAAAAAACGGGAAAGGTTAAAGGAAAAGTAGCGTCGTATGAAGGCAAAGTAAGCCTAGTTTGCTTTTAAGATAGACGCTATAATTAAAACCTTTACCTTTTTCGGTTGGAACGCCGAAAGCCTGGATTTAGGCGGGGGACCGTTATTATCCGTAACCTTGGCCGTATTAGAGTTGGTCGGTTAGGATTTTGTCGATAAAAATCTTTAATTAAATTTATTATATTCGTTAAGTATTTAAATAGTTCCCATATGTTATCTTTAAGTAAGTAATTTATCCATTTAATTAAATACTGGATCTTATTTCTAATTATTTTAAAGTCCAGTATTTTTTCGATTTCGTATTCGTTATCGTCCTTTTCGATTTTAAGGTTTTTTTTAAACGGAACGTTTTTTAAGGTTAGTTTTAATAGGAAAATATGGAATATAAGGTATATTTTCATAATCTTAGGTAATAATAATTTATAGTTCGTTTTTAAAACGACTTTTTTAATTTTAAACAAATTAAATTTTTTAAAATTAAATTTATCGTTAAATTTTTTCGTCTTAATTTAAGAAAAATTTAACGTTACGTTTTATTTTTAACATAATAAATAAATTTTATCTTTTTTCGTTAAAATTAATCTTTTAATTTTTTTCTTATTATAATATTAGGCCATTTTTTGTTACAAAAACTGCAACTTAATTTATAATCGGGCCTATATTATCTTAATTTTTGTTACCATTATTTTTGTTCGTAAAATTATAGCAATAATAATTAATACCTTATGTATTAGTTACTTTAGTCGATAGGTCGCCGTATCGTATCTATATATAGCCGTATAAGGTAATATACTTATATCCTCGTTAATGGACGTATTATAAACTATTTATATAAATAGTAAAAACTTAATTTAATTATCTTACTGATAATTAACATAATTTCGAAAGTATTATTTTAAGGTTTAATTTAATCGTTCCGTTTAACCGTTTATTTAAAGGTAATAAGTTATCGAAAATTTAAGCTTAATACCGATTTATTTAAAAAAGCTAGTACCGAATTTCGATATAAAAAGTTTGTTTTAATTAAAAATAATCTTTTCTAGTACCTTATATTTATCGAAATAATATCGAATAAAAACGTAAGTTAGTTATTTTATTATAACGGTTTTTTTAAAAGGTAAAAAATACTTATATTTAATAAGTTTATTAATAATTACCCATACCGTATCGTATTTAATTCCGGTAACGGGGTTTTTCGATATAAAAAAATTAATAATAAAATCCCAAATTATAATATTCCATATTTTATTAAATATATTTATAGGTTATAATAAATTATACGGTTTATAACGGATTATCTTTATTTTATTATAAATATTATAATCTTTAATTATCCGTTTAATTATTTTGCGGAATTTTAAAAAATCGTATTTTTCTTAAAGTTATTTAATAATTTTAAATATTCCTTAATATTTATATAAAGAATTTTCGTAAAATTTTTTAATAAATTCTTTTTGTTATTAACGGAAAATATAAATTTTGCCATAAAATAATAATTAGTTCTTATTATTTCCTTTTAACTATTTAATTTTTTTCCGTTTTTTTGGATTATAAAAATTTTTAAATTAAGTTAATTTTTTTAAAGTAAGTTATTTTAAGGTTATATATAATTATATTATCCTATCGTCCTTACGTTACAGTATTTATATATATTATTTAAAAGTTTTCGAATCGTAATTTTTTTTTCGGCTTAAAATATCCGTTTAAATAATTTTTTTACTTTTAATATAGTAAATTTTGAAATTAAATTTAGATAAAAAAATTATCTAATTTTTATAACGTTTATTTAATTCCTAAGTAATTATAAATTTAATTAAATTTTTATAGTTTAAATAAATATCGAATAATTTCTTAGTTTTATTAAAAAATAATTTTTATTCCTTAAGTATTAAAATAATTATTAATAACTTTTTGTCGTAAATAAAATATTTAAATTTTGCATTTTTAAAAACTTTAAAAAAATACGTTATTAAGTATTATTTTTTATTATTTTTTAATTATTTTAAAATTATTTTAAAGGTATAATTTAAATCGTTTATTTCAAGTCGTTTTTTTTTGTTATAATTTGGTAGCTTAATTACCGGAACGTTAATAATTTTGTTTTTAATTTTTTAAAAAACTTTTTTAATTTTTTTTTAAAAATTCGAATTTTTTCCCGATATATTTTTTGATAATAAGTTTAATTAAGGGGTTAATAAATTTGCCGTAATTTTGGATTAAAAGTCGTACGTAACTAATAAATCCCAAAAATTAACGAATATTAATAACAATAATTTTATTTAAAATTAGCCAATTTTAAATAATTTTTAATTTAAAATTTTAAATTTAAATTTATTTAAGGGTAATAATAAAACTTAAAAAATCCAGTTTTTAAATATATTAAACGCTTTTTTTTACGTTTATTAATAAATTAGCTTTTTTAAGGGCCTTTAATACTTAAGCGATATATTTTTTGTACTTTTCCAAAGTTTCGGAATAAATAAAAATATCGTCCAGGTAAATAAAAACGAATTTATTCAAAAATTTCCGTAAGATAATAATAAACATATGCTAAAAGCTAACTGGAACATTAATTAGGCCTTATAGCATAACTTTATATTCGTAATATTTATAAATAATTTTAAAAGTAATTTTTTATTTTTCGCCTTTAACTATTCAAATTAAGTAATAACCGTCTAGCAGGTCCAAGGCCGTAAATTATTTGGCCTTATTAATATTTTCCCTTATGCTATTTATTAACGTTAAGGAATATCCATTTTTGACAATAATATTATTAAGTTATTTATAATCGTAAATTTATTAATATATTAAATCTCCATTTTTATCGATTTTAATTTTGCCATTTTTTATTTTAGGTATTATTATAACTGGATACCTTATAGGTAATTTAGATTCTTAAATATAACTTTTTTTAAGGTTTCGTTAAAAACTTTTCCAAAAAGTTTTAATTTTTTTGGAATTTATGTAATAAATTTAATAAAATTTTAAGTAATATCTTTTTTTAATAAAAATTTTATGGTTTTATTAGTTATAATTAAATAATTTTTTTCGGGTTCGTTTTTTAAATAATTTTTTAAATCGTCGATATTTAAAAAATATTATTACCATAAGGTTAAATATCTTAATTTTCCTAATTATATAACAAATTTTATGGAACTTTTCCTTAAAATCTTCTTATAAAAACGTTTACTTTTTTTAATTAATCCGTAAATTATTAAAACGAAATTACGATATTTTTAAAATAATATCGTATTTTGAAATATCGGCGATATTAAAGGTAATTCGTTTTAAATATCTTTATATTTAAAGCTTAAGTTTCTTAATTTTTTAAAAAATTCGGCTATTATCGTAAATAAATAAGTTTTTATTAATTATTCGTAACTTATAAAACTATTATTTATATTTTTAAAAAATCTGATATTTTTCGGTTATTTTAAAGGAAATAAAGTTTCCTTTTACTCCGGAATCGATTATGGTATTAAATATATTATTTCCGTAATAAATGGAAATTTCGATCTAATTCCGTATTCCTTTTTATACCTCGCATAAAATTTTATATATAAGGGCTCCTTAATATCTTACTTTTAAGGGCCTTTGCCGTTTTTTAACTAATATACCTTGGGGGCTAAAAAGCGTTTTTATTTACGTATTTTCCTAGCCGCATGCTTAGTATAATGGTTATTTATACATTTGAACCATTTTTTATTACCGAATTAATATTTAAAAACCGTTATTTTCTTTTAACTTTTCCTTAGGTTTTATAATTTACGAATTATCGGATTAAAAAGGTAAACCTTTAAAGGGGATATTTTTATAATTAAAAGGTCGTATTTATCGCATGGTACTGGCGCGTAATATAAATATTCTTACGTTATGGCCCTTTAGTTTCGTTTTAATTCGGGGTATAAATAACAAAATTTAGGATAATTTGGCCATTAAAAGGTTTTTATATATTTGTATTTATTATTTGGTTTTGTAAATATTTTTTCGTTATACTTTAACCAAAAGTTATTATCCTTTTTAACGCGTTAACAAATAAGGCAGTTATAATTATAACAAACAATAAAATGCAAAAGTTTGTAATTATCTGCTGGTTTAAAATATATTATATATTCCGGGAAAATATAATATTTAGGGGATAATTATTTATAGTTATCGAAATCTTTTCGTAATTAACCATTTTGGTCGTATATTTTATATTCCTATATATCGAAATAATAAATATATTTTAACGTAATGGTTATTTTGGAGCTCGTTCGTTCTGGATAATATTTATAAACTTTAGCCATAATATTTTTACAAACAATATAATTTTTATAATCTGGGTCGTTATTTTTGGCCCTGCTAGTCGTAATAATGGTAAATTTTTAATTGGCAGAAATAACGTTTATTTCCCTTTTATCCTTTTTCTCGTTATTTATATTTCGTTCGGCCGTACGGATTTTTTTTTTAGGCTAGGGAATTTTATTCCTTTAGGAATTTTTTTGGAAATTCCCTTTTTTCGTTAAAAAATAATATTCGTTTTTAAAATGGCCCTTTTTGCCATAGTTAAAATATTTAACTTTGGATTTATCTTTTTTGGATTCCGTTAAAATAATATTAACTTTTTTTTGGGATTTATCCTTTAGTTTTTTGTTACTATTAAAACGTTTATTGCCATTTCGTTTGCCGGTACCTTTTTTTTTTAAGGTATCGATCGAAAATACGTCGGTTAAAAATAATAACCTTATTAATATACTTTTTAAAAGGTTTAATTTTGTAAATTCGGAACATTTTATTTTTAACTTATTTTTTTAGGCCGTTATAAAAAGGAAAAAATAACTTTTTTTTTAGTAATTTAAAGATAGTTATTAATTAATTAAATTTAATAATATATTTTGTAGTAAACGTAATTTGCTTTAAGTTATGCATTTTTTTAACCGTATATTATTATTTATCGGTATTTCCTTATAAGGTTCGTATCCGTTTTTCGAAGTACTTATAATTACCAAAAACGTAATTAATAACGTCCAGGTAATCGTTAAGGGAATTTATTAGGTAATCGGTAAAAATAAGTTCGAACTAATTAAGTACTTTTCCAGCAAGCAGCTGGAAAATAATTATAACCTTCTGGTAATCTTCCGTTAAAAAACTTTTATACTACTTAAGGTAAAGTTTGGCTTTAATTAAAAATCCTTCCATATCCGTAAATCCATTATAAAGTTTGGAAGCAATTAACTTATAACCTTTAATATTAAGTATTCCATAATAAATAAAAAAAGGTACAATTCTTTTCCGTTTTCGGCCAAATAACGGAAAAGCAAAAATTCGTAAGTAAAAAGTAAGTACTTTAAAAAAAATATTAAAGTTTTCGGATAGGAAATAATTCTTAAAACCGCGGAAGCCTTTTTTAACTATTAAGCGAATTTAACGTTTTCCTTTTGGAATCTTACGACTTCTTCGGCCATAAAATCCAATCGTTAATTAATCGTAAATTTTCTCTTTTTCCTTCTTTCCGCCTCTATAACAGGGACTTCCTTAACCTTTTCCTCCTCGTAATCGGACTTTTTAAATCGCATTTCGATAATATCTTCTGCCTCCCTAAGGGCAGGGGTTGGTTGTTGCTAAAAAAAGGAAGACTTTTCCTAGCTTCTGGCTCTGGTAACCTTTAGTAACATATTATCGATTAACTAAAGGATTTCTTTAATAAAGGGTAAATTATGTAATCCGGTTACTAATCCTTTACTGGCTAATAACGGAAATCGAATATATTATTTATTTACTAAACGTCGTTTTATAATATCGTTTTTATTAAGTTTAAAAAAGCTTATGCCTAATTAGGCCTTAAATTATTCGTTAGCTATTAATCAAAAAGTTATCAAAATATAACGAACCTATTATACATCCACCTGGAGGTATAAGTAATATCCGAAATAAGGGTTCTTAATTTGCAAGTAATAATAATATAATAAATAAGGTATTCGTTAAAAAAATTTGCGGACTTTTCCTTTAACTAAAAAACGGTACAATTACTTTTAATTAAAAGCTTAAAATTGATAGCTAAAAAGTAAAAACTAAATAGGTACTATTTACATAAAAAACCGTCCGTTATATATCCATTCTGAATTTAATAAATATATCGTAAATTTACATAATTTATGTAATCTACGTAATCTAATTTAAGATTACTTAAATTAACTAGATCAATTAAATCACTTAAATTTTGGCGCGGGAAAGCCAAGCTTCTCCTTGCCCGAGGTTTACCCGGTCGGAGCCTTCATTAGAGACTTCCGAGGACAGGTTTCTCCAAGACAGGAACCCCTGTTCCTGTACTGTAACAGAACCATCATATTTACGTATTAATTACCTAAAACTTGTCGAAGTATATATATCGTATTAAGACCAGTTTTTTAAAAATCGGAATAGGTCGAATAATTTTAAGTACCGAAAGTTTGATTTAAATAAACGGAAAAAAGCTTTCAGTTATATTTAAAGTTTTTATAAGTCGTCGTCGATACCGATTAATAAAAAAAACTAATAAAGGCTTAAGGATTTTATGTATTATACGGAAAATTTCTTAATACTTTTAATACGCTTAATACGTATAAGTTAAAACATAATAACAAAAAGTTTTAAAAATTAATTAATATCGGATTTATTATTCTTAATTTCGGCTAATAAGAATAAAAATTATCCGGATTATTTTATTTCACTTTTTAAGCTCGAACTTTATAAGTTTTAAATTAAATTACCTTTTAATTATATCGATTATCTTAGATTATATTTAACTGTCGCTGTATTTAATCATTTTAATTATTAAATTATACTTTTATTACGTAAATTATAACTAATAACATAAACTATATTAATAACTTATAAGGCTTAAATATAAAAACGAACTTTAGTAAATATTATAACTATTATTATACGGAAGGAAAAATTTTTAAAATTTGATATTTTACGTTTTTCGGTATAATCGGAAGAATTATCGAAAACGTTTAAGATTTAAAGAAATATTAAATATTTAAAATAAGCGTTTTAATAGGATATATATCATATTAATCTAATAACTTATAAAATAGCGCCAGTATATAATCTTATATAAATAACTAATTAAACGTGTTTTAAACTTTTCGTTTTAATCTCTTTTTTAGATTAATTAAGGATTACTTTAAGTTAATTATTACCGATTATTTATCCGGGTTTTAAAATCATGATTATAATATTTTAACGTATTCTTTTAACGACTATTTAAATTAAGGTAATAGGATATTCGGAACGAAAGAAATGCGGTTTTTATAATTATAAAGATATATTTTAATGGCATAATTATTCTATCGTTCCAGTTTTTTTTTATCCAAAATAAAAATAAGAAATCTCTTTATAAACGTTAATTACATTTATCGTAAAATAAAATAGGAATAATTTAATTCAAATAATATTTAGAAATAATTAATTTAATAAGTTAAAAAGTAAAGTTATTATTATATATTTTTTGAAATAATTATATTATGTTATTTCATCCCTATATAACTACGTTAACTAACTAAATAAAGTTTTCAAAATTCGAAATATTTAATTTCATTAAACATCTTTCTTAATTATATATATTACGTTTTTTAAATAATAATATAATAACGATTTATAAATTAATTAAACAATATAGGTAAAATAGTGACGGTATTTAATAGTTTAAGAGTATTAATAGTAAGTAAAAAATAATTTTTAATATATAGGTATATGTATTTATATTAAAGTATGTAAATATAGCTATATTTATAAATGTTTTAATATTAAGGTTAAAAGTTATATAAATACGGGAAAGCGTTAAGAAATGATAAGAAACTATATAAATAATTAACAAAGTACTTGTAAGGTTAATATATTAATTTCTATTTAAAAACCTATAGACTAAAAGATTTCTAAAAGTTTTATTTAATATTAAATAAAGGAAGAAAGGTAATAATTATTATAACGTTTTTAATTAATCGCGTACCTTTTAATTTTGTAACTGTAATTCTTTCATAACCTTTTTTTTAAAACCATATTAACTTCTTTTTTTAAATTATATTATTTCTTAAATTTTTTACATATTTAAATATATTTTTAATTACCCTTATTTTGTTAATTAATATAAATATAAATTTTCGTTAACCGTTGAACCTACGTAAATTCCAAAGTTTTTCTTAATAATATGAACCCAGATAAGTTAATTAATTTTGTAAATGAGATATTTTTTAAATTATAATCCAGTTCCGATAATTTATTTCTAACTTTTACTAATTCGGTACCGATTAATTAAAAGATTATATAAAATATATATAACTTAAATCTTATTTTTAGTTAACGTTAAATATTATTAACGGCTTTTAATATTTTAAAACTTTTTACGGTTATATTCCGTCGTATTAATTAAATTTTAAATATTAATTATTACTTTAAATTCTTTATTAACTTTAATAATATCCATAAATTGAATACTTGTAAATCCCATTAATAATTTATTTGCAACCTAACAATTTTATTAATAATAATTCCGTAATAATAAATACGGTTAATATAACGTACCGCTTAATATTTCGATAATAAATAATTCGTTACTTTTTAACTTTATTTTTTTAATAAAAGGTACATTAATCCCGTAAAATAATTTTAAATTTAGAAGAAACTTTAATTTAATCCTTAATATTAATGAGTAAGGTCCGGGAATCATTAATTAATATTCGAAACTCTTTTTTTTTAAATATTTCTATTTCATAATATTATAATAAAATCTTTTTTAACGGTTTCGATTATTTAAACGGGTAACAGTATTATTAATTATATCTTAAGGCCTTATATTAATATCGGAATATTACGTTTTCTTTATCTTATTTTTAATTATTATGGGAATGTAAGAAGACTTTAAAATAATTATTATAACGTAAAGTTTATAACTTTTAAATATATTAAAAATATATAACTTTATTATTTTTATTATTTAGCTTGTATTAATTAATTCCGTGCTTTTATAAAAGATTTTATAATAATTACGTTAAATTTATTCAAGGTTATGGAAGGTTGGTCTAGGTTCAAGCTTTATTTTCCAGGCTGAGCCAAATATATAGGAAATCATTACACATATAATCCACACGATAAATCCCATACCCAGTATCTTCGCACATGATAACTGATTAATGGTTTTCACGGTTAAGATAAATTAATTAAATCTTATAAACATACTTTTCGTAATAATCGGTTTAAGGTATTTAAAGCTAATTATTTCCGACCCTTATAATTAAAAAGAATATTCCTAATAATACTTATCTAATACTTCGGAAATTTCTTAAAAATTAATTTCGGAATAAAGTGGAAAATTATATTTTGGATTTTCGTTATTAAACGGTTATATTTCGATAAATTAATTATAAGTAACGGAAGGTAATTATCGTTTATAATAACAGTTAGCATAATTTAAAAAGTTTTAAAGGAAATAACTTTTTAAATTTTAATTTTCTTTAATTCATCGCGTTAATCTTTTCCGTTTCTTAAATCGATATATTTTAACTATATTATTATCGTTTATAATTACGTAACTTTCGAATTGATTATTAGGTATATATATCCTAATATTTGTTTTTACATACCTTGTGCTAGCTGGCCGCAGTAAACCTTAAGGATAAATCTTAAGAATAAACGTGAAAGATAAACCTGATGAATAAGCCCTAAGAATAAGCCTTAACAATAAACCTTAAGGGTAAACTTTAAATGCGCATAAAATCTGCGCGAATTTTTGCCAGTTTTACGGCTAGAAGTATCAGATCTTAACCCGGAAATCGGTTAGGAATTTTAACTTTAATCGTTCTTACGGTTTTCCGAAATACCTTTATTAAGATAGCTGAATTACCATTTATCAAGATAGTTAAACATACCGCGTAGATTTAAATACATAATACAGGTAATCCGTAATATTAAGATTTTTAAAAAGACCATCTTTCTATATTACAAAATCCCCCTAAGATTACCGGACGTATAAAGATTATCGATATTATTATCGAACCTGAAGATTTTTTCCTAAAAAATCTATTTCGGTTTTTAATTCTAGGATAAGATTTAATCCGCGAAAATTATAATATTAATTTTTAATAGAACTTATACCGAATATTATAGTAATTATGATTATATTATTAGCAAAAATAGACGGGGAAATTAAAAACCGGGCTAAAAGTTTTGAAGTTTACATTTTAGAATAACGTAAATTAAAGAATTACGAACGATAGTTTGCCCGGTTGCTCCGGATTTCGAAAAACCTTTAGAATTGTGACAAAAATTAACATATTTTAATTTTATATTAACTTCTTATAATTACGAAATAAGTACCCTTAAATTAACGTTACTTTTAATAAATCCGTATTAACTATTCTTATATAGTTATATAAGGCTACTTAAAACTGAACGATAATATTATAAATTACTAATAGGCCTTATCTTAAATGTTTTATTATTTTTATAAAAAGAAATATGTTTAATTGATATCTTTAACTTCTGGAATTACTTTTTATTTAAAACCGCTAGCTACGCCTACCCCTTAATCGCAGGCCTAACTTTAAAAACTAAACATGATCTCCCCGAGGTATATAATAATATATAACTATAAATTAAGAATTTTTAAATAATTACATATATCGCTTTAAAGCGTATATTTAAAGTTAAAAGTTACCAACTAGCAGGGGGTACGTTAGCACCCCATATACGGAAAGTCTTCCTTTAATCGGAATGTTAAGGATTGTATAGAGCGTTCAGGGGCTGCAGCCTTGGTTGCTCTATATATGTAGCGAGCTTACTCGCCGGGGCGTTGGCAGGCCCATATATAGCTAGCCAGCTCGCCTGCTTCCGTACTTTCTCTTAATTCTACATCTTTATCAACATATCTCCTTCTAACCCTTAATTCCGAACCTATATATTCCGTAACTAAATTACTTCAAAAATCAGTACGCGTTATGGAAATGCTCGAAACTAGTGATCTAATACAACATGACCAATATCCCCTATATCTGATAATTAAAAAAAGTTATTCGCTAAATTTCTATTATTATTAATTAAATAATTATTAAAAGGATGTAACTTATATATTATTAATAATCACTTATATTCCCTATTATTTATAATAACAACCGTAGCGTTAATATCCTTCATTATGTATAAAAGTTCAGAAAGTAGATTCGCTTTAAAGGCGAATTCCGATCGAACCCGGAAACGTTTAATATATAAATTATTTCGATCAAAATTAAGATATTTTATAACTTATTAAATTTACGAAACCTGATATAACTTGTTATTTAAAAGAGGTTTTTATTAAATAATGTAAGTCGTATAAACGATTAATTTATTTTCTGAAATTATACATAATAACAAATTTTAATCGCCCGGATTATTTAATAAATAACTTTAAAATACCAATAAAAAGTAAATAAAATTATATATAAAGTTTCGTGATATATATTTACCAAAATCGAGAACACGATAGTTTCCAGAGAGGTATTAACGACCTTATGATAAAGGTTTGAAACTTTATATTTTTTAACTATTAAAAAGAAGATTTTAAAGAAAGAATGAACTTATGAAAATAAAACCTTAATACTGTTAAATCGGGCAAAAACATCCGGTAATAGGTTTTTACTTAATATTTAACGAAAATAGCATAAAAGGTTAAAATAAACCGTAAAGTGAATGAAGAAATTAAATAAATACGTCGTAAATTATTAAACAATTATGGTTTCAAAATATCGATGTAATATATTAAAATTGAAATCGATAATCGTATGAATTAATAACTTTTATATAACATTAATGTTTAATATTGGAATTTAAAGAGATTACCTTTAAAGGTATTAATAAAACCGATATTAATATCTCTTAATTTCCTAAAATATTAAAATATAAAGTATTTATTCCTTACGTTAAAAAACCTTAAAGTAACTTTTCCGGCATCCCATAAAATTCTTACAAATTGCTTTAATTAAAGCGATCCTAATTAACAAACATTAAATGATTTTAACCCTAAACTATAAAATACCCCCAAAAGCCGTATGTTAAAACCAAATGACCGTCAAGGTTCCATTTCGGACCGAAACAGTAATAAGTAAAAAAAGTTAAAAGTTAAATTCGTAAAATACCGGTTATGAAATATATTTAAATATTTGTTATATATTACCTTAATAGTATTATATATTCTCCGAGAACCCTTTAATAAATTTCTGCTTTAATAATAAAACAGTATTATACTTTGAACCTTGAGGTTTTTTTACTTAATTCTGTAAGAAAATTTAACCGTTTATTAAAAATTAAAAATAAGTTACTTTAAAAATAAATCAATTCGTAAAGAGAAGAAAACGAATGTTAAAGTATTTTAAATTTTTAATACATATGATACGATAAACGATACTCCTTATTCTTTCAGAAACTTATGTATTTTAGATTCCAGATTTACGATATGTATTTTAACTTTGTTAATAATAGGTTAAAAAAATGATATATACGCAAAAAAAGACTTTATAACAATTAAAAGATATTATGAAAATATATTATTTTAAAGGTTTAAAAGCTTTAAAATGTTTCATTTTTACGACGTAACTCGTTAGGAAGATTCTAACTATAACGTAATATTATTCTCATAATTTTGACAAAAAGATAGTAAGAGGATCAGAAATGAAATAGAAATAATCTTCGAAATCAATATAATGAAATAGTTATTACTCTGAGAAATAAATTTAATAAATTCTTTATTAGAAAAACCGTTATGCATAAGTAACGATATTTTTTAATACTTACGATTAAATTATTTAGACCTAAAAATAATTGCTTAATTATATTTTATAAGAAAGGAATCCATCTTAAAGTTTAATAATAATTAGATTTTAAGCATATAATAACATAAAAAGCCAGAAATAAATATATTACCAACCTATGAAAAATTCTAACTCAGGTAAAAAATGAGTCTTAATTTTATAAATTTGTATAGAAAATTCAGAGAACCATAAATACATTAAAAAGCTAAAACCTTAAACCTTATAATAATAATACCCCTTAAATATCCACGATATAAAATATTATTTAAAGAACGAACCCTCGAAAAGTTACTTAATTATAACTAATGCAAAATTAATCTAGGTTTAAGCCTTAATTTCCACGCTGAGCCAAATATATAGAAAATTATTACATATATAATCTACGCGATAGATACTATACCTAATATCTTCGAATATAATAACTGATTAATAGTTTTTACGATTAAGATAGATTATATACCTTAGTTCCATAAAACCTTACTTTGAAGTAGACTGATACGTGGTTGCCGATAAGCTTTGATTCTGATAAATCTTATGCCAGCTGGTTGCAGTAAACCTTAAGAATAAACTTTAAGGATAAACCTTAAGAATAAACTTTAACCATAAATTTTAAGGGTGAACCTTAAATGTGCATAAAAGGCTATACGAGCCCTTGCCAGTTTTGATTATTTTTACAGCTTTTCGAATTACCTTTATCAAGATAGTTAAATATATCGCGCTATTTTAATTCTACTATACCGGTAATCCGTAACGAAAGGATTTACCAAGAAATCGTCTTATTTATAATCTAAAGCCCTCATAAAGTTACCGGACAGGTTAAAACGATCGATAGTATTGTCGATTTAAAAAATTTATTTTAAAAAGACCGAAATCGGTTTTTAATTGTCGGATACGATTTAATTAACGAAAATAACGGTAATCGATCCTTAATAATACTTATGCCGAAAAATATAAGTACCATGGAGATATTATTGGGAAAACTGGAAGATAATAATGATAATAGGTTTAAAAACTTCGAAGTTTAGATTTTGGAATAATGCAAAAAGGATTACGAGCGATGGTTTGCCCGGCTATTCCGGATTGCGAAGAACATCCAGAATTCCGACAAATATCGACGTAAATAAGAGCTGGCTCGGAGCTAGGCAGTCTGCGAGATTAATATAATATAATAAATACAAACTTTTAACAATAAAAATATACTTTTTAAAAATTCATTTTTTAACTTAATAATTTGTAAAATTTAAAATTTAAAAAAGCATTAAAAAAATTAATTTTTAAATATTAATTTAAGAAAAAAAAGATTTAAATATATAAATAATTATTATATTAAATATATATATAAAAAGGTATGTTAATAAAAATACCTTTTTACCTTTAAATTATAATAATTACATAATTATAAAAACTTTCGAAAATAAAGTATTAAAAAATCCTTATATATAAAATTTTATAAAAAAAAAATACGGTATTAAATTAAAATTTTATTTTATTATAAAAATAACATATTTAATATTATAATTAATTTCGGAACAAAAAAAAACTTTATGTTTTTAAAAATAATTAAAAAATACCAAATATTTTAAAAATATTAATAATAATTATATAAATTACGGATAATTAATAAAAGCTTATTTATTTATAATAAGGGTTAAATTTTTTAAACAAATAAAAATATTTATAATCTAAATATAAAAATATTTAAAAAAAGTTCTTTTCGATATTACCGAGATTTTAAAATACGATATTGTTTTAAAAATATTATAATTTGGTTTTAATAATTTATGGATTAATTTAAAAAATTAAACGCTTTTATAAAATAATTTTAAAAAAAGATTTAATAAAATTTATTATATAATTAAAAAATTTAAAATTTTCGACTTAATAATTATAATACTTTTTAAATATCGACGATTTAAAAAATTATTAAAAAAACGAACCCGAAAATAATTACCTAATTATAATTAATAAAATTATAAAATTTTAATTAAAAATTAATATTATTTAAAATTTTATTAAATTTACGATATAAACTTTAAAAAAAGTTTTTAACAAAACCTTAAAAAAGGTTATATTTAAAAATCCGAATCTTTTATAAAATATCTAATTATAATAATACCGAAAATAAAAAATAATAAAATTAAAATCGTTAAAAATAAAAATTCAATATATCGACAAATATATAATTATCGATAATTAAATAATATTATTATTAAAAAGAATATCTTTAACGTTAATATATATTATAAGGAAAAATATTAATAAAATTAAATAATTTATAACCTTAAATTTGCTAAATAATTATTATTTAAATTAAATAACCAAAAACGAAAAATAAAAAATATCTTTTTAAATTATTTATAGATATTATAAATATAAGGTTATATTATAAAGGTTAATTAATATTTTAATCAGTTTTTAATATATATATTTTATTATTTTAACAAATTTTTAAATAAATCTTTCTTCGTTTACTTAGATAATACTTTTATTTATTTAAAAACTTTAAAAAAATATAAAAAGTATATTGCTTAAATTTCAAAAACCTTTAAAAAGGTTAACTTATTAATAAAAGTTAAAAAAGCGTTTAGTACATTTAAAAACTAAATTCTTTAAGTTTTATTATTACCTTTAAACAAATTTAAATGCAAAATTCCAAGTTAAAAGTTATTAAAAATTAGCTAATTTTAAATAAAATAATTATTATTAATATTCGTTAATTTTTAAGATTTACCAGTTACGTACAACTTTTAATTAAAGATTATGGCAAACTTGTTAACCCCTTAATTAAACTTATTATTAAAAAGTACGTTAAAAAAGGTTTAAATTTTTAAAGGAATTTTTTTTTTAAAAATATTAAGGATAAAATTATTAGCGTTTCGGTAATTAAGCTATTAAAGTATGATAAAACAATTTACTTAAAATAAACGCTTTAAATTTCGCCTTTAAAACAGTTTTAAAGCAGTTAAAAAGTAACGGAAAATAATACTTAATAACATATTTTTTTAAAACTTTTAAAACGGTAAAATTTAAATATCTTATTTATAACAAAAAATTGCTAATAATTATTTTAACACTTAAGGAATGGAAATAATTTTTTAACAGAATTAGGGAATTATTCGATATTTATTTAAATTACAAAAAATTTATTCGATTTATAACGACCTAAGAATTAAATCAACGCGATAAAAATTAAATAGTTTTCCTATTTAAGTTTAACTTTAAGATTTATTATATTAAAAATAAGAAAATTATTTAAGCGGATATTTTAAACTGAAAAAAAGATTATAACTTTAAAATTGTTAAACGATATATGTAAGTATTATATCATAAGGAAGATAAAATAATATAATTATCTATAACTTTAAAATAAATTATTTTAAAAAATTAAGCTAATGTCAAAATTTTTACGACCCGGAAAAATAAAAGGAAATTAAATAGCTAAGGAAAATAATAAAAATTAATTATTATTTCGCGGCAAGATTTATATGTTACAATACAGGAACAGGGGTTCCTGTCGTTGGAGAAGCCCGCCCTCGGAGGTCTCTAAGGAAGGCTCCGGTCGGATAAACCTCGGGCAAGGAGAAGCTTAGCTTCCCCGCGCTAAGGTTTAAGTGATCTAATTAATTTAGGTAATCTAGGTGATCTGGGACTAGATTACATAGATCACATAAATCAGATAAAGCTACGATATATTTACTTATTAGAATTAAATATATAACGAACGGTTTCTTTCGTAAATAATATCTATTTAATTTCGCTTTTTAGCTATCAATTTAAGCTTTTAACTAAAGGTAATTATATCGTTTTTTAGTTAAGGGAAAAGTTTATAAACTTTTTTAACGAATATCTTATTTATTACGTTATTATTACCTGTAAATTAAGAACCCCTATTTCGGATACTGCTTATAACTCCAGGTGGATGTATAATAGGTTTGTTACATTATATTTCCCGTTAATAATAAAAAAAGTTTATTAAGAAATTTTATGAAAATCTTTTATATAAATATTAAAAAATATATAAAATTATTAAACGACCTTAAAAGAAATATATCTTTTTAAAACTTTACCAGATAATTAAATAAGTAATTAAAGATTATAATATTTATAATAAAATTAAGACAGTTTGTTATAAACCGTATAACTTATTATAACTTATAAATACACCTAATAAAATATAAAATATTATAACTGAAGATTTTATTATTAATTTTTTTATATCGAAAAATTTAATTACTAAAGTTAAATACGATATTATATGAATAATTATTAATAAACTTATTAAATATAAGTATTTTTTACCTTTTAAAAAACTGTAACGGTAAAATAATTAACTTACGCCTTTATCCGATATTATCTCGATAAATACGGAATACCAAAAAAAAAATTTCGGATCGAAATAAACCTTTTATATTTAAATTCGGTATTAACTTTTTTAAACAAATCGGTATTAAGTTTAAATTTTCGATAATTTATTACGTTTAAATAAGTAATTAAACAAAACCATTAAATTAAACTTTAAAATAATAGCTTCGAAATTCCGTTAATTATTAATAAAATAATTAGGTTAAACTTTTACCACTTACATAAATAATTTATAATACGTCCGTTAATAAAAATATGGATATATTAACTTATATAGTTATATATAAACATAACGTAATAACTTAATAATTTAAATAATTAATACGTGAAATATTAGTTATTATTATAATAACTTTACGAATAGAAATAATAATAATAAAAATCAATTTAATAAAAATCCGACTTGAATTCAATTATAATTTTTATAACAAAACAAATTAAGGAATATATTTAAACCGAAGAAAATAACATTTACTTTTTTGTTACAGTATAGGAACAGGGATTCCTGTCTTAGAAAAACTGGCCTTTGGAACCTGGTGCAGGTTTTAAGCGGATAAACTTCGGTTAAAGGAACGCTTAGCTTCCCTTGCCAAAGTCAGAATAATTTAAGTGATCTAAATGATTTAACCATATCACATAAATTATATAGATCCTAGGCATGTTTATTAAAATCAAAAATAGATATATACCGACCGGTTTTTTATGTAAATAACATTTATTTAATTTCGCTTTTCAGCTATTAATTTAAGCTTTTAACTAAAAGTAACTATACCGTTTTTCAGTTAAGAAAAAAGTCTGTAAATCTTTTTAGCGAATATTTTATTTATTATGTTATTATTACCTATAAATTAAAACCCTTTATTTCGGATCCTGTTTATATTTTTAAGTAGATATATAATAGGTTCGTTATATTTTAATAACTTTTTAATTAATAGTTAACGAATGATTTAAGGCCTAATTAAATATAAACTTTCCTAAATTTAATAAAAACGATATTACAAAACGACGTTTAATAAATAAATAACATATTCGATTTTTATTATTAGCCAGTAAAAAATTAATAATTAAATTAAGTAATTTACTTTTTATTTAAAAAAATCTTTAATTAATTAATAATATAGTACGTATAATTACCAGAGTTAAGGATTTAAAAAAAGGTTTTTTTTAATAATAATTTACCTTTGTCCTTAAAAAATCCGATTTTGAAAAAAAGAAGATTAAGGAAGTTTATAACGTAAGAATCGAAAAAGAAAAAAAAGGGAGCTTATAACCGATAAATAATTGGACCTTATGGCCGAAAAAGTTATAAAATTTAGACGAAAAAACGCTAAACTTATCCGATAACTTAAAAAAGATTTTTTGCATTTTGTTAAAAATCATTTTTCGTCTAAAAATGCTAGCCCCTTTTTTATTTAATTAAAACCAAAAAGGAATTATATTTTTTTCTGCTTACCATAAAATACTTAATATTAAAAATTATAAGTTAATTACTTTTCAGCCTTATAATAAATTTACGGACGTAAAAGGATTTTTAATTAAGGCTACATTTCACCTTAAGTAATATAAAAGTTTTCTGATAAAAGAATACCAGAAAATAATAGTTATTTCGGAATTATTTGCTAAAAAAGTATTCGGTTAATTCGAATTTATCTTTAAAGATTATTTAACAAATTTTTCCGACGATTGCTTAAATATTATTAATTATATTTTTAATAATTACGATAACTTTCAAAAACAAATATAGGTTTTATACGGAAATATAGATAAATAATAACATATAATTAAATAAATATATAAACTTTAATAAATTATATTAATAATTAAATATACGATTAAATTTAACAGTTTCGTAATTATCTTTAAACTTTTATAGGATTCATTATTTTTCCCTTATTATAACGGCTTAAAATTTTAAGGTAAGAATAAAATATTTAAGGTACCTAAAATAAATACTTTCGAAAATTATATAAATAAGGTTATTATTACCGACCGACGTATTTTTAATCGATACCTTAAAAAAAAGGTACCGGTAAACGAAATAACGATAAATATTTTATTAATAATAAAAAATTTAAAAACAAATCCTAAAAAAAATTAATATTACTTTAACAGAATTTAAAAAAAAATAAATCCAAAGTTAAATATTTTAACTGTAATAAAAAAGGTTATTTTAAAAACGAATATTACTTTTTAGTAAAAGAAAGGGAACATTTAAAACAAAAAGGATTTCTTAGCCCAAAAAAAAGCTTCGTACGGCCGAACGAGATATGAATAACGAAAAAAAGGATAAAAAGGAAATAAATCTATTGCCGTCGATTAAGAATTTATAATTATTACGACCAACAGGGTTAAAAATAACGACTTAAATTATGAAAATTATGTTATTTATAAAAATATTACGGCTAGAAATTATAAATATTATTTAGGACGAATAACCTTTAAAATAAATATTATGTTAGGATATATTTATTACCTTAATATATAAAAACATAAAATATATAATTAAGATAATTACCGCCGAAAGAATTTCGGTAACTATAGATAGTTATTTTCTAAATACTGCATGTTTCCAGAATCTATAATATACCTAAAATTTCTAATAAATAACTATAAGCTTTTATATTTTATTGCTTATTATAATTATAATTATTATATTTATTAATAAACCAAAAAAAATAACAACTTTTGGCCAGAATATAACGAAAAAACCTTTATAAAACCGGATAATAAATATAAATATATAAAAATTCCCCGATAACCAAATTATTTTAAGTTTTATTATTTATACCTTAAATTAAAGCAGAACCGGAAAGTTATAACGTAAAAATGCTTATATTATTTATTAATATTTTATAATAAATACGAACTTTTAGTTATGGAAATATTTTTTTCGAAGGTTTACCTTTTTAACCTAATAATTCGTAAAATATAGGATTTAAGGAAGAACCAGAAAAAAATAGTTATTTTTAAGTGCTAATTTAGTAACAGAAAATGGTTTAAGTATATAATGGATTATTATACAAAGCATGCAGTTAAAGAACTACGTAAATAAAAACGTTTTTTAGCCTTTAAAATATATTAATTAAAAAACTATAAAAGTTTTCGAAAGTAAGGTACAAAAAAACCCGTATATACAAAACTTTATACGAGGCAAAAAAAAAATACGGAATTAAATCGAAATTTTAATTTATTATAAAAATAAGATATTTAACGTTATAATTAATTCCGGAACGGAAAGAAATTTCATTTTCCTTAAGGTAATTATAAAATACCAAATCTTTTAGAAATATAAAAAAGTAGTTATATAAATTATAAATAGTTAATAAAAACTTATTTACTTATAATAATAACTAAATTTTCCGGGAAATAAAAAAATTTATAATTTAAATATAAGGATATTCGGAACGGATTATTTTTAATATTACCGACATCTTAAAATACGATATTATTTTAAAAATATTATAATTTTATTCCAGTAATTTATATATTAATTGGAAAAAATAAACGCTTTTATAAAATAATTTTAAGGAAAAACTTTATAAAATTTATTATATAATTAAAAAAACCAGGATTTTTAACCTTATAATAATAATATCCCTTAAATATCGACGGTTTAAAAAGTTATTAAAAAAACGAACCCGAAAAAAATTACCTAATTATAATTAATAAAATTATAGGATTTTTATTAAAAGAAATATTATTTAAAGCTTTATTAAATTTATTATATAAACCCTAAAAAATTAAAACTTTTTAAAAAAGTTTTTAACGAAAGCTTAAAAAAGGTTATATATAAAAATTTAAATTATCCATAAGATATCCAATTATAATAATACTAAAAATGAAAGATAATAAAATTAAGATTAATATAAAAAACAGATTTAATATAGCGATAAATATAAAATAATCGATAACTTAACGATATTATTATTAAAATTAAATATTCCTTAACGTTAATAAATATTATAAGGAAAAATATTAATAAAGCTAAATAATTTACCGCCTTAAATTTGCCAGACGGTTATTACCTAATTCGAATAATTAAAGGCGAAAAATAAAAAACTGGTTTTAAAATTATTTATAAATATTGCGAATATAAAATTATACCTTAAAAGTTAACTAATACCCTAACCAGTTTTTAGCATATATTTACTATTATCTTACGGAAGCTTTTAAATAAATTCGTTTTCGTTTACTTAAATAATATTTTTATTTATTTAGAAACTTTAAAAGAATATAAAAAATACGTAACTTAAGTTCTGGAAACATTTAAAAATGTTAATCTGTTAATAAACGTTAAAAAAAACATTTAATATACCTAAAAACTAAATTTTTTAAACTTTATTATTATTTTTAAATAAATTTAAATCCAAAACTTTAAGTTACAAGTTATTAAAAACTGGTTAATCCTTAATAAAATTATTATTATTAATATTTATCAATTTTTAAGATTTACCGGTTACGTATAACTTTTAATTTAAGATTATAACAAACTTATTAACCCCTTAATTAAGCTTACCATTAAGGTATACGTTAAAAAAGAATTCGAATTCTTAAAGGTAATAAAAAAAGCCTTTTAAAAAATTAAAAACAAAATTATTAACGTCCCGATAATTAAACTACCAAACCATAATAAAAAAAACGATTTAAAACCCACATTTTAAATTATATCCTTAAAGCAATTTTAAAATAATTAAAAAATAGCGGAAAATAATACCGAATAATATATTTTTCTAAAGCTTTTAAAGATATAAAATTTAAGTACCTTATTTACGATAAAAAGGTATTAACGATTATTTTAATATTTAAGGAATAAAAATCATTTTTTAATAAAATTAAGGAATTATTTAATATTTATTTAAACCATAAAAATCTTATTTGATTTATAATTACTTAAAACCTAAATTAATGTTATAAAAATTAAATAATTTTCTTATCTAAATTTAATTTTAAAATTTATTATATTAAAAATAAAAATAAATATTTAAACGGACATTTTAAGCCAGAAAAAATATTACGATTTAAAAGTTTCCAAATAATATATATAAATATTATATCGTAAAAATAATGGAATAATATAATTATATAAAACCCTAAAACAGCCGACTTTAAAAAATTTAATTTAATTTAAAAGTTCTTATAATTCCAAAAAATTAGAAAAGTTAAATAATTAAAAGAAAACGATAAGAATTACTTATAATTTCGTAACAAGATTTATATCTCCCGTTAATAATAAAAGGAATTCGTTAAAGAATTTTACGAAATTCTTTATACGGATATTAAGAAATATTTAAAATTACCAAACGATTTTAAAAAAAATAACTTCTTAAAACACCGCCAGATAATTAAGCCAATAATTAAAATTATAACGTTTATAATAAGATTAAAGCAATCTGCCATAAGCCGTATAACTTATTATAACCTATAAATATACCTAATAAAATATAAAATATTATAACTTAAATTTTTATTATTAGTTTTTTTATATTAAAAAATCCCGTTACCGGAATTAAATATAATATAATATAAGTAATTATCGATAAACCTACCAAATATAAGTATCTTTTACCGTTTAAGGGAATTATAAAGGCAAAATAATTAGCTTACGCCTTTATTTAACATTATTTCGACAAATACGGAATATTAAAAAAGATTATTTTTGATCGAAATAAACTTTTTATATCCAATTTTGGTATTAAATTTTTTAAGTAAATTAATACTAAATTAAAATATTTAACAATTTATTACCCTTAAATAAATAATCAAATAAAATAATTAAATTAAACCTTAAAATAATACTTTCGAAATTACGTTAATTATTAGCAGGATAATTAAATTAAACTTTTACCGTTTGCATAAATAATTCAAAATACGTCCGTTAACGAAAATATAGGTATATCCCCTTATATAGCTATATATGGATATAACGTAACAACTTAACGACCCGAATAATTAATACGTAAAACATTAATTATCATTACGGTAACCCCATAAACACAAATACTAATATAAGCTTAACTTTAAATTAAGTTATAATTTTTATAGCAAAAAATAGCCGAATATTATAATAAAAAAAGAATTAAGGAATTAATTTTAACGAAAGAAAATAAAATTTACTTATTACGTTAAAAACAAAACGTAATATTAAACCTGTTTTAAATCAAAACGAAAAGGTCTAAAGATAAATTTAATTTTAAAAAACTTAAGCCGTTTAAAATCGAAAGAATTATTTTAAAAATTAATTATAAATTATTATTACCTAAAACTATAAAAATATATTTTATATTTCATATTTTCTTATTAAAACCAGTTCCAAAAACGCCCCGTTTAAAAAAGATTTCGAAATCGAAAAAACGATAACAAATACGAAATCGAAAAAATATTAAATTTTAAAATAATTAAAAACAAAATCCCATACCTAATTAAATGGATATATTATTGACTTAAAAATAATATATGGAAATTATTTAAGTGCTTAACGAATACGATAAACCTGGTTAAAGATTTTTATCGGCAAAATCCTAACCGACCGTTTTTAATACGGCCAAGGTTATAGGCGATAACGGTCCCCTACCTAAATCTAAACCTTTAACGTTTTAGCCGAAAGAAATAAATACTTTTATTAACGCATCTATCTTAAAAGCAAATTATATATATTTTACTTCCATACGACATTAGGGTTTTTTTTTTTCTAATTTTTCCCTTAATTCCGTTCGTATTTTTCATTTAAAATAACGACGGCGTTTTTCTTTAAAACGTTTTATTAAAAACGTAACCGTTTTAACCGATTAACGAATTCTTTTTTTTTTAACAAACTTTTAATACGTAACTAAAATATCCTTTATCTTACGTTACTTTTTTTGCAAACGATTATATTTTCCTTAATTTTCGATAAAAATTTTATTTTTAATATATTATACGCCAAACGTTAATAACGAATACAATAATTATAACTTAAGATACCTATTACGTAAAAATACTCGGTTTTCTTAACATAAATATAATTCGAACAAAGATTAATTTTTAAACCAAATTTTTTTATATTTTTTATACAAATGGTACGAAATTCTTGCTAATATAGTTACGGTTTTTCTTTTTTTTTAATACGACCTACTATAATGAAGTTAGTTAAAAAGTTACGAAAAAACCTTGTTAACAAAACAAAAAATTGCTTACGGTTTTTATCTTTAAAACAAAAATCCTTAAAAAGAGGAAATAATATTATAATATAGGAACAAAAGTTTCTATCTTAAAAAAACCGGCCTTTAAAACCTAATATAAGTTCCAGGCGGATAAACTTCGGTTAAAAGGAAACTTAGTTTTCTTTATTAAGGTTAAAATAATTTAAGTAATTTAAATAATTTAACCAAATTATATAAATTACATAAATCCCAGGTATACTTATTAAAATCAAAAATAAATATATATTAATCGGTTTCTTATATAAATAACATCCATTTAGTTTCGCTCCTTAGCTATCAATTTAAGCTTTTAACCAAAAATAATTATACCGTTTTTTAATTAACGGAAGAATCCGTAAATCCTTTTAACGAACACCTTATTTATTATGCTATTATTACCTGCAAATTAAAACCCCCCATTTCGGATACTGCTTATACCTTTAGGTGGATGTATAACAAGTTCGTTACATTATTACGTAAAAAACAAAACGTAACGTTAAATTTTCTCCAGATTAAAATAAAAAGGTCCAGTAATAAACTTAATTTTAAAAGATTTAACCCTTTTAAAATCGAAAAACTTATTTTAAAAATTAACTATAAATTATTATTACCCAAGATTATAAAAATATACCTTATATTTCATATTTCCTTATTAAAACCAGCCTTAAAAAACGTTCCGTTTAAAAAAAACCTCGAAATCGAAAAAACCGATAACGAATAGGAAATTAAAAAATTATTACATTTTAAAATAATTAAAGATAAAATCCAGTACCTAATTAAATAAATAGAGTACTTACCTAAATATAATATATAAAAATTACTTAAGCATTTAACAAATACGATAAACCTGGTTAAGGATTTTTATCGGCAAAATCCTAACCGACCGTTTCTAATCCGGCTAAGATTGCAAACGATAACGGTTCCCCGCCTAAATCCAGCTTAAAAACGTTCTAGCCGAAAGAAATAAAAAACCTTTACCGTAACATTTATTTTCAAAATAAACTGCGTTTATTTTACTTTTATATAACGTTATTTTTTCTTTAACTTTTTCCGTTTTTTTAATATTTTTAAGGCCCTTTTTTAAATATGTTTTATTAAAAACGTAACCGTTTTAACTTTTTAATAAAACTTTTAAATTTTTAGTTTTATTAACGCCGTAATTTAGCTAATTTTTTTCCCCCTTTTATTTCCTTTTCGTAATTTTTTGGTATATTAAAATTTAATTTTTAGTTTTTTGCTGTTTTCGGAATAAGCGATTTTAAGTTTTATTTATTTTTCTTAAGAAGTTTATAATTAAAACGTTATAAAATAAACGTTAGTAACAAAGTATAATAATCGTAATTTTAACGCCGTAAAATAAAAAAATAATCGGTTTCGTTAAACCGAATATAATTAAAATAAAGAAATGCTTTAATACCAAATATTTTTATCGAATCAGTACGAATATTATGAAAATCGCGCTGGTTCGGGCGTAGTTTCTTTTTTTCCTTTTTTCTTTTAAATATAATTTGTTATAATAAAATTAACTAAGAAAAGCTTTGGAAAACCCTTTTCAATAAATAATAAAAAGGTTACCTACGGTTTTATCTTTAGGACAAAAATCCTTAGAAAAGGAAAATGGTATTATAATATAGGAATAGGGGTTTTTATTTTTTAAAAAACCTGTTTTCGAAGGTCTTTAAGCAAAGTTTCGACCGGGTAAACCTCCGGTAAGGAAAAACTTAGCTTCCTTACGTTAAGGTTTAAATGATTTAATTAATCTAGGTAATTTAGGTAATCTGGAGCTAGATTATATAGATTATATAAAGTAAATAAATTAATGATATATTTACCGGAATTCGAGATGGATATATAATAATCGGTTTCCTTTATAAATAGTACCCATTTAATTTCGTTTTTAATTATTAATCTAAATATTTAATTAAAGGTACCGTTTTCCGATTAAGGGAAGAATCCGTAAATCTCTTTAACGAACATCTTATTTATTATGTTATTATTACCTGCAAATTAAGACCCCCATTTCGGATACTGCTTATACCTCTAGGTGGATGTATAACAGGTTCGTTATAATATAAAAGAATATATGAAATTAAAATAGTTAATCCTTTGCATTAAATTAAAACGTTATTAGGTTTAAACACTTTTTATTTTTTAATATAATTAAACTCAACCATTAAAGTAATCCAAAAAGTAATATATAAAAAGGAAAATTATTTACCAAATAAATACGGTAAATAAATCAATTTTTAAAAGTAAATCTTGTAAATAAAAAAGAAGATAATATAACCTAGAGGTTTAGCCCGTTAACGGAGGGTCGGAAAGTATGGAATATATTTCCGATATAGGTTCTAGGTTACGGAATTAACTTAAAAGTTTTAAATAATTTAACGCTTTAAGCTTTTAATAAATTTAAAAGTTAAAACCGTTTAAATACCTTAAGCGCAAAGTAATATATATATACTTATTATTATTTTATTATTTAAATAATACCAATTTTTATTATAATTTAATTACTTAAAAAATTTTTAATATTTATTCTTATTGAACGAAATTATACTTTTAATTTATTATTTAGGTTTTCATCGTACTACTGCTAATATAAGCCGTACGACTTGGGTTTAATAATTAGTTAAGTGTAACGGCTAACTGGCTTAATTAACTATTAAACCCAAGTCGTACGGTTTATGTTAGTACTAATATTATGAGAATTTAAGTAAATAGATTAAAGATATAACTACGTCTGGTAATAATAAATGTTAAAGGTTATTTAGGTAATTAAGTTATATTATAAGTTGGTACTATTTAGATTATAAGAAAATAACGAAACTATATATATTACTTTTAGTTTAAGGTATTTAAGCGGCTTAAATTTTTAAGTTCTTTAAGATTTTTAAGCCTGCTATAAGTTTAAAGTGCTTAAAGCGTTAAAGTTTTTAAAGCTTTTAAGCTAGTTACGTAACCTAGAACATATGTCGAAAATATGCTGTATATTTTCCGACCGTTTATTAATAAGTTAAATTTTTAACTTATAATATAATTTTTTTTCCATTAAGTTTTTTATTTTTAAAAATTAATTTATTTGCTACATTTATTTTATAAGTAATTTTTGGGGGGGCTTATTTAGTCGTTATATTTAACCGTATCGAGAAATGAAAATCTTTTAAACGTAATGTAAGGTTGATACAGGTTCAAGCCTTATTTTCCAGGCTGAACCAAATATATAGAAGATTATTATACATATAATCCATACGATAGATGCTATACCTAATATCTTCGAATACGATAACTTATTAATAGTTTTTACGGTTAAGATAGATTATATATTTTAGTCCCATAAAACCTTATTCTGAAGCAGAACCTTACTTTAAAGCAGACTAATGCGTAGTTGCTGATAAGCTTCGACTTTGATAAACCTTATGCCAGCCACGGTTCCGCATGTTTATAATAAACCTTAAAAATAAACTTTAAGGATAAACCTTAAAAAATAAACCTTCAAAATAAACTTTAAAAATAAACCTTAACGAGAAACCTAAAAGGTAAACCTTAAGTGCGCATAAAAGGTTATATAAACCTTCGTTAATTTTATAGCTTAATTATTCTTATAATTTTATTAAGATAATTAAATATGGTACGTAATTCCGAATATATAATACCGGTAATCTGTAACCGTAAGATTTTTAAAGAAATTATTTCTTTTACGATATAAAATCCTTATAAGGCTACCGGACGCGTTAAATTTATCGATATTATTATCGAGCCAGAAAGTTTATCCCTAAAAAATCGATTTCGGTTTTTAATTTTCAGATACGATTTAATTTACGAAAATTATAATAATAAATTTTTAACGGAACTTATACCGAATAATATGGAAATTATAGAAATATTATTAACAAAATTAAACGGAAAAGATAAAAACCGATTCGAAAACTTCGAAGTTTAAATTTTGGAATAATGTAAACTGGAGGATTACGAACGATAGTTTACCCGGCTGTTCCGGATTGCGAAGAATTTCCAAAATTCCGATAAGAATCGATATGGATAAAAGTTACGAAAGGAATAGGTTTTAATAAAGTACGGGAATTAAGGTAATAATTTATTATTTTATCCAATGATTTATACGGTTACGTCTTTTCAAAGGAGATTTTAAACATAATAACGTTTTAATTTAATCGAAACGGATTAATAATTTTGGTTTTATTATATCTTTTTATGTTTCGTATTTTTGTTACAAATTTAAATAAAAGGTTTATAAGGTTTATTTTGCTTTTAAGAAATGTTTTTATTATATTAAATATGATGGTTTATGTAATTTATTTGGTTTTTTTTATTTTAAATATTAACGATTTTTAGATAAAAAAAACGTTTAAAACGTAAGGAAAAATAAGCGCGAAAAATTTTCCGTTTTGCCGTTAATAAATTAAACCGTTTTTAAAAGTAATGCAAGGCTTTATACCGTCGTGGAATTAAAATGTTACGTCGTAATATTTTGGGTACGGAGGCGATAAAGGAATTTAAGCATTTAAAAAAAGCGTAATAATAATTGGAAACCGAATTAGCCGTTTCCATATAGGCCGTTTTTTTGTTAATTAGTCGTTAGATTGGGATATATTTAACCCGAACGGTTCCGTTATTATTAGTAAAAAAGCTTTAATAAGCGTTAAGTTTCCGTAAGGTTTTTTATAAGTGTTTATGTATTTTTTAATCTTGGGCATTTTTTTAGCTTAACTAAATATTAATTTTTATTATTTTTTCTTCTGGTACTGAAAAGTTTTTCGACTTTTTATATTGGTACGTTTTCCGTTAATTTTTATCTTCGTCCGGTATGGATTTAAATTATATTTACCGTTAATTTTAATAAGATAATTTGGAAAATGGGATAAAGTTTAATTTTGAGAGGTAATTTTAATTGGTAGTTATTTCTTAATGTTTTCTTTATAACTTTATATTAGTTAATATACTTGTAATCGAGTTTTTTCTTAAGTTTTTTAATTTGGATGTTTTTGGTAGTTAAGTAAATTAATTTTTCTTTTAGAAAATTGGTTTTTTAACCTTTTTTGGTTGTAATATTTTTGTATTTAAGTACATCTGAATTTAGATTTAGTTTTTATTTTTGTATATAGTTGTTTAAATTGTTTTAATATAAGGATTATTTTAATATTAATTACTTTTTCTTTTTAAATCCTGATAAATATTTGGTATAAAATTAATATTAATATTAATTAGTATTACTTTAATGTTTTTATGATAATTTGTATTATACGTTAATTAAGTTATTAATAACTTTTCGATTTAAATATTTTGTTTAAAATAAATATAATATCATAAGTAGGTTTCGAAAATTTGGTTAATTTCTTTTATTTGGTTATTTATTTATAGTTTAAAAGCGTTCGAAAGCTTATGGTTTAAGTTTAGTTATGTTATAAGGCTTTGTTAAAAATTTGAAATAAATATGATACTTTTATCGGATACGATTGTTTTTAGAAATTTATATATATTAATAAGGTATTTGAAAAAGATATATCATAATTATTTTGCATCCGTATTTTCGTTAAATGGTAAAAAGTAAAAAGAACTAATAAATCGATTTACGATTATAAAGATGTTATCGTAATATATACCCGTTATTAGACTTTCCGATAATGGTAATTTAAAAATAAATTTAAAAGTAATTAAGTTTTATGGTCGCTTTATAATTAGTAATGGTTATAATTTTCCGTATGGTTTGTAACGTTTTGCCTTAATTTTGTTATATAAGTTATATTTTCGCAAAAAAAAAAGTTTTTTAATTTTCTTTTAGGAAAGTAATATATGCGTTATAATTATTTTACGGTTTTGTGAATTTTAAGGTATCCGTATAGTTGGTGTTTATATATTTCGCGTATTAATTCTTTTCGATGTTTTTTTAGTATTTAGATTTTATTTTTCTTCTTCCTTTTCTAGTATTTAATCATTATATTATTAGATTTTTTGATATAAGTCGTATATTGTTTTTTTGATTATTGTAATTTCTCGCGGTTTTATATGATTCTTTTTTGTGAAATTAAATATTTATCATAGGATTTTAAAAAAACAAGTTTTTAAGGTTGGTCGTTTGTTGAAATCATCCAGTTTATTATTTTTTGTCCTTTTTTTCCAGATAATAATAAAATCAAATTTTAAAAAGAATTTGCGTAATAAAATCTTTGTTTTATTAATTTTCGGATGGTAATAAATCTGGTAAGGTTTTTATGGTTTATATATATTTTAATTTAATATAAGTTTTCCTTAAGGTAATATTTAAATTCTTTAAATATATTAACGATAATTGGGAATTTTCTATTTAGGATAATATAATTTAGTTTATTTTCTTTTAAATTGTAAGAATAGAACGTATTAAGGTCTAGGTTACCTTAATTATTTTTATGTTCGATTATTATATTTAATATATAATCTAAAGTATCGGTTTTTAACTTTATAGGGCGATTTAGGTTATATATAATTAGTACTAGTTCGCTGGTAATTATATCTTTCATCCTTTAAAAAGCCTTTTCTGTTTCGGCTATTTATTAAAATTCGACTTTTTTTTATTTAGGTTGGATAAGGGTATTATGATTTTGTTAAAATTACGAATAAATTTCCGATAATAATTAGCAAATTGAAGGAAAATCTAGATCTTGGTAATTATAATAACGGTTTTTTATTTTTAGATTACTGTTATTTTTTGGGGGTTTATTTTAATATGTGTAAGTGTAATAACGTATCTTATGTATGATATTTTTTATTTATGGAACTTATTTTTTTCCGTATTAATTCAAAAATTAGTATTTTGTAAAATTTAAAGAATTTTATAAACATATTTTTTATATTTTTTTCCGAAACTAAGTAAATAAAAATATTATCGAAGTAATAAATAATCAAAATATTAAGGTATTTGTATAATACGTAATTAATTATTTTTTGAAATATTACGGATGTATTAATAAGCTTGAAAGATATTACCAGATATTTATATAATTCGTATTCAGTTTTAAAAGCTGTTTTTTTTCGTCTTCTAGCTTGATACGAATTAAATTATATCCGTTTTATAAGTTTAAAGTAATGAATTATCTGGTCCCGTAAAGGGGAATCTTTTATTTTAGTAACTAAAAGTAAAGGTATACGATTTTTAACCCTAATATTATTTAATTATTAATAATCGATTATTAGTTGTAAATCTTTTTTTTAATACGAAAAATATAAGGTATTTTATTAGTAATTTAAAACCTATCCTTAAGGTATTTTCGTAATACGTATAACTTTTATCAGTTTAAGTTGTATATAAAATGTAAAATAATCTTTTTTTTATCTTTTAGGATTTTTTAGTAATTTTATTCATTATATTTTAATAATTTTATCGTACTTTACTTTTTAAAAAGCGGTTCGTATTTATTATATTATAATGATATTTTAATTATTATTTTCAGCTTTTTGGGTTAATATTATAAATTGTCGTTTATTTCGTATAATTATATTTTAATTATAATAATAACGCGTCGTATATGTTTATTTTGGCCCTTTTTTTATATATATCGTATTCCTTTAGGTAATACGGTTTCTGTCGTGTCCTTATGCCTGCATTTGCCGTCGTTCTGGGGTAAGTGATGAGATTTCTTTTCTTTAAGTCGTTCTTATCGATAAAAGATAAAACGAAATTTGCCTGGCTAGTTTTTTAATTAATGAAGAGATTATATTAATATAGCTGTTTCCCGCCGAGGATTATATTATAATTCCGTATTAAGATAATATCGAAATTAATAATTTATTTTCGCTCTTAAATATAAATTTCGAAATAATTATTTTTACGGTTAACCTATTTATTATCATAAATAAATTTAATATTTTTTTATATTCTTAACTTCGTAGAATTTGGTTTTATTTTTTAATAATAAATGCAAGTCGTTAATTGCATTTAGTTGGATATAATTCGGATCGGTTCCGTAATTTATTATAACGGCATAAATCTGTTTATTTCGTATTTTAATTATAAAAAGAATTTTTCTTTTTTTATTATCGTATATAAAGCTTTTTTAAATGGTATATGTTAGCTTTTTTCGTTTTTATTAACCTGTAGCTTTTTTATAAATAGCGTCCATTTTTTAGGCCTAACTTTAATTTTTTATACGCTTTTAAATTCTCTTATTAGTCCTTTAAATTTTTTTAAGTGGCCCTTTTAACGGCGGAATTAAGCTTTAAGTTTAAGGGATTATACGTAAAATTCTTTTTGTCGGATATATATTGATTTTTTTAAGTAATATTTTTATTATTATTAAGCGTTATATTGTGTTATATTTCTCTTCCTTCTTTTAATTTCCTTTTATAATATACGTTTTTTATTAGGGTTCTTGGTAAAAGATAGCTTAAAACGTAGGTTATAAATAATTTTTCGTAAGATTTTTATAACGGTTTAATATATTTAAATTTTTTTTAGCTATATTATTCGTAATAATATATAAGGTTTTATTCGGCATAACTTTTTCTTTTTAGCTAATTTCTTTTCATTATAAGAATATCGATAATATCTTATATAATTATAATATATAAATATCGGTACCGCTTTTAATTTTTAACGTTCTTTCCGATTTAGTTTTCGAAATCGAACCCTTATTAATATATACGTATAATCCGTTACTAAATATATTCCTATAATTCTTAATATCGATAATAATAGGTTTTTATATAATAAATAATACATAACTTTTTATATCGATCGGGTTTTTCTGGATATAAGGTTTCGTTTTAATTTTAATATTTTTTAATTTATTTACTTAATTTTTATTATTCCACTCGTTATTATTTTTTTATATGCGAAATATTAATTTTTCCGGCGTTAATTTCTTTTATCTTTCGTATTTTTATAACTATTAAATAATTATTAGTCTGGTTATTACCGTACGTTATCGTATAATTATAAGCTAAAAAAATATTTTAGTTTTCCTTAATCTTTTTCATACTTTTAACGATAAGTTAAGGTTTTCCCTTTTCTTAATTATATCGAAAATTATTTTTTTTTCCGGTTATTTTTAAGGTATTAATATTTAATTATTATATTATTTTTAAAAGCTTTATATTAATTCCTATAATAACCTATTTTGCATAATTATAACATTTAATTTAAAATCGGTTTTATTATTAAATGATTCTTAATTTTATCAATCTTAATACCGTTCCGTAAAAACTAAAAAACTTATCGCGCTTTTTAATTTAATTACTTCCTAAAAACTTAAATTTAGAAATAAATTATCCCCTTTTTTTACCGTCCCTTATATTATTAATTATTAATTTCTACGGTTTTGACGATATATTTATTTAAAATAATAAAACGTGTCATTTTAATAATTTTGTTTTTAACGTTATCTTTTAAATCTTTATAAACAATATCGCTTAAATTATTATTCTTTTCGTTTACTTATCTTATTTTAATTATAAAATTTTTAAATATTATTATATACTTAAACGTTAATTCTTTTTATTTTAAATCTGAAGTTTTTTATATTATAAATCTTTTTTCGTTAAAATTTCCGAAACTAATTTTTTACTTTTTTAAAAAGTTAACGTAATAATTAAAAAAGGTTTTAATAATTTATTACTGGTTTAATTCTTTATTTTCCAAGTAATCCCGTAAAATAAACTCGAAGTATTTCAAAATATCCCTTTTAAAAAATACGGTAACCGTAAAATTTTATCGGCCCTATTAATAATCCTTTTAAATAAAAATAAATACGTACCTAAATAAGGAAATTTTAAACGTTACATTTTTTATTATAAAACTCGGATTTTTTCAGCTTAATTTTGGTTTTATTAACCTGGATTTGTTAAATAATATTAATTTAAATTTCGAAACGTTAAATAATTTCTTTAAGACTTTTAATTATATCTTTATATTATTATTTAATAAATTACTAAATATTATTTAATATATTAACGGTATAATATATTATTTAAAGTTTAACGGTATTTATTAAATAAAAATTTATAACGTATAATAATTAATAAATTTAATTAATTATTAAACTTAAATTATACGGTTTATATTAATAATAATATTATAAAAACTTAATATATAAATAATAAATATAATTACGTTTAAAAATAATAAATATTAAAAATAATATAAGTAATTAAATTATATTATAAGTTAGTATTATTTAAACTATAAAAAAATAATAAATGTATATATATTACTTTTAACTTTAGGTACTTAAATAGCTTAAACCCTTACGCTCATTAAGACCTTTAAGCCCGCCGTAAGCTTAAGAGGCTTAAAGCGCCAAAACTTTTAAAACTTTTAAGCCAGTCACGTAACCTGGGACCTACGTTGGAAATATGCTCTATATTCTCCGACCGTCTGTTAACAGGCCAAGCTCTCAGCTTATAACATTAAGCCAGTCAGCCGTTATAATATAACATCCTGGATATATATGTCAGATATAAGGGTCATCAGTTATATTACATTACATGATTAATTACAGGCGCTTTAAAACGCGTACTGTACTTTAATATAATCTGTCCACAGAATATATATAGTCCGATTAAAGGGAGCTTTTCCGTATATGGAATGCTAGCGTACCCCTGCTAGCTGATACACCCCTTTAACGCCTTAACGTAATTACGGCGTTAACCGTTACCTTTTATCACTGCCTAAAGCCGCAGTTATCTATTTTACTTTTCCTCCGGCAATTAAATCCTTTTAATCAGCTAATTTCTTATCTAAAATAACTTTTAAAATTTTTTTCCGTTAGTCCAAAATTTTTATAATATTTATTAATCCTAATTATTTTTTAAAATACCTAAAAAGTTTACGTAATAGGGCCTTTATTAATTTATTAGCCAGCATATTGCCCGTAAGCGTATATTTTACCTTAATTATATTTTTTTTTACGGCTTTTCGAAACTAATAATCATATATATTTATATACCGTAATTTTGTTTATAAAAAGACGACGTCGGTATTAATAAGCTGTATAATCTGCTAATTATCGTATTATATATTTAAAAGTTTTATATCCAGGCCGATTTTTAATTTTTTAATTAATCGAAAACAAAATAAGGTTTTTTTTATAGTTTACGTAAAAAATATTAATTTCGTTTCGGTTATAAAAGTAATTATTATATCTTACTTATTCGTTTATTATTTTATTACTTTTTTAAATAATTTTATAACGTAAGTTTAAAAATTTTTTCGATCGATCGTATTATTTACAAAAAAAATATCGCTTTAAATATTTAACGAATTTTTACCTCCGAATTATAACGTTAACGTTTTGGTTTCGATTAAGTACAAAATAATTCGATTAGTAACTTTATAATATACGTTATTAAAATTTAAATTAAATTAAGTAAGTTTAAATACCGCAAAAATTATATCAAATCGCGTATTAATTATTACGTATAAAATAAAACCGATTTTTTTTAGTATTTGTTAACGGAACCTAAATAAGCTAAATTAAAATTCGGTAATAATTTAACGTCCGTTATTAACGTATTTAAAAAGTTAGTTAAACTTTTTTTAAGAATTAAATTAATTAATTTATTTATAAAGTCGGATTAAAATAATTAAATTTTTTTATTAAATTTATTTTTAATTATTTCGATATTAAAAAATTATTATAAGTTTTTATCCCTTATAAAAATATACTGTTACCATATTTACTAAATTAATTAATTAACGAAAATCTGATTTTTTTTACGGTAAACCGTAACGATATTATCCATAAAAAAAAGTACCTTTTAACGAATAAAATAATAAGGTTCGTAAAAAACGGGGTTAAATTTTAATTTCTTAAATATTTTAATAAAATCCTTTTATCATGATAAAAATAATTTTTTTAATTTATATAATACCTTTTTAATTAGAAAAATTTTATTATATTATAAGTATTTTAAAGGTAACTTTATAAATATTTAATAAGGTAAATTTGCGTTAACGAAAACGTTTATAACGTTATATTATTTAAATTTTAAGTCGATTTTAACCGTAATAACGATTAAAGGTCGAAACGACCTTTTAGTTAAAATGGATACGTATATATTATTACAGGAATTTTTAAGCTATTAATTACTTCGTATAACAAAATACGTTTTATATTTTTGCAATTAATTATATTTATTAAACTTGTAAATATATACTTATATATACCTTAAAACTTATTTTTTTTATCAAAAAATTAATTAACGGTTTTTTAAGATTATATTTTTTTTATAATTTTATAAATAAACCTTTTCGGCTTTACGGAATAATTTTTTTAACGGGTATATATTTAACTTTTTATAATTTCGCGGTAATAACGGCAGGTTACGTTTATATATTCGGTTTTACGACTTAAAAATCTTATTATATTTTTTTATATCGAAACTTTTCCGATTAAGGTAACGCGTATTTTGGATAATTATTTTCCTTAAACTTCCGCAGTTTACCGGCCGGGTATTAAATAAACTTATAAAATAAGCTAATTATTTAACGTTAAATGCGGCTTCTTAAACCTTATAATCGTCCTTAATAATATTTTTATAATACGGAATATACGGAAAGTTTATGTTTTTAATCCGTAAGATACTTTCGTTTTTTATTATTATTTTAAGGTAAATAATATAATAAGAATTTAGGGTTATTTCTTTAATTTCTGCCGGCGTAATAATTATAATAGTTATTAATATAAACGCTGGTAATAATAACGGTCCAAATGACGGAAGTAATTCGAATATAACGGTCGTATAAAAATAATCAGTTTTATACGAATAGGTTTATTTTTTATTATCCCGTACGTTTTTTTGGACGTTTATGTTATTTTGGAACTATCCTTTTTATTTAACCGGAAGCTAAATTATTCTGTTTAAATCTTTATTTTTATATATATATATATATAAGGTAGCTGTAAGCCTGATTAAGTAATTTTACTTATCGGAATAACTTATATAATTCGTTTTTTATAACGTAAAATACATCGTTTTTTAAGTTTTTAATATTACCAAAAAAAGTGGCCTTTTTATTAAATTATACGTTTCGAATAACGATAACCTTATTAATTAATAAATTTTAAATTTCGTAAATATTTATAAATCGGTAACCGACAAAAAAGTTAATTTATACCTTAAAATTTAACTTTTTAAATTTTTGCTTTTTTTTATGGCAGTAATAATTATAAGGTAAATTATATAGCCGTATATTTGCAAGTAAACTTATTAAAACTTCCGATTAAATATTATAACGTTATTTTTATGTATTAAGTAAATATAATAGATTTTATATAAATTTTGCTAAAAGAAGATATATTTAAAGATATAATTATATAAATATATTATTATTTTAAGGATATATACGATTAATAACAAAAATAACTTAACGCCATTTTATATCGTAATCGTTTTCTTTTTAATTATATTTCTTAAACGTTTTATATTTCCGTTTTAAACCTGTATATATAATACTAAAGGCTTAAATTTAATACTAAAAAAAAACGATTAAAATATATTTCGAAATTAATAATTTTTTAAAATTTCGTTATCGTATTTGAACATTTATAAAACGATTTTATCTTAATTTTTTAAAATCTTTAAAAAATATCGAAATACCGTAATTAATATATTTTATTCTTAATTTTTAAGGTAAATATTCTAAATAAAGCTTAAATATTTATCGGTTATAAACATAACGTATTTATATCCTTTAAGATTTTTTTTGAAATTTATAAAATCGATAACGATTTATTATTTTAATCGGGACGTTTTTTTTTCGGTTTTTAATATATTTCCCTTTTAACCTTTACCTTATTATAAGCTTAGTATTCGATTATTATTAAATTCTTTAAGCGAACTTTTTTTATATAAGATTATAATTAAACGATTATTTCGGGCCCTAAATATTTTAATTTTAAGTGCCATATCGTACCGTTACCGGTTTACGGTAATCTTATTATATATAAATTAACGTTTTGTTTATAAGTTATTAGGGCTACTTAAAGTATTACTACGTTAATATTTTCGATAACGAATTAATTAAATTTATTTCGAATAAAATTATTATTTTTTCAGTTATCTTATTAATATCCTTTTTTCCGGAATTACCGAAAAAATATTAAAGTATATGCAAAATTTTCGTAATAGGTTACGTTATATAAACGTAACGCTTTCGGGCCTATAAAACTTTAAAATAATACGTTTATTTCGCCGTATTTATTAATTAGAACGAAATTTTTCCTTACGTATATTTCCTCGTTTTAAATCGTCGTTTTATAATTTAAGAATTTATTAATAAAGTTAAAAATATATATCGTAAACCTTAAATCCAAAATAAATAAATTTCTTAAAAAATAAAACGTAACGTTTATCGTATTACGTTAATTAAAAATTAAAAAGTATATTAGTATTACGGTCGGGGTCCCGTAACACACCTCCAGTATATAAGCAGCTGTACGTACCAGAATAATTGCCACAATTGCGATCATTCCACTAATCTTTTATCAATGCCCCGGTAATGTAACGGTAATGGTACTAGCCGTAACATAATAATCGCATAACGGTAGGTAACGCCTTAATACTGGGTTCGATTCCCAGACTAGCCGTTGCTCACAAGGTCTGCCCGGACGCATACGGGGCAATGCGGGGTAGACCTTGGGGGTTAACAACTGCGCCGCAATCGCGGCAGATGTCCTAATGGCTTGGAGGACCAAGCTATTGGGAGGAGAGACATAATATTACGGTCGGGGTTCCGTAACACACCTCCAGTATATAAGCAGCTATACGTACCAGAATGATTGCCATAATTGCGATCATTCCACCAATCTTTTATCAATGCCCCGGTGGTATAACGGTAATGGTGCTAGCCGTAATAATTAAGATTTGTTTTATTTCCTTTAAGAATTAATTTATCTTTTAAATAATTAATCTTTTTATAATTTTCGATAAACGGTTAATTTTTTTCTTTAAGGATTAATTGGCAGCAACACGCTCCTAAACCAGTGCTATTATCGTTTAATTAAAGCGGAAATTTTTTAAAGTTTTTTTAGGGAAAGTATAAAAGTATTAGGGTAATTTATAATAAGGGCTTAAATAAGCCTTATAACGCGTACCTTACGTATCTAACTTTTAACGTTTTCGTTTGTTATTATTACGATTCGCTTAAGAACCGTTACAATTACCTCGTTTCGGCCTTTTTTTAAAGGTCTTATTATGCGGCTGGTTATTAATATCCTTATTTTATTCCTAATTAGGATCGTCCTAATTCGAAGGGTTTATAAAAATCTCGTAAAAAGTTAAAAACGTTATTTTAACGTTTTTTACTAATTATTATAAATTCGTTATGGTTTAATAATTTAAAAGGTTAATTTTAACTTTTAAGTAATTAATCGTTTCTTTTTCGATTTTATCCCGTTTTAAAAATATAAATAAATTTAATTAATTAAGTATAATCGGTATTATTATTATACATAATTAATTCGTTCAAATAACCGGCATAATCGTTTCGGGAATTCCGTAATATTAACCTTAAGCCATAATTTCCTGCTACCTTATTATTTATTTATTAAACTTTTTAATAACTTTCGAAATTTGCTTTAATCGTTTTTCGTATTCGCGTTTAATATTTATAAATAATCGATTATCGTAAACTTTTCCGGTTTTTTATAATTTAATATACCAGCTTTTAAAATCGTCGTTTAGGCTTAAATAGGTTTATTTAATCGATAAGGAAATATTATTCAGAATTTATTTTATAAGTTCGTTAAAGCTTTTTGGGAAAGATTTATATTTTCGATTTAAGTAGGTATAAATCGTAAAGTTTTGGTTATAAATTTGTTTACTGTCGGTCGTTATTTCGAAAGTATTTATCAGATGGCCCGTTTGATCGACTTTTTCGATTTATATAGTTCCTTCGGAAAATAAATTAGCTTTTTGCGTTAACTAATAAAATCGTTTTTTGGATAGGTGGTTATATCGGACGGCGTAAGTTTGGTAAATTATGGAAGGTTTTGATTAGGGTTAATATATTTTTATAAATTATATCTTTTGGTTCTGGTTTTAAATTCGTCCTTAAATTTGTCCCAGTTCTTAGGACCACTATAATAACTGCGGACGTTATCGGTACGGTTGCCATTATGGCTAATAAAGGATGTAGATAATTATTATTAATGCATAACCTATATCGTTTTAGTAACAGCTGATTAATTGATAATAACGCGAATTAAGCGAATAAGACTTTTAATTGTCAGATATAAGGGTTATCAGTTATGTTGCATTACATAATTAGTTGCAAGCGTTCTAAAACGCGTATTATACTTTAATATAATCTGTTTACGGAACATATATAGTCCGATTAGAGGGAGCTTTTCCGTATATGGAGTGCTAGCGCACCCTTGCTAGCTGACAATATACGCGACGTTTATTAAATTATTAATATGTACCTTAATACGGCGCTAAATATTAATATCAGTAATATTAAAAGCAGTACCAAAGACAGCTAATTATTTCTCCTTAAAATGGCGCGCTTTTCGTATTATTACTATAATTTTTAATCGCAAAGTGTATTAAATATTATTACGAAATTTTACAACGATAATTACGGAAATTTAAATTTCTAGTGTTATTAAAATATATAATATAAAGAATGGCTTAAAATTAAGGCAAATCTTTTAACGCAGTTTATACGTTATTATTTAACAGCTTTAGCAGCTTAAAATTACTAAATCTGAAATAGGAGAAATTTAACATATTAAATAAATATAATTCGTCCAAAGCTGCTAAAAAGATTTAACTATTTCAACAGAAAAAATGGAGATGGCTAATTCTGAACAACCCGAGCGGTTTGCTAAATCTGATTCTGAATCCCCATAAGTCGGCGTTGCTAAATTGTAACGGCTGACTGGCTTAACCAACTATTAAACCCTAATCGTACGGTTTATGTTAGCAGTAATATTATGGGAATCTAAATAATAGGCTAAAAGTATAGTTACTTCTGGTATTAGCAGATATCAAAAATAATCTGGATAATCAAATTGTATTATAAGCTGATATTATCTAGATTATAAGAAAATAACGAACGTATATATATTACTTTTAGCTTAAGATACTTAAGCGGCTTAAACCCTTAAGTTAATTAAAACCTTTAAGCCTATCGTAAGTTTAAAGGGCTTAAAACGTTAAAGTTTTTAAAACCTTTAAACCAATTACGTAACCCGTAATTTACGTCGGAAATAAATCTTAAACTTTCCGACCGTTTATTTTTAAGTTAAGCTTTTAAGTTATAATACGATTTTTTCTTTCCAAATTTTTTACCTTTAAAAATTAATTTATTTATTATATTTATTTTATAAATAATTTCCTTTTTTACATATTACTTTCTGGATTATCTTGGTCGTTATATTTAACCGTATTAAAAAATAAAAATTACTTAAACGTAATAACATTTTAATTTAATCGAAACGGATTAAACCTTTTAATTTTATTATATTTTTCCAAATTTCGTAATTTCGTTACAAATTTAAATAAAAGGTTCATAAGGCTCATTTCGACTTTGAAAAATATTTTTATTATATCGAATATGGTAATTTTTATAATTTATTCGGTTCTTTTTTTTTAAATATTAACGATTTCTGAATAATAAAAAAATATAAAACGCGAAAAAAAAACCGCGAAAAATAATTTGTTTTGCCGTTAATAAATTAAACCGTTTTCAAAAATAGCGTAAAGTTTTATGCCGCCTCGGAATTAAAATGTTACGTCGTAATATTCAAGATACGGAAACGATAAAAAGTTTAAACGGTTAAAAAAATATAATAGCAGTTAAAACCCGAATTAATTACCTCTGTACAAGCCGTTCTTTTTGCTAATTGGTCGCTAAATTAGGACCTATTTAACCTTAATACTTCCGGTATTATTAGTAAAAAATTTTAACAGGTATTAAACTTTCGTAAGATTTTTTATAAATTCCTATATATTTTCTAATTTTGGGCAATTCTTTTATTTAACCAAATATTATTTTTTTCCGTCCTCTTTTCTGGTATCGAAAATTTTCTCCACCTTTTATACTGGTACGTTTTTTGTTACCTTTTCCTTTTGTTTCGTATAGATTTAAATTATATTTATTATTAACTTTAATAGAAAAATATGGAAAACGGAATATAATTTATTTTTAAGGGGTAACTTTAATTAGTAATTCTTTTTCGAAATTCTTTTTATAACTTTATACGTTTTAATATATTTAAAATCAAGTTTTTTATTAGGTTATTTAATTTAAATATTTTTAGTAATTAAGTAAATTATTTTCCTTTTCTGGAAAGTTAACCTTTTTAACCTTTTCTGGTTATAATATTTTTATATTTAAATACGCACGAATTTAAGTTCTGTTTTTATTTCTATATATAATTATTTAAGTTATTTTAAAATAAAAATTACCTTAATATTAATTAATCCTTTTTTTTTAAATTTCGGTAAATTTTTAACATAAAACCGAAATTAACGTTACGTAATATTATTTTTAATAATTTCGTAATAATATATATTCTAAGCTAATTAAGTTATTAATAACTTTTTAACTTAATTATTTTATTCGTAATTAACGTAATACCGTAAATAAATTTTAAATATTTAATTAGTTCTTTTTATTTAAGTATCCGTTTATTGTTTAAAGGCGCTTAAAAGTTTATGGTTTAGGCCTAGTTATTACATAAGGTTTTGCCAAATTTTTAAAATAAATATAATACCTTTATCCGATACGATTTTTATTAAAAGTCCGTATATATTAATAAAGTATTTAAAACAATATATACCAGCTATTTCGTATTTATATCCTCGTTAAATAATAATAAAATATAAAGATTTTACAAATTAATTTACGATTATAAAGATGCTATTATAATATATATCCGTTACTGGATTTTTTAATAAAAGTAATTTAGTAATAAAATCAAAAGTAATAAAATTTTATGATTGTTTTATAACTAGTAATGGTTATAGTTTTCCGTATATTTTATAATATCGTATTTTAGTTTTATTATATAAGTTATACCTTCGTAAAAAAAATTTTTTTACTAACTTTATTTTAGGGAAATAATATATACCTTATAATCGTTTTAAGGTTTTATGGATTTTAGGGTGTCCGTATATTTAGTATTCGTATATTTTGCGTAATATTGTTTTAAATATTTTTTTAATATTTAAAATTTGTCGGGGTTTTTTTGGTAGCTGATCGTTATATTATTAAACTTTTTAATATAAATCAGGTATTATTTTCCTGATCGTTACGATTTGCCGTAATCTTATATATGCTTTTTTTATTAGGTTAAATATTTGGTATAAAATTTTAAAAACTTTTTTTAGGTTTGGTCGTTTATTAAAAACATTTATTCTGCCATTTCTTAACCTTTTTTTATAAATAATAACGAAATTAAATTCCGAAAAATATTTTGTATAACGGAATTATTATTCTGTTAGTTTTCGGATAATCGTAAACCGGGTAAAGTTTTTATAGTTTATATATACTTTAACCTAATATAAATTTCCTTTAAAATAATGTTCAAATTCCTTAAAAACGTTAACGATAGTTAAAAATTCTTTATTTAAAATGGCGTAATTTAATTTAATTCCCTTTAATTTGTAAGAATAAAACGTAATAAGATATAAATTACCTTAATTATTTTTATATCCGATTATTACGCTTAACGTATAATTCGAAATATCGGTTTTTAGTTTTACGGAATAATTTAGGTCGTATATAATTAGTACTAGTTCGCTAGTAATTACATTTTTAATCCTTTAAAAAGTTTTTTATTGCGGCTACTTATTAAAATTTAATTTTCTTTTTTAGTTAGGTTAAATAAAGATATCGCAATTTTGTTAAAATTACGAATAGATTTCCGGTAATAATAAATAAATTTAAAAAAAACTTAGATTTCGGTAATTATAATAAATACTTTTTATTTATAAATTATTATTATTTCTTTAAGATCTATTTTGATATGTTCCAAAATAATAACGTATTTTAAATACGGTACTTTTTGTTTATAAAACTTAAAAAACCTTATAAACGTATTTTTCGTATTTCTTTCCGAATTTAAGTAAATAAAAATATTATCGAAATAATAAATATTAAAAATATTAAAGTATTCGCATAATACGTAATTAACTATCTTTTAAAACGTTATAAGTACGTTAATAAGCCCAAATAATATTATTAGATATTCGTATAATCCGTATTTGATTTTAAAGGTTATTTTTTATTCGTTTCCTAACTTAATACAAATTAAATTATATCCGTTTCGTAAGTTTAAGGTAATAAACTATTTAGTTTCGTAAAAGCGATTTTTTATTTTAATAATTAGGAATAAAAACGTACGATTTTTAACCGGAATATTATTTAATTATTTATAATCGATTACTAACCGTAATCTTTTGTTTTTTTTGGTATAAAAAATATAAAGTATCCTGCTAATAACTTAAAACGTTTAATATATTCTTTACGTAACTTATTTTCGAAATACTTTCGTAATATATATAGTTTTTATTAATTTAAATTATATAAAAGATAAAAAGTAATCGTTTTGTTATCTTTTAAGATTATTTTATAATCCTGTTTACTATATTCTAATAATTCCGTTTCGATTTATTTTTTAAAAAGTCGTTCGTATTTATAATATTATAATAATACTTTAATTATTTTTTTTGGTTTTTAATATTAATATTATAAATCGTCGCTTACTTCGTATAATTATGTTTTAATTATAGTAATAACGCGTCGTATATATTTATCCCGGTTTTTTTGGGTTTTATATCGTATTTCTTTAAATAATAAGGTTTTTATCGTATCCTTATACTTATATTTGTCATTATCGTCGTTAGTTAAGTGATAAAAATCTTTTCTTAAATCGTTTTTATTAATAAAAAGTAAAATAAATTTTACTTAATTAATTCTTTAATTAATTAAAAAGTTATATTAATATAATTATTTTTTACCGAAGGTTATATCGTAATTCCGTATTAAAATAATATCGAAATTAATAATTTATTTTTATTTTTAAATACAAGTTTCGAAATAATGAATCTTGCAATTAACCTATCCGTTATTATAGGTAAATTTAATTTTTTTATATTTTTAAATTTATCAGGTTCGGTTTTATTTTTTTATAATAAACGTAATTCGTTAATTACTTTGTTACAGTACAGGAACAGGGGTTCCTGTCTTGGGGAAACCAGCCTTTAAAGCCTGGCACAGGCTCCAGGCGGCTAAACTTCGGAATAGGAAAAGCTTGGCCTTTCCTGCCAAAACTTAGGTAATTTAAGTAATCTAGGTAATCTGCTAGATTATATAAATTATATAAATCCTAGGTATATTTATTAAGTTTCGGAATAGATATATAACGATCGGTTTTTTTTTATAAATAATACCTGTTTAGTTTTATTTTTTAATTATTAATTTAAGCCTTTAATCAAAAATAACTATACCGTTTTCCGATTAAAGGAAAAGTCCGTAAATTTTTTTAATAAATACTTTATTTATTATATTATTATTACCTTCAAATTAAGAACCTTTATTTCGGATATTATTTATATTTCCAGGTAGATATATAACAGATTCGTTATATTTTAATAACTTTTTAATTAATAATTAACGAATAATTTAAGGCCTAATTAGGCATAAACTTTTTTGAATTTAATAAAAACGATATTATAAAATAATATTTAATAAACAAATAACATATTCGATTTTTATTATTAACTAATAAAAAATTAATAACCGGATTATATAATTTATTTTTTATTAAAAAAAATTTTTAATTAATTAATAATTTAATATTTATAATTACCAAATTTAAAAAATAAAAAAAATTTTTTCCCTTTAACAGCAACTTACCTTTACCCTTAAAGAAACCGAAAAAATTATCGAAATCCGGCTTAAAAAATTTAATTAAAAAAAATTAAAAAAAATTCCTATTACAAAAATAAAAAAAATTAAAAAACTTACGATTAACTAACAACTGGACCTTATAATTAAAAAAATCGTAAAACTCCAAAAGGAAAACGTTAAACTTGCCCAATAATTAAAAAAGGTTTTTATTTTTCCAAAAATTACTTTCCGACCAAAAATTTTAATACCCTTTTTTGAAATACCTACCCCTTATTTACGAATTTTTACTTTTTTATTATTTGGCCAAAAACGAAAAAGAATTATACCTTTTTTTATTTATTATAAAATATCTGATATTAAAAGTTATAAATTAATTATTTCCAAACCTTATAATAAATTTACGGATATAAAAAAACTTTTAATTAAAACTAAACTTTACTTTAAATAGTACGAAAATTTTTTAACGGAAAAGTACTAAAAAATTATGGCTATTTTCTAGTTACTTACCGGAAAAGTATTTAATTAATTCGAACCTATTTTTAGTAATTACCTAATAAATTCTTTTAACGATTATCTGGATATTACTAATTATATTTTTAATAATTACAAAAATTTCGAAAAACGAATACAAATTTCGTTTAAAAATATGGATAAATAATAATATACGGTTAAATAAATATATAAACTTTAGCAAATTACGTTAACGGCTAAATATACAATTAAATTCAACCAGTTAACGGTTATTTCCAAATTACCTTAAAATACGTTATTTTTTCCTTATTATAACGGCCTAAAACCCTAGGTTAAAAACGAAATATTCCAAATATTTAAAATAAATCTTTTCGAAAAATATACGGATAAAGTTATTATTTCCGATCGACGTACTTTTAATCGATACCTTAAAAAAACCGGCAGACGAAATAACGATAAACGTTTTAATAACAAAAGAAAATAAAGAATAAATTCCAGAAAAAAACCAGTACTACTTTAATAAAGTTTAAAAAAAATAAATCTAAAATTAAATATTTTAACTATAACAAAAAAAGCTATTTCAAAAACGAATATTACTTTCTAACGAAAAAGGAAAATTCCCAAAAAAGTTTTTAAAAGGATAAAATTTTTTAGCCTAAAAAAAATTCCGCATAACCGAACGAAATATAAACAGTAAGAAAAAGGATAAAAAGGAAATAAATATTACTTCCGCCAATTAAGAATTTATTATTATTACGACTAATAGGGTTAAAAATAACGATCCAAATTATGAAAATTATGCTATTTACAAAAATGCTATAGCTAAAGCTTATAAATATCATTCAGGACGAACGAGCGCCAAAATAACTATTACGTTAAAATATATTTATTACTTTAATATACAAAAATATAAAATATACGACCAAAATAATTAACTACGAAAAAATTTCGATAACCATAAATAATTATTTTCCGAATATTATATTTTCCCGGAATATATAATATACCCCAAACTAACAAATAATTATAAACTTTTATATTTTATTATTTATTATAATCATAATTACCTTATTTACCGACGTACTAAAAAAAATAACGACTTTTGGCCAGGATATAACAAAAAAATATTTATAGAACCAAACGATAAATACAGATATACAAAAATCCTTAAATAGCCGGATTACCTTAAGTTTTATTATTTATACCCCGAATAAAAACATAACCAGAAAGCTATAACGTAAGGATATTTATATTACGCGTTAATACCATACGACAAATACGATTTCCTAGCTATAAAAATACCCCTTTCGAAAATTTACCTTTTTAATTCTATAATTCGCAAAATATAAAATTTAAGAAAAAATTAAAAAAAATAATTATCTTTAAATATTAACTTGGTAATAGAAAATGGTTTAAATACATAAATAATTATTATACGAAACATATAATTAAAAAAATACGCGAATAAAAATATCTTTTAACTTCCAAACCGTATCAGTTAAAAAATTACGGAAGCCTTTAAAAATAAGGTACCGAAAAACTCTTATATATAAAACTTTATATAAAGTAAAAAAAGGAATACGGAATTAAATCGAGATTTTAATTTACCATAAAAACAAAATATTTAATACCATAATTAATTCCGGAACAAAAGGAAATTTTATTTTCCCTAAAGTAACCGAAAAATATCGGATTCTTTAAAAATATAAGCAATAATTTTATAAATTACGAATAATAAATAAAAACCTATTTATTTATAATAACGGCCGAATTTTCCGAAAAATTAAAAAATTCGAAATTTAAATATAAAAATATTTAAAACGGATTATATTTAATATCGCCGACATTTCAAAATACGATATTATTTTAAAAATGCCATAATTTCGTTCTAATAATCCACATATTAACTAAAAAAAACAAACGTTTTTATAAAATAATTTTCAAAAAGAATTTTATAAAATTTATTATATAATTAAAAAAACCAAAATTTCCAATCCTATAATAACGGTACCCCTTAAATATTAACGATTTAAAAAACTTTTTAAAAAATAAACCCGAAAAAAATTATCCGATTATAATTAATAAAATTACAAAATTCCTATTAAAAAAAATACTATCTAAAGTTTTATTAAATTTATTACATAAACCTTAAAAAAGTTTTTAACGAAACTTTAAAAAAAAATATATTTAAAAATCCGAATTATTTGCAAAATATCCAGTTATAATAATACCAAAAATAAAAAATAGCAAAATCTGAATTAATAAAAATAAATATTTAATATATCGACAAATTTATAATTACAAGTAATTTAATAATATTATTATTAAAAATAAATATCCTTTAACGTTAATAAATATTATAAAAGAAAATATTAATAAAGTTAAATAATTTATAGCCTTAAATCTACCAGATAATTATTATTTAATTCAAATAATTAAAAGTAAAAAATAAAAAATTACCTTTAAAATTATTTATAGGTATTATAAGTATAAAATTATAGTATAGGGCCTAATTAACGCTTTAACCAGTTTTTAGTATATATTTATTATTATTTTATGGAAATTTTTAAATAAATTCGTTTTCGTTTATTTAAACGATATTTTTTTTTACTTAAAAACTTTAAAAAAATATAAAAAATATATCGTTTAAATACTAAAAGTTTTTAAAAAAATTAATCTGCTAATAAACGCAAAAAAAACGTTTAATATATTTAAAAACTAAATTTTTTAAACTTTACCATTATTTTAAAATAAATTTAAATCCAAAATTTTAAATTAAAAACCGTTAAAAATTAATTAATCTTTAACAAAATTATTATTATTAACATCCATTAATTTTTAGGATTTATCGGTTATATACAACCCTTAATCCAAAAATACGGTAAACTTATTAACTGTTTAACCAAATTTATTACCAAAAAATATATTAAAAAAATTCGAATTTCCAAAAAAAGTTAAAAAAACTTTTTAAAAAATTAAAAATAAAATTATTAACGCCCCGGTAATCAAGTTACCAAACTATAATAAAAAAAAACAATTTAAAATAAACGTTTTAAATTACGCCCTTAAAGCAGTTTTGGAATAGTTAAAAGATAACGGAAAATAATACTTAATAACGTATTTTTTTAAAGCTTTTAAGGATACAAAATTTAGGTATCCTATTTATAATAAAAAGTTATTAACGATTATTTTAATACTTAAAAAAAAACTATTTTTTAATAAAACCAAAAAATTATTTAATATTTATTTAAACCACAAAAATTTTATTCGATTTATAATAACCCAAAAACTAAATAAACGTTATAAAAATTAAATAATTTTCTTATTTAAATTTAATTTTAAAATTTACCATATTAAAAAAAAAATATCCAAACGGATATTTTAAGCCGAAAAAGAAATTACGACTTAAAGATTTCCAAATAATATATATAAATATTTTATCGTAAGGACGATAAAATAATATAATTATATATAACCCTAAAACAACTTATTCCAGAAAAATTAACTTAATTTAAAAGTTTTTATAACTTAAAAAAATAAAAAAAATTAAATAATTAAAAGAAAACGATAAAAACTAACTATTATTTCGCGGCAAAATTTATATTTTCCGTTAATAACAAAAGGAATTTGTTAAAAAATTCCATAAAAACCTTTTATATAAATACCAAAAAATATTTAAAACTATTAAACGATTCCAAAAAAAATATAACTTTCTAGAATTTTACCAAACCGTTAAATAAGTAATTAAGAATTATAACGTTTATAACAAAATAAAAATAACTTGCTATAAGCCGTATAACTTATTATAACCTACCAATATACTTAATAAAATATGGAATATTATAATTTGGAATTTTATTACTAATATCCTTATATTAAAAAATCCCGTTACTGGAATTAAGTACGATATAATATAAATAATTATTAATAAATTTACTAAATATAAATATTTTTTACTTTTTAAAAAAACCATAATAACAAAATAATTAACCTACGCCTTTATTCGATATTATCTTAATAAATACGGAATACCAAAAAAAATTATTTTTAACCGAAATAAATTTTTTATATCCAAATTCGGTATTAGCTTTTTTAAGCAAATCGGTATTAAACTTAAATTTTTAATAACTTATTATCCCCAAATAAACGGTTAAACAAAATAATTAAATTAAACCTTAAAATAATACCTTCGAAATTACGTTAATTATTAACAAAATAATTAAATTAAACTTTTACCATTTATATAAATAACTTATAATATATCCGTTAACGAAAATATAAGCATATTACTTTATATAACTATATACGGATATAACATAACGACTTAATAATTAAAATAATCTATACGCAAAATACCAATTATTATTACGGTAATTTTACGAACAAAAACAATAATAACAAAAATCAAAATAATACAAACCCAATTCTAAACTAAATTATAATTTTTGCAACAAAAAATAACCCAGTATTATAATAATAAAAAAATTAAGGAACTAATTTTAACGAAAGAAAACAAAATTTACTTATTACGTTAAAAACAAAACGTAACATTAAACCTTTCCCAAATTAAAACGAAAAAATCCAATAATAAATTTAATTTCAAAAAACTTAATCCATTTAAAATTAAAAAAATTATTTCCAAAACCAATTACAAACTATCATTACTTAAAACCATAAAAATACACCTTATATTCCATATTTCGTTATTAAAACCAGCCCCAAAAAACGCCCCGTTTAAAAAAACCCTTAAAACCGAAAAAAACGATAACGAATACGAAATCGAAAAAATACTGGATTTTAAAATAGTCAAAAACAAAATTTAATATTTAATTAAGTAAATAAACTACCTACCGGAAAATAATACGTAAAAATTATTTAAGTACCTAACAAATACGATAAATTTAATTAAAAACTTTTATCAGCAAAATTCTAACCGACCGTTTCTAATACAGCCAAAGTTGCAGGCGATAACGGTCCCCTGCCCAAATCTAAACCTTCGGTATTTTAACCAAAAAAAGTAAACGCTTTTATTACAACATTTATCTTAAAAGCAAATTATACTTATTCTGCCTTTATACAACGTTATTTTTCTTTTACCTTTTTTTAATTTTTTTATTAATTCCGTTCGAATCCTTTTTTTAAAATAATTACGGTCTTTTTTCTTAAAATATTTTGTTAAAAGTACAACCGTTTCAAACGATTAAACAAAGTAATTAAAATTTCTTCCATTTTACGTTATTTTTTCTGCAAATAATCGTATTTTTCCCTAATTTTCGCCAGGGAATTTATTTTCAATACGTTATATGTTAAGTATTAATAACGAATGTAATAATTACAACTTAAAATATTTATTACGTAAAAACATTCAGATTCCTTAAAATAAATATAATTCGAATAAGGGATAATTTTAAAACTAAATTTTTCGATAAACTTTATACGATTAATACGAAATTCGTATTAATTTAAATGCGGCTTTTTTTTCCCTTTTTTAATTCGATTTATTATAATAAAGTTAACTAAAAAGTTACGGAAAAACCTTTCCGACAAAAATAAAAAGGTTACTTACGGTTCTTATTTTTAAAACAAAAATTTTTGGAAAAAAGAAATGGTATTATAATACAAAAACAAAGGTTTTTATCTTAAGAAAACCAACCTTTAAAACCTGGCATAAGCTCCAGGCAACTAAATTTCGGAATAAAAAAAGCTTAACTTTTCTTACCAAAATTTAAATAATCTAAATAATTTAAGTAATCTACCAGATTATATAAATTACATAAATCCTAGATACATTTATTAAGTTTCGAAATAAATATATAACAATCGGTTTCTTTTTATAAATAATATTTATTTAATTTCGCTTTTTAGTTATTAATTTAAGCCTTTAATTAAAAATAATTACGCCGTTTTCCGATTAAGGGAAAAATCCGTAAATCTTTTTAACGAATATCTTATTTATTATACTATTATTACCTGCAAATTAAGAACCCCCATTTCGGATACTGCTTATACCTCCAGGTAGATATATAACAGGTTCGTTACATACTTCTGGTTTAATATTATTTGGGTCGGTTCCGTAATTTATTATAACGGTATACCATTTTTCCCTAATTCGTATTTTAACTATAATAAAAAAAAATTTTATCTTTTTTATTATCGTATATAAAGCTTTTTTAAAAAGTATATGTTAATTTCTTTTATTTTTACCAGCTTATAATTCCCTTATAAGTAACGTTCTTTTTTTGGAATTTATGTTTATAATTATTTTAATTATCCTTCCTATCGGCGTAACTAAACTTTTAATTCGAAAATCTTTATTTTATATCGTTTTATTTAATTCGTTAAACTGGTAATTTTTTTTTAAAGAGTCGGCTTTTTTCGATTAATTTATCGTTATGGCTTATTTTTTGTCTATCGTCGTTATCGGCTGGTCCTAATGCCTTTAACGTTTTTAATATTGGGTATAATACTGGGTTATTTTTATTAAACGTTTTCCGATTTTCTTTATCTTTTTCTTCGGGGTTATCGGCATAAATACGTCGGAAATATAAATTATTTATTACTTTCCGTTATATTTTTATTATTATTTAATAGATTTTTTTTTACGTTTTATAATTATAATATTTGTTATAATATATAGGGTTTTATTCGGAATAACTTTTTTCTTTTAACTAACTTTTTAATATTACGATAACGTTAATATCGTTTTATATAATTATGGTACGTAAATACTTATATTATCTTTAGTTTTTAAAATCGTTTCCGGTTTGGGTATAAAAATCGAATCCTTATTTATATATGTGCATAATTTGTTATTAGATATATTTTTGTTATTTTTCGTATTACGGATACTAAGTTTTTTATAATAAATAATATATAATTTTCCATATCGATCGGGTTTTCTTGGATATAAGGTTTCGTTCCAACCTTAATACTTTTTAATTTATTTATTTAATTCTTATTATTTTTGTCGTTATTATTTTTTTTTTTTATATACGAAATATTCGTATTTTTAATATTAACTTTTTCCATCTTTCGTATTTTTGTAACTATTAGGTAACCGTTAAATTGGATATAACGGTACGTTATCGTATAATTACGGCTTAAAAAAATAGTTTAATTTTTCGTAACCTTTTTCGTATTTTTAAAAATAAATTAAAGTTCTTTTTTTTCCTAATTATGCCGAAAATTACGGCCTTATAATTTTTATCCGTTAGTTATTTTTTAAATATTAAAATCCAACCGTTACGTTACCTTTTAAAGGTTTTATATTAATTTTTAATATAACTTATTTTATCGTAATTATAATATTTAATTTAATTTTAATTTTTTTTATACGGTTCTTCGTTTTATAAATCCTAATATTATTCCGTAAGTTATAAAAAGTATATCGTATTTTTTGTTTTAATTAATTTCCGTAAATTTAAGTTTAAAAATAAATTATTTTTTTCGTTTTTATTATCGTTTATATTATCGGTTATTAATTTTTACGGTTTTTACGATATATTTATTTAAAATAATAAAACGTATTATTTTAATAATTTCGTTTTTAACATCGTTTTTTAAGTTTTTATAAAAAATATTAATTAAGTTATTATTTTTTTTCGTTATAAATTTTTTAAATATTATTACGTATTTAAATATTAATTTTTTTTGTTTTAAATTTAAAAAAAATATATATTACGGTTTTTTTTTTGTTTAAATTTCTGAAATTAACTTTAATTTCTTTTCGAAATTAATATAATTTTCGAAAAAAGTTTTAATAATTTATTATTAATCCGACTTTTTATTTTTTTAATAGTTTCGTAAGGCAAATTTAAATTAATTTAAAACGTTTTTTTAAGGAATACCGTAACCGTAAAATTTTTATCGGTTTCGTTAATAATTCTTTCGAAATAAAAATAAATACGTACCTAAATAAAAAAGTTTTATACGTTATTTTTTTATCGTAAAATTCCGATTTTTTGGGCTTAATTTTAATTTCGTTAATCCGAATAATATTAATTTAAATTTTAAAATATTAAATACTTTTTTTAAACTTTTTTAATCGTATTTTTATATTATTATATAATAAATTTTTAGATATTTAATATATTAACGATATAAGATATAACTTTAAATTTAAAAATATTATTAAATAAAAATTTATAATATATTATAATTAATTAATTTAATTAATTATTAAATTTTAATAATATAATTTATATTAATAATAATATTATAAAAATTTATTTAATAAATTAAAAATATAATTACGTTTAATAATAATAAATATTAAAAATAATTTAAATAATTAAATTATATTATAAATTAATATTATTTAAAATATTAAAAAATAACGAACATATATATATTATTTTTAACTTAAAATATTTAAACGGCTTAAACTTTTAAATTCGTTAAAACTTTTAAACCTATCGTAGGTTTAAGGGGCTTAAAGCGTTAAAGTTTTTAAGACCTTTAAGCCAGTTACGTAACCCGGGACCTACGTCGGAGATAGGTCTTAAACTTTCCGACCGTTTGTCTTTAGGCCAAGCCCTCAGGTCATAACATAAATGGTCCCGAACATCCCCTTAGAAAACGTTGAAACGTAAAGAGAGGAACTAGTTAGCGTAGTTGAAGCGATCCATAAAGATTACATCCTTAGGGATGGGATTATCCGATATATTAAACAGCAGTGTGGTTTTTGAATAAGTAGATAAGAAGTTGCGATCAACTTAACCGTAGCTATCTTCCGCAGCTAGAGCACCGGGTTCATAATTGTTATAGTTAGGCTGATCGCGAAGAAAGGTTGCATAGAGTATGGAAAGCGTAAATTGTTATAAATTATCAGCGCTTTAAAGATTAGTGGCTAGAAACTTTATATAGAACCTGTGAGCCCCGGAATAACGTTGTTACGGGGTGTCTACAGTTCCTTGGGGCTTGATAACTAAGCAATTGACCCCTCTTCTGCGACATTGTGCCAACGAGGACTCTCGCTAGGAAAAGCAAAACATCTGGGGTTCACTCATTTCGTTAACTGCAGGTATACTTGGCCACCAACAGGGGCTCACACTTTGGAAGATCCAGCTTTGAACCCCTATGGGCCTTATTCCTCCATTCTTCCTGGGGTGGAGTACCACTTCAGGAGCTACATTCAGTAAATGACAGGCCAGCCATTCTCGTAACGGATGAGGTTGATGCCCAGTTGCGCAGTTCCGGCGTTGTTATAATAATGGTATATCAGCACGTCACCATCGTTATCGGTGAAGACGGCGTTATGACCAGGTCCATGAACCGAGCCGTGGCTCGCCAGCACCTGGGTGCCGCCGCCCTGCATCATAGAGCGGCCGTCGCGGTCGACGTACGGGCCCGTCACGCTGGTGGACCGACCGACCATGATGCGGTAGGTGCTGGCGGCACCCTGGCAGCAGCGGTCAAAGGACACCCATAGGTAGTAGTAGTTGCCATGGCGAGTGATGTAGGGCGCTTCAACGGCGCCGCCATTGTCGGGGCGAGAGGCGATGGACATTATATTGTTGTCGGAGCGTTTGCCGGTGCTTGGGTTCAGCGCGATCATTTTGATGCCCGACCAGAACGAGCCGAAAGACAGCCACCACCTCCCTTGGGCATCGACGATCAGGTTGGGATCAATGGCGTTAAAATTGCTTGAGGTGGTTGACTCAACCACCAGACCCTGGTTGGTCCACGAGCCAGACGCGCCTGTGGGACTCGTAGCGAGGAAGATGGCCGACCGGGAGGATCCGAAGGTCGAGGCGGAGTAATACAGATAGTATTGCCCGTTGTGGTAGGAGATATCTGGTGCCCAGAGGTTCCTGGCCCCCCCGGTGTAAGGAGTGGTCCAGGGCGCACCGTTCGGGAAGACGGGGCCGGCATTTCGCCACGCGGTGCGGTCAGTAGATGTTTTGAGCTGCACGTTGTCTCCCGTGTATGCAGCTAGGTAGGTGCCGCTCGGCGTCTTGACCACCGTTGGGTCATGGATAAAGGTGTCACCCGAGACTAGGCCCGGGCCAACATATTGCCTTGCGACAATCGCCGCCATGGCGGTGACGGCAAGCATGCTGCCGAAGGCAAGTTTCCGTAGGGACATCATCTTGGGCTTTACCCGTGTTCTTTTCTGACCTCGGGCGCTGGTAAACCATTGCAGCTTGTTTACACTGATATTGGATCCTGCGGCGCACCTCTCACCTCTTATACACCTGTCCCTTTTTTGCTCTTATCAGGTTGAAATGCTTTCCTCCGGCATTCAGCCTTGTTACAGTCACAACGTATGACAGTCTATACTAAATTCTCCGCTTGGTTTCCCTTTGGATTTGGCTCTGTTACAGTTAGATTACAGTCTACACGAAACCTTGCGCTTGGTATCCTCCATAGTCTATACGTAATTCTCCGCTTTTGACCCTTTAAGCGGGCGCCGGGAATCCACCAATACTACTGTTTTGAGCTTAGTATTCACCACCGCACCTCGGAATAATTGCCAAACAGCGGAGTTCCTTGCTCCGTTGCCAGTCCTGAACTAAACCCGACCACCAAATCATCATGTGATCTAAGATTTAGAAGAAGGATGTCAAGGAGGACTTGGCAGTATAAAGTTCAGCAGCCTACGGATGCTTCTCGCCAGGCCCACCCTTTTTGTGACTGTCCTGTGACTTCGACGATTGTAACCTCGCTGGCAAAGAACGCGGGTTTGCTGGTGGACAATCTACACTAATGTACCCGGTAAGTGCACGTACGACGGACAGGATTTTTCCTTCGATCGGCGACGACACGGAAGGATTCCCCCCTAGATTACATGCGGCCTTTAGCCAGAACCTGATTCATTTCCGAGGTCATCTTTTTGAACCGCAAAAAGCATTATTCCACTTGAATATGGGATATTAGCCAATGGATGATAATATAAGGTAGGATACTTCTGATACTGGGTAGCCAAGGTAAGGCTGTAAAGTAGAAACACCGGCATATCCCTCTGAAGGTCATAAAATGCTATTAGGGACCATGGGGCTCAATTTTGGACGCGATGCCATACGAAATTTCAAGGGGTAGCGATCGTTTCGTAGTCTAGTATTAGAATATTGACCCCCAATTCTCCCTGTATTTGATTGCAACATTTCTATATTATGCTCTAGTAAGATGGATGGCTACTAGGCGCCCTATGCCTTTAAGGACGCGAGGCCTTGGGCCTTATGGCCTCGTTCCGGCGTTAAATAGACAGACAAGGAAACGAACTTTTGTAGTGCTAGACTCTGTATATGGCTCGATGACCGGAACAGGCAGCTCCAGCTCACAGTGGCGGTGGCCCCGGTCGGGAGCTTTTTGGCAAACACGAATGCCAGAATGTTGGGTTGATGAGGCTAGATTCGCCTCAGGTGGAGGATCATTTGTACGGCAAGAAAGAAGAAGGGGGGGTTGCCGCAACAATTACCAAGCAGACATCTATATGGAGGAGGAAGTGGCAGCCAATTTTTGAACTCATGAGTTTACGCGAAGACATGTAAACAGCTTGGCGTGGACAGCTGCATTTCTTCCAATAGCTATATACTACGAACCAGCTGCTGGAGACACCTTAGTTGGCTCAATGGATCCGAAATTCCCTTGACATGGCTCTTAAGCAGGTTCACCTAGGGGGCCTGGAAGATTCTGGTTGAAAGGAGTAGCAGTACCCAAGTTGGGAGTGCCGTCTGCATTCCAATCAATCTTTTTGGCATTGGCGTAGCGGTCACCGCAGCTCCCGCCGGAGTTGGGCGTCGAATGATAGGCCATCCAGGTTTCGCTTCCATCGGGAGAGGTGAAGAAACTGTTGATGATTGTAAGAGTTAGTATGGGCGACCAGAATGGGGCGGTAGGGAAGCTGGAAGCTAGACGCGTGACTTACCTGTTATGCCCTGTTCCATAGTTGCCGTTTGCGGCGCCGAAGAGGCGGCCGGACTTTGTCCACGAACTGCTCAAGCGTGGGTCACCGCTGCCTCTGTACGTCAAAATTCCAATACTGTACTGAGGGGAGCCACAGAATGACGCAGAGAAGGCAAGGAAGGCTCTGCCGTTGCGATAGAGAGCAAACGGGCCCTCGTTGACGGGGAAGTCACCGTATGTCTCCCAGGAGGCCGTTGGTGACGAGAGGAGGTATTCCCCACCAGTAAGAGTCGTAGGCGAGGAGAACGTCGAAATACACAGGCTTTGAAGGTTGGTGCCAGTATCGCTTCTCCAACAGGAGTAGACAAAATAGTTTTGGCCGTTGACTGTGAGACGCGTGCCGTCAATAGCCCAGGCTGGGGTATTGAGCGTGCCGGCGAAGGTGAATGTGTCCCAGGGGGAGGCGCCACCTATATTCATAAATATTCGGCTTAATGTCACGGTCATTGTTATTGAAATGGGATGTCCATACCTTTAAGGACTTGGGAGCGCTGGTTATCCGCATTTTGACGTGTTCCGGCAGAGAAATACACGTACCAACTGAAAGACAAAGATGGTTACCGGCAGTTGGGATCGGTAGCAAGTTGAAGACTTACGTTCCGCCGACGTTGTGCAGCTCCGGAGCCCAGACGTTGCAGCATCTACTGGGCTCGCTGCTCGCATAGATAACCTTTGACTCTCCCGTCTTCAGTCCATTCAGAGTTCGTGCTCTTCTGAGGCGGACATCGCTCCAAGTTGTTGATGTCATGTACCATTATCCGTTATGCCAAACGATGCTCGGATCGCCGCCATTCTTGGCCTCCAGAGGGTTAGAGTAGGTAGCTGCCTGGACAAGGCTCAGGCCAGACAGCACCGTACCAAGAAAATTGAAGAGCTTCATTGCAACAAGTTACAGAATGCAGTGAACAAAGCAATCCGGACAAAACTCGTAAGGCTGGCCAGTTTTAAGAACTTATGAGAAGGCCGCTTCCCTGCTCGTATATGGTAATCACGGTGGCGTTTCCAGCCGGTGATCTTTACTGAACTACCAGTTGACGAAGCCATTGGAGCGGTTATGGCAGTTTGTTCGCAAACTGAAGCGGAATTGGAATTCTCCTTTATGACGGAATATCTGGGGTGACAACCACGCTGCTTGCCGCGGATTGGTAGGCTGCCCGGGATCTGGGATCTATAGCGGAAGATTCGCTGCCGAGTACCGACGGCAATGTAAGTAGGTATGGGAATTGTCGCAGAACAAAGGCCACTAGCTTAATTAGTCACCAGGCCCCAAGGAACTATAGGCACCCCGCAACAACATTATTCCGGAGCTCTCACACTATATATAAGGCTTTCTAAACACTACTTTTGAAAGCCGTAATTATCCATAACAATTTACGCTTTGCATACATTATATAACCTTTTTTCGTAATTAGTTTAACTATAATAATTATAAGCCCGGTATTATAATTACGTAAAATAGCTACGGTTAACGTTATAACAAATATAAAAATATTAGATTAATAGGTCAGCTTACGGATAAACGTTATGCGGATAAATACCGACACTTTTTCCGGACAGTAAAAAAGTTGAAAGGGATTATTTTAAAAAAAAAAGTTACGAGAGCAGCACACACCGACGACGCCCCATAGTAAGGCTTAGCCCACCTTAGCCTGAATTCCGAGCTCCTTAGCCATGCACCCACCTGACGAAATAAAATCAACTAGCTTATAATAACTGTGTCCCCACTACCTAATCTCGGTTAGCACCCGTATTAACATTCGCAATTAATTTAATAATAATATTAGTAATAAAAGTTTTTTTTTATATCGTTTTTTTCGCCAGAAAATAAGCTTTCTAATCGTGTTGCCCGTTTTTTTATTGATAAAATGGTTGCAAAGTTAGGCCAAATTTATTATGATACCTTACGACGGGTTAAGGTTAGGGGGGTTATTGAATTTTTAGAATATTATAACCTTTTAGGCGCTGAAGAATATTAAGTTATTCGTAAGGACGTTTTTAATTTCTTTAGCGTTAAAAAATACGCTGGATATATAATCGTAAGGTTTCGTTTCGAAGAAAAAAACGTCGAATTAAAACCTAATTACGAAAAATCCGAAAAATATTAATGTTATTCCGATTTTAAGAATAGAGAGGCCGGAAGCCTTTATTTATATCTAAAAATGTTTAAGCCTTAAATAATTACTTTGAGGGTCTTAATAAAAGCGGTAATATACCTGCGATGTATAAGGTTATACGAAATTCGTGGTATTTTAACTATATAGAAACCGGAATCGAAACTAAAGCTTTAAAGCAAACGATTAATAAACGTATACGTAAGGATTTTAATTGGTATGACCGGCTCGAAAAAAAGAAGGATGCGAATATAATGGCAGAAGAATAGGTACGTTAATAACGCGTTTAAATGGAATATGATTTAGGGCGTTAGGTTGACGAATTATGGCGTTTTAAAGTTATATCCGTTAATAAATGGTACTTCGGCCTTAAGGGCGAGACTTGGGGATATTTTAAACGTAAGTTTAAGTATATACGGCATTCATGGATTATTATAGAATAAAATAAAACGCGTAAAAAAAAGCTGAACGGAGATATAACGAGGACGTTTTATTTAACATGCCCGTATTTACGTAAAAAGGTACCGTTAAGTTTAGGAGGTTAAAGGATGGGTCGCTTTTTAGGAAGAAGAAGTGTCAGATATAAGGGACATCAGTTATATTATATTAGATAGCTAGTTACGTACGCTCTCGTAACGCGTACTGATCTTTAAAATAATCTAGCCCCGGAACATATATATTCCGATCAGAGGGATATCTCTATATATGGGGTACTAGCGCACCCCTACTAGCTGACACACCCCTTTAACGCCTTAACGTAATTATGGTATTAATCGTCACACTTTATTACTTCCTAAAACTACAGCTTTTTATTTTACCTTTCCTCCGGTTATTAAATTTTTTTATTTAATTAATTCTTTTTTTAAAATAATTCTTAAAATCTTTTTCCGTTAATTTAAGGCCTTAATAATATTTAATAATCTTAATTACTTTTTAAAGTATTTAAAAGGTTCGCATATTAAGGTTTTAATTAATTTATTAACTAATATATCGCCTATAAATATATAATTTATTTTAATTAATTCTTTTTTATTATTTTTTATAACTAATAATTATATATATTTATATACCGTAACTTTATTTATAAAAAAATAACGTCGGCGTTAATAAGTTATATAATTTATTAATTATCGTATTATATATTTAACGATTTTATATTTAAAATAATTCTTAATTTTTTAATTAATCGAAAGTTAAATAAAACTTTTTTTATAACTTATATAAAAAATAATAATTTTATTTTTGTTATAAAAATAATTATTATATCTTACTTATTTGCCCGTTATTTTATTACTTTTTTAAATAATTTTATAACGTAAGTTTAAAAACCTTTTTACTTAATCATATTATTCGCGAAAAAAGTATCGTTTTAGGTATTTAATAAATCCGTACTTCCGAACTATAACGTTAACGTTTTAATACAGATTAAATATAATATAATTCGATTAATAATTTTATAATATATATCGGTAAAATTTAGGTTAAATCGGATAAATTAAAATATAACAAAAGATATATTAAATTACGTATTAATTATTACGTAAAAAATAAAATTAATCTTTTTTTAATATTTATTAACGGAACTTAAATAAGCCAAATTAAAATTTGGTAATAATTCGACGTCCGTTATAAATATATTTAAAAAATTATTTAAACTTTTCTTAAAAATTAAATTAACTAATTTATTTATAAAATCGGATTAAAATAACCAAATTTTTCTTTCGGCCTTATTTCTAATTATTTCGATACCGAAAAACTATTATAAATTCTTACTTTTTATAAGGGTATATTATTTTCTTATTTATTAAATTAATTAATCGACAAAACAGTAATTCTTTTTATAATATATTATAATAATATCGTTTATAAAAAAAATATTTTTTAACGAATAAAATAATAAAATTCGTAAAAAACGGAATTAAGTTTTAATTTTTTAAACGTTCCGGTAAAAATTTTTTGCCATAATAAAAATAACTTCCTTAATTTATATAAAGCCTTTTTAATTAAAAAAATCTTACCGCGTTATAGATATTTTAAAGGCGTTTTTATATATATTTCGTAAAATAAATTAACGTTTACGAAAACGTTTATAACGTTATATTATTTAAATTTTAAGTCGAACTTAACCGTTATAATAATTAAAATTCGAAATAACTTTCCAGTAAAAATAAATACTTATATATTATTATAAACGTTTTTAAATTATTAATCGCTTTATATAACGAAACGGGCCTTATATTTTTAAAATTAACCATACTTATTAAACTTATAAACATATACTTATATATATCCTAAAACCTATTTTTTTAATAAAAAATTAATTAATAATCTTTTAAAATTATATTTTTTTATAACTTTATAAATAAACTTTTTCGGCTTCGCGAAATATTTCCCTTAACGGATATATATTTAACTTTTTATAATTTCGTAATAATAATAATAAATTACGTTTATGTACCTAATTTTGTAACCTAAATACTTTTTTTATATTAAAATATTATAACTTTTCCGATTAAAATAATACGTATTTTAGGTAATTAATTTCCTTAAATTTCCGTAACTTACCGGCCGGTTATCGTACGTATTTATAAAAAAACTAAACGTTTTATATTAAATGCGGCTTTTTATACCTTATATTCGTTTCGGATAATACCATTTTAGTACGGAATATACGGAAGGTTTCCGTTTATTATCCATAAAATACTTTTATTTTTTATTATTACTTTAAATTAAATAATATAAAGGGAAATTAAAGTTACTTTTATAATTTCTGTCAGCGTAATAATTGTAACGGTTATAAAAATAAACGTTAACGACGGTAATAATTTAAAAAACGATAAAAGTTCGAATATAACGGTCGTATAAAAATAATTAATCCCTTACGAATAGGTTTATTTTTTTTTCCGTACGTTTTTTACGTTAATATTTTTTTAAACCCATTTTTTTTATTTAACCGGTAACCGAATTATTTTATTTAAATTTTCGTTTTTTTTATATATATATTAAATAATTATTAACTTAATTAAATATTTTTATCTATCGGCATAATTTTTATAACTTTTTTTTATAACGTATAAAAGGTTATTTTTTAAGTTTTTAATATTATTTAAAAAGGTAACTTTTTTATTAAATTATATATTTCGAATAACGATAATTTTGTTAATTAATAAATTTTTAATTTCGTAAATATTTATAAATTAATAACTGACGAAATAATTAATTTATACTTTAAAATTTAACTGTTAAAGTTTTTATTTTTTTTCTAACAATAATTATTATAATGTAAGTTATATAGCCGTATATTTATAAATGGGCTTATTAAGGTTTCGGATTAAATATTATGATGCCGTTTTTATATACTAGATAAATATAATAAACTTCGTATAAATTTTGCTAAAAAAAACGTATTTAAAGGTCCGGTTATATAAATAAATTATAACTTTAAAAATATATACGATTCAAAATAAGGGTAACTTAATACCATTTCGTATCGTAATCGTTTTTTTCTTAATTATATCCCTTAAACGTTTTATATCCCTATTTTAGGCCTCGGTATGCAGTATTAAAGGTTTAAGTTCAATATTAAAAAAAATAACTGGAATATATTTCGAAATTAATAATTTTTTAAAATTTCGTTATCATATTCGAATATTTATAAAAATATTTTATTTTAATTTTTTAGAATTTTTAAAAGGTATTAAAACGTTATAATTAATATATCCTATTTTCGATTTTTAAGGTAAATATTTTAAATAAAATTTAAATATTTATCGGTTATAAATATAACGTATTTATATTTTTTAAAACTTTTTTCGAAATATATAAAATCGATAATAATTTATTATCTTAATCGGGACGTTTCTTTTTCGGTTCGCGGTATATTTACCTCTTAGATTTTGCTTTATTATATATTTAACATTTAATTATTATAAAACCTTTTAAGCAGATTTCTTTCATATGGAATTATAACTAAACGATTATTTTAAAACCTAAATAACCTAATTATAAATATTATATGATACCGTTATTTATACGTAACGGTTTTTTCGTTTAAAAGTTAATATTTCGTTTATAAATAATTAAGATTATATAAAATATTATTACGTTAATATTTTCGATAACGAATTAATTAAATTTATTTATTAACGTAATAATTACTTAATTAAATTTATTTCGAATAAAATTATTATTTTTCCGGTTATTTTATTAATATTCTTTTTTCCGGAATTACCGAAAGGATATTAAATTATACGCAAAACTTTCGTAATAAATTACGTTATATAAACGTAACATTTTTAGGCCCGTAAAATTTTAAAATAAAACGTTTATTTTGCCGTATTTATTAATCAAAACGAAACTTTTTTTTACGTATATTCCGTTACCTTAAATCGTTATTTTATAATTTAAAAATTTATTAATAAGATTAAAAATATATATCGTAAATTTTAAATTTAAAATAAATAAATTTTTAAGAGGTAAAACGTAACGTTTATTACGCCGCGTTAATTAAAAATTAAAAAATATGTTAAGACTTTTCTTATTTTTTTTTAGGAATTAATTTATTTTTTAAGTAATTAATTTTTTTATAAATTTTAATAAACGGTTAAAAAAATTTTTTAACAATTAATCGGTAGGAATTCGGCTTTTAATGTATATTACCACCTTATAATTAAGGTAGAAATTTATTAGGAATTTTTTAAGGAATATATAATAATATTAGGATAATATATAATAAACGCTTAAATACGCTTTATAACGGATATCTTACATATCCGACTTTTAACGCTTTTTTTTTATTACCGTTTCGGTCTGAATAAAAATTTTTACGATTATCTCGTTTTAATCCGCGGCCTGGGATCCTTTTTTGCGGTTAAGGATTAATATCCTTAATTTTTTCTTAATTAAAATTATCTTAATTAAAAAGATTTATAAGTATTTCGTAAAATACTGGAAACGTTATTTTAACGTTTTTTAACGTTAATTATAGGTAATTTATATTTTAATAATTTAAAAAGTTAACCGATATTTTTTAGTAATTAATCGTATTATTATTATAACAGCTAACTGGCTTAACCAACTATTAAACCCTAATCGTACGGTTTATGTTGGCAGTAGTACTGTAAGAATTTGAACAATAAACTAAAGGTATAATTACGTTTGGTAATAGCAAATATTAAAAATAATCTGGGTAACTAAGTTATATTATAAGCTAGTATTATTTAAATTATAAAAAAATAACGAACGTATTTATGTTATTTTTAGTTCGATTAACTTAATTTAACTTTATCTTTTTTTGGTAATTACGTCCCTTTAAACCTATTACACTATTTCGAACTGTCGTCCGGTTCGATTAATTCGACGTACTAAATCCTTTTGGATCTAACCAAACCTTTCGAACCCATCGAGCTTATTACGTAACCCTGGGCCCATACCGGAATTTTGTTCCATAATTTCCGACCGTTTACTATCGAACTAAAGCTTTTAATCATAATACGATTTTCCCCCTTTAGGATTTTTGCCCTTAAAGATTAATTTATTTATCGCATTTATCCGGTAAATTATTTTTTTTTCATATTATTTTTATATTTTATTTAATTATTATATTTAACCGTATTAAAAAATAAAAATTCCGTAACTATAATAATATTTTAATTTTTTTTTTAAAAATCGATACTTTTAGTTTTAATATATTTACGTTTTCTTATTTACGTTATAAATATAAAAAAAAGGTTTATAAAGTTTACTTTAATTTTAAAAAAATATATTCGTTATTCCGAATATAACGATTTTTGTAATTTATTCGGACTTTCCGAAATTAAATATAATTATTTAATTACGAAAAAAAATCGTTTCGAATTTTAAAAACGTTTTATTAAAAAAAAAGCTGTGTTTCGTTTAATAACTTTTTAATAAATTATAATAATATTTTAACGAATTATTTGGTCGTTTGGTTTAATTACGTAATTAAAAAAACTTTTACGTAAACGAAAAATCGAAATATTACGTAAAAATATTAAAAATACGAAAACGATAAAAAAATTCGAACGTTTGGAAAAAAAAAATTAACGTAAGTTAAAAGCCGAAATAACTTTATTTTTTTATACCGCGAATACGGTCGGTTAATCCGAACTGGATAACGTAAATTAAAACTTTTTTAACTTTAACGTTTTCGGTATTATTAATAAAAACTTTTCAGTAAGCGTTAAATTTCCGTAAAGTTTTCCGTAAGTTTTTATATATTTTTTAACTTTAAACAATTTTTTTATTTAACCAAATATTACCTTTTACTATCCTTTTTTCTAATATTAAGGATCTTTTTAACCTTTTATATTAATACGTTTTTTATTACCTTTTTTTTTTATTCCGTATTAACTAAAATTATGTTTACTGTTAATTTTAATAAAGAAATATAAAAAACGGGATAAATTTTAATTTTAAAAAGTAATTTTAATTAATAATTATTTTTTAAAAATTTTTGGTAACTTTATATAATTCGATATACTTATAATCGAATTTTTTGTTAAGTCGTTTTATTTAGATATTTTTAATAATTAAGTAAACCATTTTTTTTAAATTAATTTTTTTAACCTTTTTTAATTATAATATTTTTATATTTAGGTACGTACGAATTCGAATTCTGTTTTTATTTTTGTATGTAATTATTTAAATTATTTTAAAATAAAAATAGATTTAATATTAATTAGTCCTTTTTTTTTAATTTCGGTATATTTTTGGTATAAAACCGAAATTAACGTTAGTTAATATTATTTTGGTATTTTCGTAATAGTTTATATTATAAGTTAATTTGGTTATTAGTAATTTTTTAACTTAATTATTTTGTTCGTAATTAATATAATACCGTAAATAGGTTTTAAGTATTTAATTTATTTTTTTTATTTAATTATCCGTTTATAATTTAAAAGCGTTAAAAAGTTTATAGTTTAGGTCTAGTTATATTATAAAACTTTACCAAAATTTAAAAATAAATATAATATTTTTGTTTAATACGATTTTTATTAAAAGCCCGTATACGTTAATAAGGTATTTAAAAAAAACGTAGGTTAATTATTTTACGTTTATATTTTCGTTAAATAATAAAAAATAAAAAAACTTTATAAATCGATTTATAATTATAAAAATGTTATCGTAATATATATCCGTCGTTAAATTTTTTAATAATAATAATTTAATAATAAAATCGAAAATAATTAAATTTTATAATTATTTTATAATTAATAATGGTTATAATTTTCCGTATAGTTTATAATATCGTGCCTTAATTTTATTATATAAGTCGCATTTTTACAAAACCCTTTTTATTATTAACTTTATTTTAAGGAAATAATACGTACGTTATAGCCGTTTTAAGGTTTTGTAAACTTTAAGATATTTATGTAACTAATTTTCGTATATTTTACGTATCAGTTTTTTTTGGTACTTTTTTAGTATTTAAGTTTTATCGGTTTTTTTTTCCTTTAATAATTAATTATTATATTATTAAATTTGTTAATATAAATCAGGTATTATTTTTTTAATTATCGCGATTTATCGTAGTTTTATATATCCTTTTTTTATTAAATCGAATATTTAATATAAGATTTTAAGGATTTTTTTTCCAAATTTAATTATTTATTAAAAACGTTTAGTTTGCTATTTTTTAACTTTTTTCTATAATTAACAACAAAATTAAATTCCGAAAAGTATTTTATATAACGAAATTATCGTCCTATTAGTTTTCGGGTGGTAATAAACCGGATAAGGTTTTTATAATTTATATATTCCATAACTTAATATAAGTTTCCTTTAAGGTAATATTTAAATTCCTTATAAGTATTAATAATAGTAAGGAATTTTTTATTTAATATAACGTAATTTAATTCGGGTTTTTTTAATTTGTAAAAATAAAATATAATAAGGTATAAGTTACCTTAATTATTTTTATATCCGATTATTACGTTTAACGTATAATCCGAAATATCGGTTTTTAATTTTACGGGACGATTTAAATTATATATAATTAATATTGGTTCGTTAATAATTATATCTTTAATTTTTTAAAAAGTTTTTTTTATTTCGGTTATTTATTAAAATTTAAATTTTTTTTTGGTTAGGTTAAATAAAAATATTACGATTTTGCTAAAGTTACGAACAAATTTCCGGTAATAATTAACGAATTTAAAAAAAGGTTTAGATTTCGGTAATTATAATAGGTATTTTATATTTTTAAATTATTAATATTTTTTTAAGATCCATTTTAATATATTCCGGGATAATAACGTATTTTAAATACGGTATTTTTTACTTATGGAACTTATTATTTTCGGTATTAATTAAAAGGTCGGCATTTTGTAAAACCTAAAGAATTTTATAAACGTATTTTTTGTATTTTTTTCGAATTTAAATAAATAAGAATATCGTCGAAATAATAAATAATAAAAATATTAAAATATTTACGTAATACGTAATTAATTATTTTTTGAAACGTTACGGATACGTTAATAAATTTAAACGATATTACCAAATATTCGTATAATCCGTATTTAGTTTTAAAAATTATTTTTTATTCGTTTCCTGGTTTAATATAAATTAAATTATATCCGTTTCGTAAGTTTAAGGTAATAAATTATCTGGTTCCATAAAGGTAATTTTTTATTTCGGTAATTAAGGATAAAGGTATACGATTTTTAACCGTAATATCGTTTAATTATCGGTAATCGATTATTAATCGTAATTTTTTATTTTTTATTTAGTACGAAAAATATAAAATATTTTGTTAATAATTTAAAATGTTTAATATATTTTTTACGTAACTTATTTTCGAAATATTTTCGTAATACGTATAATTTTTATTAATTTAAGTTATATATAAAATAAAAAATAATTATTTTATTATTCTTTAAAATTATTTCGTAATCTTATTTATTATATTTTGGTAATTTTATTTTAACTTATTCCTAAAAAAATCGTTCGTATTTATAATATTATAATAATATTTTAATTATCTTTTTTGGTTTTTGGAATTAATATTATAAATCGTCGTTTATTTTACGTAATTATATTTTAATTATGGTAATAATGCGGCGTATATATTTATTTTGCCTTTTTTTTTATATATCGTATTCTTTTAAGTAATAAAATTTTTATCGTATCTTTATATTTATATTTATTATTATCGTTATTAATTAAATAATAAGATTTTTTTTTTAAATCGTTTTTATCGATAAAAAGTAAAATAAATTTTACTTAGTTAATTTTTTAATTAATTAAGGAATTATATTAATATAGTTATTTTTGGCCGAAAATTATATCGTAATTCCGTATTTAAATTATATCGAAATTAATAATTTATTTTCCTTTTTAAATATAAGTTTTAAGGTAATTAATTTTACGGTTAACTTATCCGTTATTATAAGTAAATTTGGTACTTACTGTATTTTTAATTTCGTAAAGTTCGGTTTTATTTTTTTATAATAAACGTAATTTATTAATTACTTCCGGTTTAATATACTTCGGATCGGCTTTATAATCCATTATAACAGTATATTATTTTTTTAATTCGTATTTTAATTATAATAAAAGGAATTTTTATTTTTTTGTTATTATGTATAAAACTTTTTTAAGGGGTATATGTTAACTTTTTTTACTTTTGCCAGTTTATGGCTTTCTTATAGGTAACGTTTTCTTTTTAAGCGTTTTGCCCGTAATTATTTTAGTTACTTTTTTTATCGGCATAATTAAGCTTTTAGTTCGAGGATTTTTTTTTATATCGTTTTATTTAATTCGTTAGGTTAGGAATTTGTTTTTTAAAAATTTCGGTTTTTTCCGATTAATTTGTTACTATAACCTATTTTTTATTTATCGTTATTGTCGGTTAATTTTGATATCTTTAGCGTTCTTGATATTAAGCGTAATATTGGGCTATTTTTGTTAGACGTTTTCCGATTTTTTTTTCTTTTTCGAAATTATTGGTATAAGTACGTCGAAAATGTAAGTTATTTATTATTTTTTGCTGGGCCTTTATTACTGTTTGATAAATTTATTTTTTTTACGCTTTATGGTTATATTATTCGTAATAATATATAGGACCTTATTCGGGATAACTTTTTCCTTCCGGCTAGCTTTCCGACGTTGTAATAACGTCGATGTCGTTTTATATAGCTATGGTACGTAAGTATCTGTACTATTTTTAGTTTTTAAAATCGCTTCCAGTTTGGGTATAAAAGTCGAATTTTTATTTATATATATGCGTAAATCGTTGTTGGATATATTTTTATTATTTTTCGTATTATAAGTAATAAGTTTTTTTATAATAGATAACGTGTAATTTTTATATTAATTAGGTTTTTTTAGATATAGGGCTTTATTTTAACCTTAATATTTTTTAATTTATTTACTTAATTTGCATTATTTTTGTCGCTGTTACCTTTTTTGTTACGTTCGAGAAGTTAGTTTTTTTAACGTTAACTTTTTCCATCCGTCGTGTTCCCGTAACCATTAAGTAACCGTCGGTCTAGTCGTGGTGGCGTGCTGTCGGGTAATTGCAATCTGGAAAAGTGCTTTGGTTTTTCATAACCCCTTCCGTATTTTTAAGGGTAGGTTAGGATTTCTTTTTTTTTTTTTATGCCGAAGGTTACGGTTTTATTATTTTTGTTTTTTGGTCGTCCTTCGGGTACCGGGGCCCAATTGTTACGTTATTTTCTAGGGGCTTTATATTAATTTTTCGTATGACTTATTTTGTTGCAATTATAACATTTAATTTAGTTCCAATTTTTTTTGGGGCTGTTTTTAACTTTATGAGTCCTGGTACTGTTCCGTAGGCGGTAGAAGGTATATTACGTTTTTTATTTTGGTTGGTTCCTGTAAACTTAGATTTGAGAATAAATTATTCTTTTCGTTTTTGTCGTTATTTATATTATCGGTTATCGATTTTAATTATTTTTACGATATATTTATTTAGGATAATAAGGCGTATTATTTTAAGAATTTCGTTTTTAACGTCGTTTTTTAAACTTTTATAAAAAATATTAATTAAGTTATCGTTTTTTTCGTTTATTTATTTTATTTTAGCCATAAAGTTTTTAAACTTTATTACGTATTCGGATATTAATTTTTTTATTTTAGGTCGAAAATTTTTTATATTACGGTTTTTTTTTTCGTTTAAGTTTCTGAAATTAACTTTTAATTTTTTTCCGAAATTAATATAATATTAAAAAAAAATAATAATTTATTATTAATCCGATTTTTTATTTTCCAGGTAATTTCGTGAAGTAAGCTCAAATTAATCCAGGACGTTTTTTTAAAAAAAAATACCGCAACCAGAAAAATTTTATTAATTTCGTTAATAATTTTTTCGAAACGGAAATAAATACGTATTTAAGTAAAAAAAACTTTATACGTTATTTTTTCCGTTATAAGGTTCGGATTTTTTAAGTTTAATTTTGATTTCGTTTATCCGGATAATATTTATTTAAACTTTAAAACGTTAAACGGTTTTTTTAAACTTTTTAATCGTATTTTTATATTATTATATAATAGGTTTTTAGGTATTATCCGATATAATAACGGTATAAAATATTATTTAAAATTTAATTATATTATTAAATAAAAATTTATAATATATAATAGTTAATTAACTTAATTAATTATTAAACCTTAATCGTACGGTTTATATTAATAATAATATTATAAAAATTTAAATAATAAATTAAAATTATAATTATATTTAATAATAATAAATATTAAAAATAATTTAAATAATTAAATTATATTATAAACTGGTATTATTTAAATTATAAAAAAGTAACGAACGTATTTATATTATTTTTAACTTAATTATTTCGATCTGGCTTTATTTTTCCTTTAATGGTTACGTTTTTTTAAGCCCATCGAACCATTTCGAACCGTCGTCCGGTTCGATTAGCTCGACGTACTAAGTCCCCCTAGGTCCAACCAGGCCTCTCGAGCCTATCGAGCCCATTACGTAACCCTGGGCCCATACCGGGGTTTCGTCCCATAACTTCCGACCGTCTGCCATCAAGCCAAGGCCTCTGGTTATAACAATTATTAATCTTTTTTTTATTTATTATTTAAAAGGTTATTATTTAAATCCCGATAATAAAAATTAATATTATATATAAGTCGTTAATTTATACGATTATCGTTTTCGTTTTTAATACGTTATATTATTATTTTTAAATTATAATTTTTTATTATTTTATAATCCCTTCGTCCAGCTTTTTTATTAATTTCGAAATTTATTTTAATTATTTACGGTACTTTTGTTAAATATTAATTAAAAACTTATTATCGTATACCTTACCGAATTTAACCAGGCTAGCATATCATTTCGGTAAATTTTTTTTTTGGAAAAAATTTATTTCTTTAATCGTTAAAAATACAAATTCCAAAACTTATTTCGTAAAATCGTTAATATTCTTACGGAAATTATCGTATTTCCGGTTTTTGTAAATATATATAAAAAAAATTTAAGTATAAACTTATTTATTTTTTGTAATTATTTTAAGCATATTTATTAAATAACCCGTTTGATCTGTTTTTTTAATATATATAATTTTAGTAAATAAATTAATTATTTACGTCGTTTACGTTACTTAATAAGGTTATTTTTTCGGATAAGTAATTATATTAGGTTTCGTAAATTTAATAAGTTATAAAATTTCTTAATTAAAATTAATATAATCCTATATATTAAACGTTTACGCTTTAAATCGGAATTCGTTTTTAAAATAATCCTAATTTTTAAGTTCCTTATAAATAATTAAGGACGTTAACGGTACGGTTACTATTATTAATAATAAAGAATATAAATAATTATTAATAATATATAGCTTATATCGTTTTAATAATAGCTAATTAGTTAATAATAATGCGAATTAAACGAATAAAACTTTTAATTATCAGATATAGGGAACATTAATTATATTGTATTAAATGGCTAATTACGTACGCTCTCGTAACGCGCACTAATCCTTGAAATAATCTAGCCCCGGAACATATATATTCCGATCAGAGGGATATCTCCATATATGGGGTGCTAGCGCACCCCTGCTAGCTGACAAGAAGCTATGGGATTAAATTGTTATTTATTACGTTGTTGCTGTTGGCGTTAGTTTTAAGTTACGGATGTTTTGGTACGAGATACCTTTTAATAATAATGGGAAGATGAACGCGGTTATATATAAGGTCGTAATGGTTTCGTTCTTCGAAAACCTTAAAGAATATTTCGGCCATAAAGATTTTATCCTGTGGGAAGATGGTGATGGCGCTTATTCCTCGCAGGAAGTTATTGAGTGGAAGTGCCAGTAAGGGATTACGAGTATCTTTAACGCCCATAAGACTTTTGAAACTGTATTTATTAAAGATAAGATTATCGTGAACGTGACGAAAAGTTATGTACGGAACCGTAATCCCTTAGATATAGGGGAAATGCGAAGGTTAGCTATTAAAGGATGGGAAATAGTGAAGCAGGAGTTAATTAATAGCGTTTACGAGGATATGAATAACCGTTGGAAGTAATTAATTAATAACTGCGGCAAACGAATTAGGAGATAGCTTCGAATATAACCCTAGAAATTGTTAAAATGTGGTGCAATAACGTTATATATGGTGGTGTGTGGCTATAGCGTTTATGGTGGGCTAGTTGATTTTATTTCGTCAAGTGGGTGCCATGGCTCAGCACCAGCTCAGCTCTAAAAACGGAAATGGATTTTGGTGAGCTTGAGTTTCGTTTCCGAGTATCCTGGTATCCAGCGTTTTTAATTCTTGGCAAGGTTCATATTCGTTATTATATAGACCCTTTCCGACAGCCTATTTCGTCCTTAACTGGCAGACACAGGGGCTCGAGTAGATTAAGGTGGGCTTCATGATAAATGATCAAATGCTGCCAAGCCAGCGGCCGTTCCAGTGGCGGTCCGTTCTTAACTTTATCGAGACATTGCCGTGCTGCCATTAGGGCCCGTTGTCGTGGTGCACCTTGAACCGATGACGGCTACCCGCGTCGGGTGTGCAGTGGTCAAAGCTCTGGGATCATATTTCTTCATATTCATCTTTCCCAAAGCTGACGAGTAAGCAAGGGGGTGTGTTGAGCTCCGCATCCATTGAGTTTGGTATTGGTTTGAGGCGTACATATGGTTTATTGAGCTAACGGCTGAGTCTAGGATCAAGACATCCTAACATCCATACGACCCCTTGTGATGCCCGTTCTCAGCGAGACTCTGCATTTGTATGTAGTTGGGCCCATCAGAATGTGACAAGCTGCTTTGACTAGCTTACAGCCATTGCTTGTTGCCCTTGTGAGACACGAAGGTGCCACCGTCTCCATTCTCGATGCTGGCCTTTTCCCAAACAGAAATGACATCCTTGATAGCCAGTTCTGGGGTGGTTGGGCCCCCGAAGTCAGGCGTATACTGTTGGAACTTCTGCAGCAACCCACCCAGTGTTTGCAGCTGCTCCTGAGTAGCTACGGAGCATTATTAAACCGCGACTTTGATGCAAGGAGAGGAGAAGGTTCATACCTTGGTTGTAATGACCAACGTCGACCATTCCCGGGCTGATGCTGATGAAGAGGACGCCGTCCTTCTTATACTGGGCTTGGAACTTGGCCACTGCGATATTCATCGCCGCCTTGCTGATGGAATAGAGAGGAGACAGCTCTAACTCGAACTTATTAAGTGCATCCAAGTCCGCTAGACCGCTGCTGATGGTAATGACCTTCTTGACTTGCCCCTTAAGGATAAGCGGCATATACAAGTTGAAAAGGTGGATGTTGGCAATGACGTTGACCTTGATGAGATGGTTCAGGTCCTCCTCAAGCTCCTGCGGCTTGTTGCCTCTGTTCGTTTGGCCGCATAAGTTCGTATCCGGGGCTTAAACAACACAAGACAAACTTACAGGACTCCGATGGGATAAAATGCATCGAACGGGGACACATAGCCTGCGTTGGCAACGAGGTAGTCGAGACTGCCGCCGGTGATCTTGGCAGTTTCTGCAACGGCTTGCTGCCAGGATACGTTAGCAGATGAGAACCCCGGCTTGATGGTTACTCACCTTGAGAGCATCGTAGTCAGTGACATCGGCCTGTAAGATGTGTATGTTGGACCGCCCGCTCAGTTCTTCCGACACCCTCTTGTCAGTCGTGGGCTTGTCACGAACTATGCCGATGACGGTGTTGTTCGAGTCCGCGGAAATCTGGCGGAGAAACTCAAACTATTGCAAGCAATCAGTCTCTGGATCAAAACTCATAGTTGTAGGACTTACACCGAGGCCCTTGGAAACACCGGTGATAACGTAGGAAGGCATTGTCGGTGGGTCGAGAAGCAGTCGGATGAAAAGGGGTTTTTCAGCGATGTATCAGAACGAACCAGTTTGATGCTGATGCTAGCTCTTGTCAGTTGCAGGAAGCAAGCGCTGAACCGGGCTTTAAATACACATATTCTTTATGCCTAAACATCTATGCTACATACCGTATTGGTAATCAACTTGGATACATGTTCTTTGTTCTTCGACCGCTATGAGCACATGTTGTATTAATAATTATCTTCAGCCCCTAGAGAGGTCCGGAGCTGCAGTTACATGTAGACTGTCACAGAAAATCGAAGGTACATGGCCGTGTCTGACCGGTATGCAAATGCCCGATAACTGCTCTGTTCCGATCCGTGGCTCCAAGGTACGTATATCAAGGGGTGGATGTATCATTCGGGCTTGGCATGGTCTACACCTGTAGGTACGTCTTGTAGGATCCGCCAAAATACTTATCAAGGATACCCATATACAGGCAAAAGAGTAGCGGCGCTGAAGGTGAGGATTAGCCGAAGGGGCCGGCAAACTATAGAGAACTGTAACCTCACGGTTAAGTGAGTCAACATATAGAAAATATACGTGGCCCTTGAATCAAATACCAGGGTGCAGCCACTGACAGGTATTAGAGCGCTTTACGACAATGGGTTCAACTACCAGGTGCAATCTCGATCAGGCTCCTAATTGAGTTCATTGATACTCACTGCGTGCTACTCCTTCTCCTTATTGATCTAGCCTTAACAACCACCAGTAGGTGGTATTTACGTCAGGAGGAACTGTCATGTCGGCAGCGCTCGAGAGTAATGCCTGGTTCGAGGCCACAATCTTCGGCTTCTTATGGCGGCAGTTTACAAGGCCCAAGCCATTGCCGGCGAACATACACCTAAGAGACCAAGTCGCCATTATCACGGGGAGCAATGTAGGACTTGGATTAGCAGCTTCCCGACAGCTTCTTGAACTTGGACTCTCGCACCTAGTCCTTGCTGTACGCTCACCAGCTAAAGGAGACGAGGCCGCCGGTCTGCTGCGCAAGGAATTCCCCGAGTCCACCATATCCGTCTGGACTATCGACCTGGAATCCTATGCATCAATTCGCGCGTTCACAGAGCAATGCGCAACGCTACCGCGTATCGACATTGTGATCCTAAACGCCGGTTTGGCCAAGCCGTCGTATGCTACTGTCCCCGAGACAGGATACGAGGTCACACTACAGATTAACTACCTATCTACGGCACTTCTGGCGATCCTACTTCTTCCCATTCTCAGAGCCCAGAGGGCTACCAACGCTTCAAGGCCGCCTGTTCTCACCATCGTGGGGTCTGACATGGCGTATCGGGCCCACATCGAGGCCAAAGGCCCCGTGCTACAGCAGTTCAACAGGCCCCAGGCCTTTAGCCAGTTTCCTTGGTACAGCAAATCGAAACTGCTGCTCACGTTCTTTGTCTCCAAGCTCGCCGAATTCGTTAACCCCGATGATGTCCTCGTGAACATCGCGAATCCTGGGTTGGCCGGCGGCACTTCATTCTTTCGTGAATCATCTACGATTGCGATAAAGCTGATGGGCATGGCCCAATTCCTTTTCGCGAGGAGTGCTGAAGTCGCTGCTACCACGTATGTGGATGCGGCTTTGGCCTACGGCAAGGAGAGCCACGGTTCCTTCACGAGTGATTGGGAGATCAAGCCGTGAGTTATCACTCGTGCTGCAGAATGTCATGTTAAAGGGAGAAGCGTGCTAACGTAAACAGATACCCAAAACTTTGGTATACTCCAGAGGGTCGGGAGCTCACGGAAAGGCTGTGGGAAGAGACGATAGAGGAGCTGAACTTCGCAAGTGCTTCGAAAATCATAGGGAGTCTAAAGTCTTGATACGAATTAGCCCGCATGCCTGGTTGTTAATTTGAATTCTATCTTGCTATAATAATGCCGTGCGAAGATAGTGTCATGGTTGTATGGCAGTAACTCTTCATAAAGTCCTCTTCAAACTTACCTATCGCATATATCCATTCTCAAAAACAAATAACCTATAAGTTTTTCAAGCATATCTACATATTCATCAGTATGTTATTTTTACTCCTACTTTACCATATGTTCGGGGTTGCCCCACTAAACCAAGCATTACATATACACCCTAGGTTTATTGCCTTATAATCTTACTGATTAAGAGGCTGAATAAAAACATCTCTGTTAGGTAGTCCTTAGGGCCATACCAACTCTAATCTCCATACTAATTGGCTGCTAACTTCCCATTAACTTTACGATGCCGCCCCTATTACGCATACACATCCTTAGTGTCACCGTTTGAATGCTTCCGCCGTTTGACTGCCTCCGAATGAAGCTGTCACCACTGCTTCCGAATGACGCAGCGGTATCAGGACGTGATCACTGCCGACAGGAAGAACTGAAGGACTGACCGTTGTATTAGCAAAAGTGGTGATATCATATTGGCTCTATTAAAACGTGTTGTATGTGTATGAGAAACGCTAGTTCCTCTATAGGTTAGATGAGTAAGGAGTACCTGACTAGGATGCTTAACTTACCCTACGACGTAGTATGGTGCTAATTTTACTTCCTGAATCTATCATTGACTGTTCTCCGGTCACAATGACCCATGATGGCGATTCGTTTTTCTCTTCCTGCCGGCGGATGCGTTGGGTGAAATGTTCTCTAGCGCAGAGTAGCTACATTAACCCCTCTATTGGGTTGCCGAGTGCGAGTGCGAGTCGGCTAGATTCATTAAGCCGTTGACGGGTTGTCTTGGCAATGGAAGAATCTCTCCACCCTCGCACGCGCTTGGGTCTTCCTTCCGCGTGCCGGGGGTTAAGCCATATGTGAGTTACACCAGCCGCGTTGTTCTGGTCCAGCCATTCAGACCTAAAGATACAAGCAGGGGTGCATTCCCTATTAGGGAATTAGGCTTTCGGAGGCGTGAAGTCATTGTGGCTGTAGTACTCAGCGCAGTTGGCTAGCTGGTCCTTGCGAGGATCTCCTAAGTTAGGGTTTTGTTGGGATGGACTCTCTGTCCAGACGTAAGACAGCGATGAGGCACGGAGACATAGAATGTATTCATGGGATTTTCCTTTCCAAGTTTACGACTTAGCTAAAAACCCGTATCGTTACCTCGATTGCGTATGCGTAGTAGGGCATTTCAATGCAAGACGCCACAATTACGGACACTCCTCCTTGCGCCGAGCCAAGACAACTATATGTTAGATATGGTCTTCCCTGAAAGCAGTCATTCTTTTTTGGTAGCACCAAGGACCACCCAATTCCCTCCCTCCACACCATCCGGTAGAGCCGCCCTCGATTAGCTTATTCTCAGGTCTGAGAGTTACCACATAGCCAGGCATCATCCACAGCCCTGACGGAGGTGTATGACTACGTCCTCACGCGGGCTGACAAATTCGCAGAGGCGCATCGCAAACCGGAAACACCGGAGCACCCTGCATTTCGAAGTCGAAATACTCGTTGACTGTACTTGTCGAAATATGAGAGCACGCCCCAGGCATTTGGCCTGTCGTCCATCGACTAATCCACATCCTCGTCAACACCTCAGCTTTTGTCAGATCTAGAGTGCCGCAAATGTGAGGCCCCACACTATAGCGGGACAGTCTTAGATCTCATACCTTTCAACTCAGCCATAGAAAAACGCACCTCAGAAACACAAACGGAAGCGCCGGACTCGAGACGCATCAACAGGCGCAGCTTTCCTTATGTGCTCGGTCTGAATCTATCATCGGTAGACTAGCACATATCGGCGCCATGGGTCAAAGACGGATTTCGGCCATCGGCTCCGACGAACTACCCGTCTTCACTCCACTAGAAACGATGCAGATTGCTGCCTTGGATGCTATTGTTCCTACCCGGAGGATAAGCCGTCGCGAGTCTGTCGGCAGCGCCGGGGAGTTGGGCCAGAGATCTCGGAGTGGTCTTGCTAGGACAGTAAGTACTCGAACGGCTAAAGGCCAGCCTGCTCAGCCTTTTCCTACCTCGCGAGCCCAGTTTCCGGGTTACCTTCCGAGGACACCCTGCGCGAGGAGACGGATGGCGACAACGAATCGCCTCTTTTCAACTCGAGTTCCGCGCATCGCTCCAGCTTCTCCTGGCAACCGGAAAATGAGGGCCTGGAGTCTAAGACGGAGTATTCTACTGGTTTGGGCTGTGGATAATGATAGTGGCTTTGATCTTCAGCATATTTCTGATTGCTCTGGATATGGTAAGTCTCTGAAGTCTCGAACTTGGTCCTAGCCTTGTCGCTGATCATCCCAGACTGTTGTAGCTACGGCTATTCCGGCGATCACGAACGATTCCGGGGCCTCCAAGACGTAGCGTGGTATGGAGCAGCTTTCTTCATGACGACCAGCGGTTTCCAATCCGCATGGGGAAAGATATTTAAGTATTTCGCCTTGAAAACGGGCTACCTGGTCACAATTGGCATACTTCAAGTCGGTAGTATTCTATGCGCGGCGGCACCAACATCGATGATTTCCATCATAGGCCGCGCCATCGCAGGTGTCGGGACGACAGGTGTTAGTTGTGGCTCGTACACCATCGTCGCCTTCATAGCCGAACCCAAGAAAAGACCGGCATACACTGGTATACTTTCGGCTATCTTTGGGATTGTCAGTGTCCTCGGACCGTTAATAGGTGGCGTGTTTTCTATCAGTGTTACTTGGAGATGTTAAGTAGAGTATTGTGTCCTTCTGTAGCTCTGGCTGCTGAAACTAACAGGACGACAGGTGTTTCTAGATTAATCTCCCCGGGGGAGTTCTCCCGCTTGTGCCGATCGTGTTTTTCTTCCGCACCCCCGAAGCCGCACAGCCACAAGATGCGACCTTGAGGGAGAAATTACTCCAGCTAGATCCAGCCGGCACGAGCCTGTTGATGGGGGCCATTGTGGCGTATCTCATGGTAGTTCATTATGACGGTCAGATATCCATGGAACTCTTCGACTGTGATTGGACTCCTCGCGGGTTCGGGCCTTATCTGCATCCCCTTTGTGCTGTACGAGCACTGGCAGGGCGAGAGGGCAGCCATTATCCCCCGGCTGTTCCGTCGTCGCGAGATCTTCCGCTCGGCACTGTACTCTATTCTTCTACCAGGAGCCTTACACACCATGATCTATTGCATCTCAATCTACTTCAGGGCATTCGGGGTAGCGACGCCATCACCTCCGGCGTCCAGAATCTGCCCCTCGTTGTTTCCACGATGACTGGCGCTGTCGGTGCCGGCCTTTTCATCTCGGCCACCGGTATGTCCACCCTTGTCATGATCGGGGGAGCGGCATTCGGAGCGCTTGGCTGCGGCCTTTTCTACACGCTTAGCATGGACACCCCAACAGGTCGTTGGGTCGGAGTCCAGATCCTAGCCTGATTGGGATTGGGCGGCGCCTTCCAAATCCCCGTCATTGTAGGCCAAGTCAACGTCGAAGAGGTCGATCTGTCGTCCACCACGGCTCTGCTGCTGTGCTTCCAGACGGTCGGCGCCGCCTTCGTCGTGTCTGCCGCGCAGGCCATGTTCGTCAACAGGATGATACTCGCCGTGCCCGCTCTGGTGCCCGGCGGTGGAGCCCATGCGGGTGGTGGCCACCGGCACGGGGCGGCCGCGCAGCGTGTTCACGGTGAGGAGCTGCCGGGCGTGCTCGCTGCCTATCTCACCGGCATCTAGTCTACCTTCATCCTGACTTGCAGCGTCGCAGGTGCTGCATTTCTGTTGGCTATGATGTTGCTGTGAAAGAGACTCAACAATGTCGCTGTTAAGGGAACAAAAGGAGCTGCATGAACTCTCCTTTAGTAGTCGCATATCGCCCCGTTCGCATTAGGGGGTGAAAGAACTGGGGTCGCGGCTAGCGGCCGAACTACTGTGATATTCGATCTACGTATGCTCATTCATTTGACTAGATCAGTGTACGAAATGCATCCATGACATTATACCTGAGTCTCATTGTCCGTAACGCATTAGGTACAAATAATACTCGGCCAGGCAACCCTCGGACGACGGTGCTGACCCCTTATAGCCCTGCCCTCACTGACGGCCAAATTGCCTATACTCGACCACATCTACATGAAGCAACCGACGCTAATTGGGGCGTACCAAGGCCGTCACGGACGATCTCCTTATGGTCTGCGACCCCCTTAACCCGGGCACTAACCTTCTAGGCAGCGTCCCAAGATTCCCTCCTAACCCCCTAGCTCGCGGACGGCGCGCGTCGCGTCCTTCATACACCAGATTTGTCACCCCAAGCGCACTTGGCTGGCCCTCACCTTCATTTGGAAGCCGTGTTATGACCAGCCCTCCGCACTCCGGGATCTGAGGGATGAATACGTTTTGGATGACCGTTGCTTCTTATCTCGTCCATCGCACGATTAGAAAGCGGTGTGATCAGATCGCCAGTGCCACTTCAGCGCGAGACATTATTGATAGCCGTATGTTGTCATCGTCGGGCGACACAGCGAAACCAACGACACGACCAGATCGTCATGGCTCCTTCTGTCTTATGCGGCAGGCGGAGATGATGAGTAGTAAACCCCGAGCCTATCGGGGATCTCCTGCACGAAAAGGCTTAAGAGATCCGAAAATACCTAACACCCTCGAGCCCCTATTAGAGGCCAAGCCAGCGGAGAGATGCCCGCAACGAGTGGGACACGGATGAACTGCCAGAGATGAAGAAGATCCTGAATTAATCAGCTAAAGAAAGGCCATCATAGAACCCATCCTCGGTACCATTTGGGACCTACTTTGGCGTATTTCAGGCAATAGGAAAGCAAGAATCGATATCTTCTGTATATCCAACGTCCTACATTCTTCCACCTAAGCGGGGTTGGGCCTGAGACAGCAAGGAAGGGTGGCTGTAGAAAGTATGTATTCATCCATCTGCAACCTAGGGACGTTTTCTTCTTAGATCTAGGTGCTACCACATCTGATGCAGGTAGGCAGATGTCAGTTTAAGCCAGGTACCGGTACCTAGACATCCGTTGCGTCCCTTTGCTAATCGGAGTAGTCATATACACGCATAACTCTGAGGCTGAAGCCACGTTGACATACGTGTATCATGGAAGGATTGTTCGACCGACGCACGTTCCCGTGCAGCTTTCAGGGCCAAGGCGTTCTGTTTAAGCCAGGAGGGTGGGCAAGTCTCCCAAGCACTGCAGTCATCTCACGGGGTACCGTATTGTCTATATAAATTAGGCCAAAGCCGATACAGAACTAATGAATGCTGCCTCGGATCTCCCCGTGACGTGATTCCCTTTATAACCAATGTAATGCTGCCGTAGGTTATCTTTAACGAAAAGTAAGATACTGGAAAATTACACAAATGGGGGATCGGCGCCGCTTACCCATTTGCAGTGGTAGCCTCGCATCAGCTTTGATCGAATTTATCTAGATACTACAGCATGTGTGTAACGTGGCTGTTGATTTACACCGTTATTCCCCGAATCGCGGCTGCGGAGGAGTTGGTCCTCGTATTGTTAGGGAGTCAATGAAAGTATCGACATTCCCGAGCACTGTGGTTATGGCCTAAGATGGAACCTCCGCATCTCGTATCTCGCATCGACTGAATGTGCAACGTAGGATGTATGGCCAAGTCGCTTGGCCCCGGGACCTTTTTGACCTCCATGTATGAAGAAATGGAGGCCTCGACTTGCCGCCTGTATACTGGAATGTGGGTGACCTTTAGCCCTACGCTTTGCCACTGTGTTCTTAGTGGATCACGCCGCGTCGTCGTCGAGAGAGTGACTCCGCGGGCAAGGTCTGGTGACCGGCCCTTCAAGGGGAAACGCCACAACAGTAATTTTCACTCTGTCTACGGGCGCGAGCCCTTGGAAAGGAACTCATGAATGTACATGCAGAGACGCGAACGCCTTCGTCTATTGTTTCCGACGATTCTATAAGTGTATCAGTTCTGGGATAGGGGGTCGAGTAGGTTGAATGGCACTTGATAGTTGGTTTCAATAGTACAGGTCCATTCTAGATTCGCATCTGCCGCTCATCGTATGGCACGTCTCATATCCGTAATATGCCAGCATGGTACGTATTGCACCTCCCAGTCTTTAAAAAAATCGCCATTATCATCATGATTGCGCAGGGGCAGCCCGTCATCGCTAGGGTACCATACCATGCCCCCCTTCGAACGGTACGGGACAGCGTGGCCCGTGAAGTACGAACATTATTGACATTGTCACTCTCACTAGGAAGAAGCTGCGGAGCTCTTGAGGATATATATTGATGATTGCGATGATTACTTGATATCTAGGAAGCAAGAAAAATGGCCATCCCGCTTAGTATGGGTGATCTACTGATAAAGGGGCTTCCTAGTCTTCCGGAAAGGATCAGCGTTGTTCCGGACGATCCCTGACGCTTTAAATGGGGCCCCTTCTCCATGACAGAAATGAAAAAGTTACGCGCGAGTTTCTCCCTATCGGTCCACAGGAGAATGTACTTGTCCAAGAACCACGACATCCAGGCCCGGTGCGTGGTCTGCCGGGTCTGCCGGGTCTGCCGTACCATTGAAAACCCGTTGCTCCAGATCGACCTGGCCCCGTCCTCGCGGGCGCTCCTATTCCGGACGAACGCCTGATCTAGCATCTCTGTGGTTGGATAGCTCCGGACCTTGCCCCCGGTGTCAGTAGTAGTAGCGACTAGGTCCTGCAGTTCGCTCGCAAGCGCGGCGGCCGAGAGCAGCCCGCAAGTGAGGCCCAGGCCGCCGACGCTGGTCGTCTTGTGGACGGCGTCTCCGGCGAGCACGCTAGGTCCATGATGCCAGCTGTCAATGAACCCCTCCTCCTGGTGGATCATGACAACGGTGTTCTTATCGGCCTGGGCCCACAGGTGCTTGACTCGAACGCCCGGACAGGCCCAGACACCGGCTAGCGACTTGCCGTGTGCCTCCATCTCTGCGGCTGTATAGCGACGCCGGGCCGCCGTGGGCTCGGATAGCGACGACAGTGTCGCGAAGTGCACATACCCTCGTAGCGGTACACTGAACGACAGCGCCGCCGCCGTGCGACTCAGAAAAGACTGCCTCCTCGATGCCGAGGTCATTAGGCGCTTGTGCGACGATCCCGTAGAAACTAGCGAGCATCGGATTCTCCTCGCTGTCGTAGTCGGCCCTGACCGTTTCGTCTGCTTTGGGGCCAGGCAGATTGTGGCACAGGCACTGCATGATCTTTCTCGTCATACTGTGGATACGGGGCCAATGACGACCGAGCCCTTCTCCATGCAGTCAGCGCTCAGGTAAACGGATACGTCGTCGGTACTCGTCTTGATGAAGAGGTCTACCCCAGTCCTGACGTACGCCGTCTGACCCGCGAGGCTTTCGAAGAGCACTTGGACAAGTTCGGTTCGCAGGTTAGGGAGGAACGGATATCCATGGGTAACCAAGTGTTAGAGAACATAATTAAACAACCGAACATAACACTTGTTGCTCCGATATCAATGTATATATTATGCAATCTCACAATGCACTGTAGATGATGGAATAAGACACTCACTTCTCATGTATAACATCTAAAAGCTGATTCGTAGTCGAGATGGTACGGTCGCCGCCAAACACGCGCTTCTTAATATGTAGAAATATAGCAGGCTGTTTCATGCACTCGTACATCCCAATCTGATCAGGCAGGCGCACTGACAGCAGTCAGGGAAAGATCAAGGAGCCCGCGTTGTGGGCAATGGTAGCCCCCGACTCAAGAACGACGAACTCGGTGTCATCCGATCCGAGGGCGTGTGCAAGATAGAGATCTACAAGGCCGGCGCCCACGATAATATTGTCAGTGAAGAGGATAATAAGGTTAAGTGTAGCGGAGCTATGACCGTATGATAACGTATCTTGGGGGAACTGAGGATTGCTATGTCTCAAATGTTCAGCTAGACCGGGGGGGACAGTGACAATATATATGCTTGTGTAAGTGCTCACGTAGTCAGTTCGTCCTTTGACCACTTCGCCTTAGCGCTAATAGTACTATGATAGACCCAACCCCGAATGAGCGTATTTCCCCCCTATTCCTGTCGATCACGAAGAAACCAGAACCCGGACACGCAACTAGCCCGTATTGAGGACGGTGACAGTTTGCCCACATGCGCTCGGACATCAATGACTGCGAACAATTTACTCAGCGGCGGGAGGGAGGGTCAAGAGACAGGGGGTAAAGAGGAGGAAGAGATTGCGGGTGTAATGGAGGGAAAGACGGCGGTGGGGCGCGGAGGACAACACGACCCGACGACGACGAGACTCTTACTTTACCTGACCAGTTCGTCATTCTTTTATGTCTTTCCTATGTCTTCTCTGTGTTTTTTTTTTTTCCTCCGCGCTCCCATATGTCCTCTGAGTTACTGACTACAGGTAGAACCATACGTGATCGGCCGAACAAGTGCTCAAATTTCTGAAAACCTCCAAGATGACTTCCCATTGCTGCCATGCGGCCCCGACGGTATCACAGTACCTCCGGCGTCGCGAAATCTAGGCCCAATGTTTTGTTCTGGCGGCCATTTCATGCCGGCCTCCCGTGACCTCGGTATTACAGTGTCTCTCGCCGTCGCGAAGCTCTTTTTTTTTTTTTTTTTTTTTTTTTTTTTTTTTTTTTTTTTCGCCTAACACGACCTTCAACTTTATTGGGGACGTGAAGAAGAAAAATGGACAGCAAAGAAGGAAAACAAGATATAGCATTAGAAACTACCCTATCTATGAGCAGCGGTGCAGAGAGTCGAACGAGTTGAACTCGCTGATGGAGTCCCCGGACGCCCTGCGACCGATCACGTCGTACGACAGGAGCCCCTGGAAGGCGGCGCCGAAGTCGAGCGAGGCCGAGTAGAGCGAGTAGCCCGTGCCTTCCAGGACCCCCGTCTTCTTCATCTCGACCAGCGTCGGCTCGATCCGAGGCACCAGGGAGTTTTGCTGCGCGTGCGGGACGTCGACCGAGAGGATGACTGAGTCGAAGTTCGCCTCGTCCAGGATCTTGATCAGGTCAGTCACCGCTCGTATCTGGTGAGAGGGGTATGAGACACCTACAGCTGCGGTAACGTTAATAGTACTGGGCCCCTTGACAGCGGTGGAGCTGCAGGACTTCAAGGTCTGTGGTATGATATCCGTCTGGAGGGGGAATCCGTTTCCGCCGTTGGTCTCCAGCTTGGAGTCGCCGCCGTCGATGATCTCAACATCGAAAGACAAGCCCTGCGCGATAGGAACGGTCGCGTTGAACCCCCACCAGTCGAAAGATGGTCGGTTCTCGTGGAAGGGAAGACTCTCTCCGTTCCAGGTCGTCCCAGCGCTGATTTTCTTGTCCCCAGCCTTGAGATGGACCACGACCTGGCGCCTGTCGCGATCAATGCCCTCACCCTGGATCGTCTAAATGTGATGTTTAGCCTGAGAACTCGACGACTCTGACTTGGAATCTAGAACACTCACCCGAATCTCTCCGCGGACGAACAGCGTCCCATCTTTGTTGACGACAATGTCGATGTAGTCAGGCTTGGTAGCAACGGGTTCTATGACTCCCGACAGCTCTACGTTTTTAGGGACAGTGTCGATCATGCGCTCCAGCAGGTTCTTGCAGGTCGCCAAGTAGAAATCGTTGTCCTGCGCCATCCGGCTGATGAGGTTACCGCCATCGGCAGTGAAAATGCGGTGGTCCGATCGCGTAGTCTCATTGTGGCCAAAGGCGAGTGCATTCTGCGTAGAGTTCTCTGTGAACTCAACAGCCCTGTGTCGATCGTTAGGTTAAATTAGAAAGGGGTCATTGCAGTCACCTTACACATGATTATCGAACGTTGCGGCAGTCGAGTCGAATGGGTGCAGGCTCGCTTCGTTCCCCGGCCCGTCCAGGACAGGGACGATTTGTGGGAAGATGGACCCGTGTACGCCACCGACGGAATGCCCACAGGCCACCAACCCTATCATCTCCTCCTGGTTGAAACCCTGCTTCCTGAAGATTTCCGTGTGCTCCTCAAGGCCCTGATGCGGTTCCGGGACGCCGAGCGGTCCGGCTTCGGTTGCATCAATCCGGCCACCGCGATAGTCTAGCCACACCTTGCCTTCGGAGCAGCCTCCAACCGCCAAAACAACGGACATTGCTATCAGGTCGGCCATGGAGGACTTGGCACTGTGGAACAGGTATAGTTGCTTCATTGTAGAGTTGAATGCGGGGCCCTCGTTCTCACCGCGGTCAGTCTCGAATGAGATGCTCGCATCCAGGCCTCCGGTACCCGCTTCGACGTCGGCAGTGGCCATGTCATGGTAGGCGACGCGGATCCATTCAGCGGCGGTCAGACGACCGGATATCGCCCTCAGCTCGTCGAGGTCGAAGGTCGTCAGGAAACACCACCTGACGTCACTACCTACCAGCGACCCATGGTACTGCTGTTGCTGGTACAGCAAGGCTTCCAGGTGGTCGACCTTCGCATCGGGCCAGGTGTATGCCAGGCCCTGGCTCGCCAGCAATAGAAGGAGAGAGCTGCAATCCCTGAACATGGCGGAAAGCATAACGGAAGACTCGTGATGCCCCTATTCACACCCTAGAGAGAAATCCATCTTCACGACAGACGACGAACAAATAGGTCGCAGCTTATATATAACGCCAACATTGCGGCACAGCAGCTGTGGACCGGGATGAAGCGGATGTTCATCCATGGTTTCTCGAACTCTAGAATAGTAATTAAACTAAATAACAGAGCTTCTGAATCTAGATTTTTACCGTTTATAGTAAGCAACAACGGGATAGGCACTTTGAACCTGGCGCAGACGTGGACTCGTGAGGAATCTCATGACTAATTCTCGCTTCGCGGTTCGCTGCCAGATTCGAATAGAGTGCTATCGAAAGGTTCTCCCGCGTTGAGAACATGAGCTAAATAATACAAGCTGGGCATAACTTTTACCGGTAACCATGGCAAGTCCAGCTTGCGAGTCCTTCATGTTTGACGATGAAGCGAAGTCTTCGCGCTATGCAGGAACGTTAGAATAAACGTTACTCCCTCCTTCCAGAATAGTCAGGGGATCAGGGGGTCAGGGGGTCAGGGGGTGCATCAGGTCACTTCTCAGATTCGACGGTAGCTCCCGCCAATGATCTGCGTCCCGGCTGTCTACTGTGAATTGTGCAACCCAGTCAAACCCAGTTTTCTCTTGTCGGAATCACCTACAGACTGCACACCAGCATACAAGACATTTCCATCCTTTAATCATGAGAAGTCTCGCCGTCAATCCAATTTCACAGAGAGATAAGAAGTGTGGATTCATTCGGATGCGGGAGATTGCTGTGGCGCCTTGAGAACGCATTATTTCCTGTCAGCACTGAGGAAAACGTTACACGCCAACGACACGACGGATTTGGAAGGTAAACACCTCAAAAAGTAAGCATCAAATCCACCCGTATTGTAACGTCTCGATCCGGCAACTTGGGACCAGAAGAACGGCGAGGCAAGAAGTATCCAACATCAATTAGGAAGCTCATCGACGGCGCAGACTTGAGAGCCATTGGCATGATTTTTGGCCAACTTAGCGAAATAACAGCCCTATGGGCCTAAAGGAATTACCAATGGGCCAAGTGACTTATGACAGTCTTCTAGCCCATTCTCAACCAAAAGGGTCTGTCGTGCCAACACACGATTTCGGAGGTCAGCCCCCCAGTGAGCTGGGTAGATTGAGCCTTATCCAGCGGGGTAAACCCAGATTAGCCATTCCGAAAAGCAAATAAGTCTCAATCAGATCTTCCAAAGCCACAGTGAGGCGTCCGCGTCGTCCCCCATTGAACGGTGAGATTTGCAACCCTTCCAGCCATTGGAATTAGGCCTCAACCTGTCCCTGGCGCAGCCTTTACCTCGCCGGCCATGGCCTCCTACGCCGCTGGTTGTGATGAGGACAACCTAGGCGCGAGCATGCAATTGAAGGTAGACGCAGACGGCATTTGATAATAGGGAGGGTCTCGCACTTTGTCGCCGTCTTCAAATCATTGTGTTCGCTATGTTCCCCTCGCGGTGATAGCCGCTTTTCCATGTTACGGGGTTGTAGCCTATATACCAACATGTGTCGGTCAGGAGGTGCGTTGGTTCGGATGAAACGGACGTATTCGGTGTCTACCTTTTTTCAGGAATTACCCGCGTTCACCATCAAGGTCTTATACGAAATGGCACTCGGTCAGCTTGCCCTGGTGTCAAAATCGTGCGTGCATCTTAACCGCTCAGGGGAAATAAGGGGAAGGGGGGCTGGGGGGCTGGGCTAAGGCAGGGTGAAGGTCGTACTTCGAAGTATGATATATACTCCTTGGGACAATCCGACTAAGGACCATTCGTCGGCAATTGGGTTCCATGATTCATCCAGTCACTAACCGTGAGTCATGGGCCACGGCTAGAATAAGATTCTATGGTGCTTCGCCAAGCGTAATTCCTTCGAACCCCTATTCCAAGCGCTCCTTCGAAGATCAGCAGCTGACCCAATCACATACACATCACGAAGTTACCCACCCAGTCAGCATCAATCCAGCCCTTCTCACCATTCTCATTTACCTCCTTGCTAGATCGCGAGACCGAGTATGCGTGACTGAGCCTGACCCCTATTTTGCCTGGACGCGGTTTTCCCCATAATCGACACGGCAAACGTGAAATCGCAGTCCGGCTCGGCACCCCTCCAGATTCTAACGGTGCGCCGAGTCTTCGCTACCACCGCCGGTCAGCCACGGGCTCTGCTAGGATGTTCCAAACCGGAGATAGTGGGAGACGCCGCTCCATGCGTAAACTGCGACGGCGACCCGAAAACGCGACGCATGCACAGGTCCGGGGGCGGTGCGTTCAGGGACGACGAGCCGAGCGTACAGGCTGCACATGAAAAGGACTAAGGTGACCTTTCCCGCAGCGGGTACGTAGAGAGATCCTGGAACCTAGAGACGGCTCCTGCGCGTGTTCGATTTGCTTCCTCTAAGGATTCAGGTGTTTTGGAGAGAGGCCGTCGAAGTGTCCGCGGCACTTGCTACTGGACATATCGCCTGGGCGAAACGGGTATTCCTTGATAATTATCGGCATTGATTAAACCTGCGAGCTCATAGGCCGTTAAGGAGTCCTTGGGGCTCGTTTCCCGCCATTCTCTCCGCGCAGGGGCCCGTAGTTCCGACCTTTGTTAAGACAACCCCTGAACACCCGAGCGGCTGCTTGCATATGTATGTTATGCATGTTCCCGGCGAGCACTTATCACCTGCTTACTGATAGCTGATTCCGTCGAGTCGTCCTCTGGCTACATGATACATCGGGCTGCTCCAACTAAAAAAAAGAATCTCGAAGCGACCCGGCAAAAGCAGCAAGGCCGGTGCAGAAAACCTGATATTCTATCGAAGAAATCTGCATTTCTAAACCGACGAATACACCTGCAGTCTTCCCCCGTCCTTGCTATTGTCGCGCAGGTAAATACGCTACGTCCCACGTAGCCCCGTACTGACCATCCTACGTATCAAGTCACCATCACGGAAAGGAATACACCTGAGCAGAATATGCGTCCAAGCCCCGCGGAATTTCCACATAAGGAGCCAAGCAAACGAGGCGTTGCACCGCGCCGAGGGTACATACCGTCCGAGCGGATTCTGTATCCAGGTATCCGGTATTCATATAGTCGATGCGGGGGGTCTTTTCCCGATTCATCGATCGATCGACGGAACGGAGAGATCTGGCCGAGGAGATGTTTATCTAAGACACCACTTGCCGGGAACGCACGTTGCTCCGGTGTAGTTGAACACAGGGCCCCATGCAGATATCGTAGCTGGGGGCCTACCCAGACCGAGATCCATCTGTGCTGCAGACTGCGGAATTCTATCCCTGCTGTACTACATGTTGCCCGCAAGATCGCGTCGGTGCAAGCCCTTTGCGATTCGGCGGTCAGGCGAGGCTTCTCGGTGACCGGATATATGCGCCTAGCCGGGGAAGTTTATGGTGTCACACGAGTCGGGCTGGTTCGCCCTGGAGCAGAGAGAAATTCCTTGCCGGTACACCAGCCAGGTTTCGGTTTGGCGCCGGGGCGTGATTCATCCAAAGAAGATTGGCTGGAATGATAATAAGTCCTAGCCGATCATGGCCACAACATAGAAAACGAATACGTGTGGTTCTATTATTTTCATATCTACTTTTATGGTCTATGTGCGCTCAAAGATAGGTTCTAGGATTCGGTCTTAGTATGTTAAGACCATCTGACCCATTAGTGGAAAAATCAACCGCAAACATCGTAGGAATGACGCTATAGAACGAATTGAGGATGTTAATCTAGGTTGGCACCAGCTTCAAACGTTGTACCAGTCAAAATAGACTTCGCCGAACCGTAAGCGTGGACCCTCAGTTTCTGCGTGCTTCTGCCACTGAGCTGTTGCTGTGCTGCCGGTTTTCGAAACAGGAAGTCGACCAGACCACTCAACGTAGCAATGAGGAACACAGCTAGGCTCAACGAACCGAAGATTAACATGGGCAAGATAGAAAGGGTGAAATGACCTAGTTAGGAGACACATTAGCATTACTAGGCGGCCGGTTAGGAGATGAGAAACACGAAGGCTTACCAAAGAAGAGTTCCCTTCTGGCGACAGTGTCCCAAAGTTCACCCGTCATCAAGTCCGCAGCTCCGTCCCACTTCCACGGTCCGCGCAACCTGAACTTCGTAGTGAAGTTCGCGCCGAGAGCCCACGTCAACGGCAGCCTCCATCCAGGGCCCTCGAGGCCCATGCGAACCACGCTCCAGAAAGATGGGGCCGCGTTCATGTCGAGTGCGAGCTGGTAGGCATAGCTCTCATGGTCGACGCCGTAGCGGATGCGCGCGTTCTTCTTGCTCACGAGGCGGTAGTGAGGCTCTTCCTCGGGCAGCAGCGGACCTACCCGCTCCGGGGCTAGCAGGTGGAGCACCCAGAGCTGTGCCTGCATCTCGGCGAGGGGCGGGATGGCGCCTAGGTTCGGCCGCATGAAGCCTATAAACCCAATGGTAGGGTCGTCCCGTCTCCAGATGCCGCGCACGTCTGCATCGGAAGGGCTTCCGTTCAGGAATGGTAGGGTCTGTTTGTATCCCGTGCAGAAGATCAGGACGTCAGGCTTGATCTTCTGGTCTTTCATTGCGAGATACTCGGGGCGACCGTTATTTCTGAAGTGAACGATGCCGTCCTCGCCGATGCAGTCCGGCCAAGGGGCGACGTCAATATGCCGACCGTCAGTATCTCTCACGGGTGTGTCAACTAAGAACGAGCGTAATCCGCCTAGAAGTGTCCTCGGCGCTTTTAGCCTCCACTGTGCGCTCATATAATGACTGACTTTATGGCCTGCCTTGTTGAAGAAGACTGGGTGGAATCAGAATCATAGCATAGGTGCAGTAACCTATGGGGGTTCATGGTAGCAGAGCAACCCGACTTACTCTCTGAACCACTCCACCCGTCCGGCTTGCCGCCGATCCACTGGTCGTGCCCATATGTCGTTCCCCAAGAAAGCCAAGATATCCCTCTGAGGTATAGGTCGTAGTAGTTCCAGAGGATGTTGCTATTTCTCAGCCACGGATGGACATACGCGGTGTCAAAGAGGCTGGCTCGCGAGACGTCGATGGGCACCTGAGGACGGGCAGAAGGCTTGCGAGGACGGCTGAATATCAACTTAGGGTTGGGGTTTGTCTGTGATATAGTAAGTTCGAGTCTGGACGCATAGTGTTTCATCGGATCCACCTTTGGTGCTAGGTGAAAGCCGTCTCGGTGGCACACCACGACTCTGTTCGTGGGGGAAGTGACGGCAAGGAACGCGATATCGGAACTCGTCTCGCCCGACCCTAATATGAGAACGGTATTGTCGGTGCCAAACTGCTCCCGGCCCTTGAACTCTGATGAGTGTAAAGTGACAGGGACTCTCTCGATACCCTCTAGCCGCGGAATACCGGGTTCTACGTGTAAACCAGAGCAGACGGCAACTGCATCGCACTCCCAAAGATGCTTCTGGCCATCGGTGACATAAGAAAGGATGTGAGTGCCACTCTCACTCCGCGTCAGGTTCTCGACGAGACACAAGAAATTGATATAAGGCCAGAGCTTGAAGTGGGTGCAGTAATCGTTGAGATACTGAACATAGCGCTTGGCAGTCAGGAAGTCGGCTTCATCTTCAGGCCTGAAGTCAGAGAAGCTGGTGAGTTGTTTTGAGGATACGAGCTAGCTCATGGTTAGCCAAGAGACAGTCTCCTTCGCAAAAACGAACCTCAGCGCCCTCCCACGTCCTCGAGAGGAACGTGCCTCCTACACCGGCTTCCGATTCGAAGAGGCGGACTTGGATGTTTTCCGCTCCAAGGGAATCCTGCGAATGTAAAAGATACTTGAGAGTCACGAGACCTGAAGGTCCTGCTCCGATTACAGCGACACGCATCTCTGCTGTGAGTGCTCCTGGGAAGACGTGGCGGCGTTTTGCAGGTGGCACAAATTAGGTGTGTAGACGTAATCGGTCCTGGCTTCAGCTAGAAAACAGGCGGACGCTGTTTTATCAGCCGGACGTATTGCTGTGCACAACTCCCCTTCCCCCTTGCCTGGCTCCTACTTCCCAGCTTCGACCTTCCACCTCCCGCGTAGCTGGTATCGACGGCGCGGTAGTTCCCCGGATGTCAAGTCGCACCTATACCTCCTCTGCACTGACGCCGACGCCATGTTTGAACCCGATAACGCAGGTGAGACCTGCGTGATCTGTTGTGGCATCCTAACAATAAGGAGATGATGTTCCATATACGGATATCCACCTTCCGCTCCGCCGCCGCCAACCTTTGTTAACTCTACTACAGCCCGACTGTCGGAGTCACGACTATACCACACGAGTCAATCTTGAAGATCAAGTTATTTTCGAATTTCATTTTCGGAAGATTAAGAATATACGTACCAGAATATCTGCTCCAATGCATAGCAATGGTCTTATAGGCGTGGGTGTCAAGCCCGCATAGACTAATACATGTTTCTTCACTCTGGTCTTCATGGAAAGGGCAAGCTAATATACGGCGAGCCTGACGAAGATACCAATGAATGTTCTCCAGGACTTTTAGGCCCTCAGCGACGCCTCATCCATAGGCGAGTATCTTCTCAGCTTACCATGTGGCTAGCCTGCCAGCCCGGTTGACGGAGCATGTGGGGGAGACGTTGAGAATCGCAGCTACGAGACAATGGCTGTCTGCGCAACGTTGTTAGGTTGTGTCACAGGAACTCGCATTGGGGTTTAAGTTAAACCGCGATACTCGATCCCGGACGGCGATGTGCATATAGCGACTACGCGCAGTCTGTGCTATTGGGGAGACGGCTGGGATGTCTAGCCCGAAGCCACAAGCCACAGAAAGCACGCCGTCGTTTTGGGGGCGTATGTACCCAAACCGTCGGGTAAAGGGGGATTTGGGACTGTCCTCGACAAAAATCCATCTACCTCGTCCTGAGGTCTGGTTTCGCAGAGCGGGTTATCGACCACATATCTCCCTACATAGTACGAATATGTAATATAGGAGCTCTCTCGATGCACCAGGGAGGTTGATACTGTATAAGGCTGGACCTGCTCCGGGTCGCAATCAAGTACTACGAAGACGATATTAAAATGAATGCCATTCGCGTATCTCGGGAATCATTTACTTGGCGCTTCTAGATGCCGAGCTAATGCACAGACCTCATCTTTATTTTCCGTCTTAAAGGGTTTCCCAATCGTATCCCGTATCCCGTACATAGATCAACCCGACGTTTTAAAATGTTACAGCTAACGGCGTCGTTCTCCCCACCACGCCGAGCTTCCGAGTGGCTGCAGATCGACGGAAAAACGACGTTGCCTCGGCCACACGACCGAAATATCGCATAGCTATGTTATTTTACCTCGTACTCCGTATCTCGCAATTCGTATTTCGTATTCCCCCCTATCGTCCCCAACTGTGTGGCTGTGATAGTTCCACTACCCATTAAGTAATGTTAGGTACCTGAAACTTTAAAACTTGGCTGACTAAGAAGGAAGACCCTTATTTGCCGGGGTTCCTCGTTTGAACAACTCCGGCCGAGAGGAAGTGTGACGTCAAATCCTGAATCAAGCACATCGCATTTTTTTAAGTCTTACGGTAAATCAGCCGCACCATTCCATAGGCGCGCCACTACACTCTACTAATAAATGTTTACCGTCCGTACGGGTAAGGAATAACAGGAGAAACGGCTTTTCTGGGTGGATTGCGTGTCCACATGGCACTTTCGAGGTCGTCGTCATAGCGCCGCTTGGTCTGTGATAGCATCTAATATTAATAAGATGAAGCAAGTACGAGGTTACCCATTTAGCAGGTTTTGTCACTTATATATTTAATACTGTTGCCTGCCGCATGCCACTATACCGACGGACTTTATTACTGTAACTTGGGAACCTGCTTGCTTGCTTACATCTAATAAGTCAGACATCCGAAACCCCCAAAATAACAACTTACTATACTATACGATTCTCTCCTACCTTCTACCTTCCCTCCCCAAGTGCCAGTCGCCTTATTGTTGTTCGCTCCGTCGCTTGTCTGTCATACGGGTCCATACAAGTGATTATCCCACCACATCGAACCGAACCCCTTCCAACCAATACCTACTTACTTACTTACTTACCTACTTACTTAAGTAGTCTACAAACTGCTTCTTTCCGACTTTCGAAATCCGATTTACAAAGAGCGCAATTATTCCACGTCATATGAATCCGACCGCCCAACATGTCTAACTTGCACCTCCACGCAGTTGCCACTGCGAGCGAAACCAACCATAACGACCACGACCACGTCCTGCGACCACGACCGCGAAAGCCCCAACATTCACAAGTCTCCGAGTTGGTTAGGGAACATAGTAATGGGTCGTCACAACTTACACCACCTTCGGAGGGGACCATATCAGGCACAACTAGGTAAGCTAGACTAGACGATCGATGGTGACGACGACGGGCCAAGGAGGAGGAGGAGGAGCTGACCTGAGCCCTTGGAATCGCAGCGGCCGTTCTACGCCAGTCGCAGAGAATGCGCCCGAATCTACGAAAGCAATCGCCCATGTGCGCAAACAAGTGCGCGCCGAAGAGCGACGCCGCCGCCTCTTCCCGTCCACCAACTTCCAGTCGCGAGTCTCCCATTTCGATCCCGAATCCGATTACCACGACTTCCACGGCTTCTTCAACCTGTTCTGGATCGGACTGGCCATCATGGGCATCACCACCATGTTGCGCAACTACAAAGATACGGGGTTCCCCTTCCGCAAGCAGATATGGACCCTCTTCGCCGTGAAGCTCTGGCATCTGGGCATAGCCGACTTCTTGATGGTGGCGAGCACGGCCGTGATCTTGCCGCTACACAAGAAATGCAGAAAGAGTCGTATAGGCATGACGTGGACCAAGGGTGGCATGCTGATCCAGAGCGCGTACGAGGTGGCCTGGCTTTCCGTCTGGATCGCTGTTCCTTTTATCCTGCATTGGACGTGGACCTCCCAAGTCTTCTTCCTACTCCACACCATGGTGCTTCTCATGAAGATGCACTCTTACATGTTCTACAACGGGCACCTCTCCGAGATCGAGAGGCGTCTCCGAGCCCTCGACAGACCTTCGAGCCCCGAGGCTTCCAAGGCCCCGGTTCCCACTTATCCTACCGTCGAGAACCCCATGGGCGGGGAGACCCACGGCGAGAAGTCGAGCGACAGCAGCGATAGCGAGGGCGACAGTCTTGCGCTCCTCCGCGACGACCTGGCCCGCGAGCTGACCAGCCCCATGGGCAACGTTACCTACCCGCACAACTTGACCTGGGCGAACTATGTCGACTATCTACTGTGTCCGACCCTGTGCTACGAACTCGAGTACCCGCGGACGGCCTCCATCAAGTGGACGAACCTCTTCGCCAAGGTGCTCGCCACCTTCGGGTGCATCTTCCTCCTGACCATCATATCCGAGGAGTTCATCCTGCCCGTGCTGCAGGAGTCCAAGGCGCGGCTCGAGCTCACGGGCTCGACGTCGGAGATCCTGATGATCCTGGCCGAGACCATGTCGTGGCTACTCTTCCCCTTCATGCTGACCTTCCTGCTCGTGTTCCTCGTCATCTTCGAGTACGTGCTGGGCGCCTTCGCCGAGATCACGCGGTTCGCGGACAGGCACTTCTACAGCGATTGGTGGAACAGCACCGACTGGATGGAGTTCAGCCGCGAGTGGAACGTGCCCGTGTACAGCTTCCTGCGGCGGCACGTGTACGCGGCCTCGGCGCCGCGCGTCGGCAGGGGCATGGCGACGGTCGCCACCTTCCTCATCTCCGCCGTCGGCCACGAGATCGTCATGGCCTGCATCACCAAGAAGCTGCGCGGCTACGGCTTCGTCTGCCAGATGATGCAGCTGCCCATCGTCATGCTCCAGCGCACCCGCTGGATCCGCGCCCACAAGACCGCCAACAACGTCCTCTTCTGGGCCAGCATGATCATGGGTCTGAGCCTGGTGAGTACATATAGTTATATACCCGTCCCCCCCGTGTCCTCCGTGCCCCGCGTGAGAGAAACGTGGACGCTAACCGCCTTCTGCCAGATCTGCTCCCTCTACGTCTTGATTTGAGTGTAGTCGCTACGTGTATAGTACGTCTATATGTCCGTGCGTGAGAGTGTTACCTGAGATACCCCAAGTGTCAGAATTGGCGAGCGTGTAAGATGAGAGCGACAGTGAGAGGAGAGAAGAAGCTGCTGGTACCTACCAATCTTTCGGTAGCTGAGACCCGATTTGAGTCGCAGACGCCGACTGCGAGAATAGAAGTAGAAAGCCTTCTTCGGGCAGCATACAGGATGCTCTTTACTACTTTCGGCCGCGAGTTTCTTCTGTTGTTTGTTATGTAGGAGATACATAACACGAATCAATGTGGGATAGGAAGAAATTCGACGACATCTTTCGTCCTTAAAGTCGACCGTACGAGAATGGCCCCATCGTGATCCACCACGTCTTGCCCGGGTCGCTCACCGCCCTCCTCTGTCATCGCCAATGATATGCCCCACACTGGACACTCATAAGTGTGGGAATATAATGTCACAGGTGTCGGCTCGTAGTAGGTCAGTGCGAGAGACGGAAATACGCTGTTACTTGCGGCTGATTCCCTTGGTAGAAAGAACAGCTGATAGCAGAGGCGGTCTCGTGGTATGAGCCGCCTTGGAGAGGAGGCGCATTATCTCAAGACGAAGAAGAGAAATGGTTGGTGGCTGAGAGAGCGGCACCGGAAGGTGCTAATCGCCGAAATATCTCTATCAGATAGACGGACGGATGTACAGGTCCTAGGGTTATGGCTTGGGACAGCGTTCATCCTCTTCTTTTCTCCCCCTTTTTAAGGCATAAGTACGCATAAACACACATAATCCTTGCGTTCGACTTTATCATAATCAAAAGCATGGTCTACCTAACGGCGCGATCACGACGCGTTGAATCTCGGAGAGTCGTCGGCGGTATATTACTGTTGCTTTCGAAGGGGGTTTCGTTCGGGTCATGGAGCTCAGTTCGCATCTAGCAACACGAGAGGCAGGAAACAGATTTTGCATTGCCAGTCAAACTTTGGCCCTAATAGTCGAGCCAGCCCTTACATCCGGCGACGAAAACGTGGAAATTGGACGATTATCCCAAGTCCTTTTCTCGCCATACATTTGCAGGAAGATAAGGTTTGCTAGAACGTTTGTTCAGTTATGCGTAGCTCGACTATTTTGGCCCACGCCTGCTAGGTTGCCTGTCAGAGCCAGCGTTACATAGTGACTATCGTAAACATCCCCCCTATTCCGCGTCCCCGTCATATCGCGTTTTCACATTGAGCCCAGCCTTCTAGCCGTCTTCCGGACTGCCAAAAAACAATGGGTCTGTCTCGCAAGTCACCCTAGATCCTCCTACGACTGCGTAATATTGAAGTGGGCGAGTGCTCTGCCTTATCCACCTCCGTGACGATCTTGATGCCGAAGATGTTGTTCGCGAGATCGTTCCACGCCTCGGGGCACTCCCAGGCGCTACCATCGAGGGGTTTGTGGCCCTTGACGTCCCACTGCATATGGCCGACGTCGTTGATGTTACCTGGGGGAACCACGTTAGAGAAAGCAGGCAGCAACCACACCAAGCAACATCCCGGCTAATAAAGGGGCAACGTACTGGAGATCACGCCGCAGGGCAGCAAGGTCTGCGGGGTCTTGCCTCCGGCCAGGCTGACCGTCACCTTGTCCGACCCGTTGCTGGGCGTCGTCCACTTGATGTGGAAGGGCTTGTCGATTACGACACGGCAGTCCTCGGTGGGCTCGGTGATGGCAAAGGTTGGTAGAGATGCTACAGAGGCCAGGACGTTGGATGCTGCGCCCACTAGAGCGGTAGAGAGGGTGGAGACACGCATGGTGAGTGATGAATCTGTTGGAGTTTGGTGTGGCGTTCACTGCTTCTTAGGCACTCGTAGGTGATGATTGATGGAGCGGAGGAGGACGATGGCTGCAACCTCGGGCGCGCCAAGGGGCTTATACATACGCCGGCTCCTCAGGTTTCGCCGGGGCTCTACGAGCAAACCTGGTTCACTCAAGCAAGCAAGCGCATTGGCGATCGACGGTAGCAAACGATGCATGTTAGGATTCAAGCTCGCTGATGGGATGAAGACCTATAATCCGATAGCCAACTATAAACATCGAATCCGGCCCTCCTGAGTTTTACTTACAGTGCGAAGGATAATCATGCAAGATGGTCGGACTGAACTTGATACAAAACGGGCAAACGGATCTCCTTAGCTAATAGACTCCTAAAGGAATCTTTGCAGAAACATGCGGAGAAGTTCATCCCGAAGCAAAGGGGTACGAGATAAAGCCTCGTCATGACGTTGAATCACAAACAGGGAAAACTGTTGTAAGCGGAGTCGTGCCCAAGATTCACGGTTCATCTGCGTTGCATTAATATAACCCATTACTGGAAAGTCGAACTTCCTCGGCATCAAGGTGTTAGGCCATGGAGTAGATGGCAAACTAAGAGTAATCAGATGAGAAGAGAAACGTTACGACTCGACTACTACTAAAACAACACATAATATGCGTCATTACCGGATTTGGAAGAGAATAGACTTCATCCCAACCATTGCCTTCGTCACTCGGGCCCAAATATCGGGAAAATGCTTGCACTGTCTAGAACCCTCTAAAATCCTATGTTTGCTAACTCTAGAAATGGCGAGGGTCGTCATTCCGAGGTCATTGCGCTTGCTCTTTGCTCTTTGCTAATTTGTGATGCCATTTCACTGAAGTAAGGTGACCCCTTTTGAAGTATGACGGCGGGATCATGTAGGAACGGGAAACTAGACACGCATCCATATCTCAGTTCAGGACGCTGAATCTCTCTCCTCTCCTTGGTCTATATCAGGTTTACCACACCAAACAGTTGCCCGGCCCGTTTCCTTCTCACTGAAACTGTCCAGTTCCCTTCTCCTTCTGAGCAGTTTCCACCGCCTGACGGTGAGCAAGAGGCACATAGTCATGCAACAGCCAATGGCTACTTCAACTCAACCTTAGCTAGCCCCAATCCCCAGTTCCGAGTTAGCATCTTATTCCTTTACGCGGCGGATCATCAGCAGGGAATACCCTCCGTAGTACGGCTACTAACGTTCTGTTCCCAGGACCGCCTTATATAGGGGTACCAATGTACACTCTCGGTGTGTCGCTGCAGTGATATACCGCTATGGAACAAGTAGCGACCATCGCTTCCACACTCCAGGCAAGCCGGCGGCTGTAAAATAAACACCGAGCGTGCCAGTCGGATAGATTTTAGCTGGAGAGTCCACCGAGACCGGGAACAGTACCACGTAACTCCCGATCGACGATCGAGAGGTCAGAGGCCAATCTCAGAGCTCTTGACCCGTCACTACGGATGGGATGAGCGTCCCTACTTCCACCGACCAGCCGAGAAATCTCGGCGGCACCGCGCCCTCCTCCGTCTTCTAGGTTAAAACGAGGCAGAGGCGCGACGACGCGTGGTCAACCCGGCAGATCGGTCATCAGGAGGAGGACAAGAGAGATGGTTGGAAGGGCCGTCAAGAGCGTGGGATCACCAGAAGGGATAGGGTTGGAGATATCAGCGCGAAACGTCCTCTTTCCCGGTCAGGGCGGCTCGCCATAATACCCAGTCACTTGCCAAAACGTGAGCTAGGCGAGTACATTGATGATGAAAGTGAAGGGGCAGGGAAACAGGGTCTCGTGCCATCCACCATCCTTCCTCCAGACGCTTGATTCCACATAACCCTCGAAAGAACCACATCTTTCCCCGCCTACTTGGACGGTAAGCGTGGCAATCGATACCAGGCAACCATAGTGGCACGCATACAACAAACAATAATAACGTATACTGTCGTATGTATCCAATCGATCAATCAACGCAACCAGCGACCGGCCTCGGCCTTGGCCTGGTCCTCGCCGTTCAGCACTGCGCCACACCGAGCCGGCCCACCCGTTTGTACATATCTTCTGAGGCAGGTAGTCCAATGAACCGCGGCGGGTCATTCCAGCGGACGAGCAAATCGGCATCGGTCCTCACCTCCACGGGGAAGCTCGTCGAGAACCCCGAACCCACTACTCCCACGCCCGTACACGCACTTCGAGAACCTCACTACGTACCTTATTCAGACGAACATGAAACAGCGCCTCCTCCCGATTCGCTGCCACCCACCAAGGCGGTACTCCTCCACACGTTGGCGGAGACAGGCTACCCTACTTAACATGTGTAGGCATGTAGGTACGCGGGCAAGGCGGTCAGAAGGACGAAACAGTCAGTCCCACCTTCGAAGTTCGTTCCCTTCGCACCGGCTTCGGCTGCATATGTAGGCATTCCCAATCCAATGATGACATATATGGTGTTCGGTCTAGCCTCTTTCTAGCTATAAAGCCAGCGAAGCAAAGCACAAGCGAGACGAGGCGTCATGTGAGCGGGCGTATGCGGGAGCCTTGTACAGCGTGCAAGTATGAGTTCCTCGTATGCATGTAGGTGGGATCTCGGGTCAGCTGTCCAGCTGGATCAGCCTCTCGGTAGCTACAGTTAGGTAACGCAACGTGGAGCTCGAGAAGACGCAGCCGAGCTCGGGTTCTCCCGCTATTCGCATACCGCCCACCATGTGGGGTACCGAGGGAGTAGATATGATATGCTAGCTGGAAAGCCCCAGCAAGCACGTTGTTGTTCGGCAGGCCGACATCGTCGGCTCGTCCCGAAAACTGGCTGACTGGCGGCGCTTCGGAGTGGCTTCTCGGATTGCCTGTTTGGGTTGAGAGATACCTAATCAGCCCGACCCCATTCGTACAGTCAGCAAGCCTCGCTCATCAGTCAAGGGCAGAAGTATTTCGTGAATTCACTAAGTTAGATAGATATGCAGTCACCACACAGAGAAATTTTCAAAGCAAGCTTGGGGAGATGTTTGATTGGTTGTTTGGTTTGTTCATTCGCGGCAGTCAGCCAGGAAAAGAATCCTCGTGATAGTGCATTCAATCATTAAAAACGCGCCCGTACGCCCGAGAAAGGGGGTGTGTATTGCCAGCTTTGCTTGCTTGCTCGCTCGCTTGCTAAAATCGACAAGATTCGTACCAGGGACGTGTCTCGCCTTTCATGTCTTTCGCTGGCTTTCGTTCTCGTTCTGCCCTTCATCTAGCGAGTTCCGCACCTCTTCTTCCTGATATCTCTCGGATATGCTTTGCTGCAGGCAGACGTAAAAACCCAGCCAAGTGCCGCAATCTCCCCTCTATGCTCTCATATCAGCCCTTTCCTGGATATCGGGTTGGTCCGAAGAAAAAACGAATGTGCTCAAAGACCTGCCCTCAGCACCACCCGCCCGCACCGTCCCAACCACCCTCGACCCCCCACCAGAAACGCCATGTGAATGAAAGACCGACTGTATGCCTCGCAACCTATCCGTGACCAGAGCCCGGTTTCTCCAACTGTCATAAAACGCTCATATGCATGAATATGTATACCGATAAATATATGCCTGGATGCGATCCGTCGCGCACTGAAAGAGATAACAGAAAAGATGAAAAGGCGAAATAGAATCGAAATACAAGCCGAACGTCAGATAACGAGATGACCTCCTTCATAGACTCGTTAAGGCCGCGGTTAGTAGTGGTGTGGTTGTATTTGGGGGCGACTGTGTCACTCAAAGGAGCATATAGGGTTGCCTAGTCGACGTCAGATTGGTGAACGTGGCATGCTCGGAGTCGAGGGCGCGCCAAAATTTCGTAGGCATCAGCAATTATAACCCGTACGAAGTCTCGCGTTCTGCCCCTGCCCTTGAAAGTGAGGCTTTCCCACACGGTTGCAGGAAAAAACAGGTTCCTCTTTCTCCATAACCACCCACTGCGATCCGGCGCTGGTTCCGAAAAACATCGGGCCGTTGCTGTATCTCAGGGAAAACAGATTATAGTGCAGCATAAGACAACAGGAAGAGGCCCAAGCGCCAGAGACCCGACCCCGAGAGCCAAGACGCGCAAGACAAGTCCCGGTAACTGGGCGCGGCGGAAGAAGGGCATTGCCACTACCATATGCCGGCTGTACAGCCCGCTGCCAAGAGATTCGCGACAACTGCACCGGGATGGGAACTTGGCAGATAGCAAACGCTCAGTACGCCGGAGTGGCGTAGGGTTCTCTCGGGTAGGTCGACGAATAAGCCACGTTGCTAAATTGGACGTCATTCTCCGCGTATGTTGGCGCAAACTTCACTTTAAAGCCCTGTTGTGATTGCGGTGGCTCTGTCTCGTAACCGTTGGCATCAGTGTACGCAGACCGAGGCTCTGCACGTGGCGCGGAGGTATTGGCCGCTGCGTGCTTTGCCTTGTGGCTCTTCGACGAAGACACCATCTCATGATGCTTCCGGGTTTTCCCGTCGGGGGCGACACTGTATCGTCGTTCCGTGGTCACGACTTCAGCGGGAGACTGGGCTCTCCGGCTAGGGCGGGTGTGGTGCACATCCTCTTCGGAGTCCTCTTCAGACAGGAAAGCTTGATGGCGCCCCCGGCCTCGTCCGCGGTCACCGCCAGGATGCCATGAATCCGCGCGGCCTAGAGTAGGCATAGGCTGTGGGGGAACTCGTGAGTAACTCTCGGTGTACGAGCGGTTGGGATGTATGATCCTGTGGGAGTCGGAGTAAGACTTGTGGAGTGGTGGTGGGGCTGGACGAGATGGCGACACGTCCACGACACGCGCTTTTGAAGTAGATCGCGAGCCCGATTTCTTATGTGATGCCTTCTCTCTCGACCGTAGGGAATCGGGTGGCACATGCCGACTCGACTTTGCTGATGATCTCTTCGGCGTCTCCTCCTCTACCTCGATATCCCGAGTAGGGGGCGGCGGCGGATGCACAGCAGGAGCTGCTGGAGGAGGCGTAGGTACAGCAGGTGCACCAGCAACGTGCCTGAAGGATACCTGGTCTCCTCCAAAGGGAGGCGACCGACTCAAGCTAGGCATTTGCGAACCTGATCTTTCAAGGTATCGAATTGCAGAATCCAAGAGGTCGGAATTCTTCCTCTCGCGGTCTGATGTCCGAGGTGCCGTTCGGGGTATTTCATGAACGGCCTCCTCCAGTTTGCGACTGCTACTCGACTTCTTCTCGGGAAGTGGTGTTGCCGGGTCAGAGTCTTCATGGTAAGGCTCCGTATAAGAAGGCTTGTGACGGCGGTGCTTATCCTCGGCTTCCTTCTTGCGCTCCTTATCCGCTTTCTTCTTGTCCTTATCCTTATCCCTCCGCTCCTTCTTTTTCCTCGCTTCGTCTGCCTCCTTAGCTATCTCCTTGGCCTCCTTGGCCGCTTTCACTTCTTGCCTTGCTCGCTCCTCCGCTTCCTTCTCTTTCCGTTTCCGCCTATCGCGCTCACGTTCACGTTCCCGCTCGTGCTCCCATTCCCTTTCACGATCACGTTCACGATCGCGTTGTTCACGCTCGCGTTCGCGTTCGTAGGTAGCTGGCTTCTTAGAGCGCCGCATCTCCTCGTACACCGCCCTTGCGCCCAAGCCTAGCTCGTCTTCCCAGGAACGAGAGGACGAGTAGCCTGCACTGTAGAACTTGGCCGAGGAGGGAGAGGTTCCGGCCTTGGCGAATGTCGAGGGCCTAGGTTCGGCAGACCGGATTTCGGGGTCGAAGTAGCTAGGCCTCGTCCGTGAAGAAGCCCGAGCGTGACTCGGGGAGGATCCGGACATCCGAGCCTTCTCTTTCTCCTTCTCTAGCTCCTTATACTTCTCATTATATCTGACCTTCTCGTCGTACTTGCTCCTGGCAACCTCATCGGTCAAAAGCTCATAAGCCTCGTGGACTCGCTGGAACTCCTCTTGCTTCTCGGCCTTCAGTTGAGGATCTTGGACCTTGTCGGGATGACATCTGAGGACAAGCTTTCTGTAGGCGGTCCGGATCTCTGGAAGCTGTGCATCCTTCGAGAGGCCGAGGGCCTTATACGGATCAGGTGGAAGAGTGAACATGATGAACAGATATCAATACCGAGGTTACCGGATGCGAGCCGTAGTCGAGATAGTTCAGGGAGGCAGAAGAGAGAGCGGTGCTGGTTCTGGGAAAAGTCGTCGTAACCAACCACGTAGACTGTGACGACAGCGCGGAATGCTATTGCATGGGTATAGTGTGGCAATGAGGCAAATAGCGTCTTTGAAATACAACGGTCGAAACCAACGAGGAAAAATAGTGAAATGGTAGTAATAAAAGTACACGACCCGTAGATACTTAACAAGCAAAATCCCCGTCAACAACGAGCTACACCCCTATGTTCTAGGTATGTAGGATGTAATTTGATGAAGAAAGGACAAGTCAGATTCAATTAAGAACTGACTCTTCGAACAGAACGACGGCGACGACGGGGACGACGACGACTACTAGGTAGAGGGTCGCCCCTTGAGCGGCTTGGTCGAAGCTTGGGTTTAAAAGCGAAAGGAAAGGGATTGTCTCACGTGCTATGACGGGAGACTGTCGATCGAAAGATGATGGGCGTAATATGTTGGCTTTCCACAAAGGCGTGGTTGATGAGGTCACGAAGAGGTCGGGCAGCAGCAACGAAATCAGCACGAGGGGGGTTGCAGGAGGGAGTCAATGTGGTTTTGAGGCTTGACCTGGCACCCCTGGGCCACCTAAGCAACCTTGGTCTGGGTCTTTTTCCTCAACGGAACTAGCAGATAGAATTGGGGGGTTGAATGGGGGTTGGATGATGTGCGGATTATACCCAAGCCGGTGGACTGGTGCCACTTCAGTGTACTGTACTGAGTACGCCGCGTAGTACTTATAGCACTATCACAATATGTGTACTCCTGGGTACCTCGGAAGCTCGAACGACGGGGGCGATTGGCAAACGGGCTGTGAAATCCTAGTGTGGACGATTACAGTACTGACAGTACCTGAGTACTTAAGATGTGCAGCAGGTACAGGTTGGTGGGGATCTGGTCCAGGTGCGATCCGGCCACGGGAAGCGATCGTCTTTGACAGCGGAACCGGACGAATTGGTTAGCCGTCTCTATAGGCCTCGTCTGGGACTCTCTGGTGCTTGGCCTGGCCAGTCAGTAAACTCCGAATCCGAGCTAGGGAACTTTGCCTCCTATAGTGCTTGTATGTAGAGGACGTACGTATGTATATATGTAGGTACGTGGTGGAGTGGAGCCGAGGAACAGTGGAGACGTAATGATGAATGTGAAGGGGTGACTTTCGAAACGTCGGTATAGCGATAGCAACCACGAGTACCCCGGCAGCTTTCCGTATACACCCACCTGGCCACTTAAGAAGGGCTGAATGCTGTTACGGGTCGGAACTGGTTTCTTGATGCCGACGCCGCCTCGATGTCGAGCCTGACTAATACAGGCTTCTTAGTAAGGCACTATTAGGGAGCAACCGAAAAGAGAGTGGGACAGAATATTTGGAAGAATATTTGGAAAAATGCGATTTGATTGATACTTAGTACCAGTTACGACACTAGTGGGTGCAAATCTGTTGTCTCGTTCTCGCCGGGTATCTTTGTGATTCCACGAGGCCAAGAGCGCTCAATCAGGTAACAGGTCGTTGCACGTGCATTTGTGTCAGTACTAGGTAAATAAAATGAGGGTCGGAGTCGGAGATGTCCAGAAACACGACAAGGGGGGCAGCCACGGGGAATGCGTGCGGTGTGAGTTACAACTACTTGCTTACTCGCAAAGGGAGTAAGTCTTAGCTAATCCCCCAGAAAGAATCTCCCGTTGAATTAGAGATCCCGGGGTGCGTAGGTGTCCGCCCATTCAGAGTGAGTAGGAGATAGGCAAGGTGACGAGTATCCCTTCTTGCAGAGGCGAATATTCCCCTGGAGTGCAGGAGTGAAACAATCCGCAAAAAAGGCAGCCGGGACTTGGGGCAAAGGTTGAGTCACTGGTTGGATGAGCGAATCCGACAAGTCGTCAAACGGGACCACAAGAACCCCCAAGGTAGATCTGTTAGGGGCGAATTGTACGTATGCACAACTTCTCAATCAATTGTTGCAGCTTCGCTTCCCCCTTACTACGCTGGTCAATGGGATGCTAAAGCGACCAGTTGGCTACCTGACCCGCGCCCGTTGCGTGACCGAGGCATCGGAGCCAATTGTTAGAGCCGACAAGCGGCGGTGGCAACGGGTCAGTTAACAGAGATTTCCCAGCCCAGAGACAATCAGTGGTTTGCAGATTTCGCCGTCGCGGCCAAACTTGAACCTTGAAACTCCAGCAACTTCGTTCTACTTAGTAAATATGGTCTCCGGGCCCGCTGTACTCCAAATCTCCTGGTCAACCCGGAATGGGATCCTCAAGGTAAACGGTGTTGTCTTGACCAAGTACGCAGCGATCCAAGTGTCTGTCTACCCTATCCAAGTACTCGTAGGTCGAATGCGGAAATCCTGCGCGCTAGTTAGTGGGGTGAGTGGCTATCCGCAGCATGTTTGAGGTTGAGAAATCAACCAGCGGTGAAGATAGGATGCTATTGTTGTCCCTATCATGCATACGTTCAGTTATTGTTAGTGCTTCGAATTTACCGGCGAGACTGCTTAGCTTGCGACAACACATAGAGGCGCAAGAACCCGATGATGTCGACGTCCAAGGGAAATGATATCTGGTTAGGCGATCAGTGCTTGGAATGGGACGAGGAGATAACGTGACGAAGAACATGCCGACCCCTTGGACAAATTACAGCAGGACAATTCAACGACAACAAGACGCTTGATCGGTCATCTGAGGTCGCGACGGAGGGTCCCATTATCGAGTGCGATTGTGGCACGATGATTATGGGGCCTGCACCAGGGAAAAGCGGTTCAAGGGTCTAACTAACTGTCTGCATGTTTGGGAAACGTGATAGCTTCCGGAAGGAGTCGTTCGGCTTTGAATGTAGACGATTCCGGCAATCCGCGAATGTTTACTTGACCAGGGGCAGTAGTAGTTGTCATGACACTCCTCCATAGATGGATTGATCTGTATCCGTTTACATCGTGTATCAATTAATACGAAGATCCACCCATGACAGGAACCTGCGGAACGGCCCTTTTTCAGACAGGTTTGGCTGTTTCTGGAAGCCCTACTTTTGTTGTACTACGGCGGTTGGCCCTTCTGCGGTCGCCGAAAGCTAAGGTCCTCACCGATCCCGCGCCGGCTGGGCGACTGGGCGACCGTGGCACAGGCTGTCGCGAAGAACGTTTGAGCCGTTGGCTGAATTGGCAGCCTCATTGCGGCACGTCTTGCTTCTGGTTAATGCTCTGCCACACGGATTCGTCATCAACTTATCCGGTAAATATCTATCACAACGAATATAGGGCCCCATTGGCCGTTCGGTTGACATAGAACCCCGTGTGCTATTCTAGCATTCATTACCTCCTAAGTGGCCCGGCAGACGCAGTCATGAGCGGCATGGTCGATGGCATAGGCCCTTCTACGTAAAATCGTCAAATTTGATGTACACTCGGCCTGCGGCATATGATTCCTATGCGCAGCAGATCAAGATGTCCGGGATGCTTCCTCCCTTCAGGGCCTCAGGCCAGGCCAGGGCCAGGCTAACAACGTCCTCGTGCTGAACGCCGCATATGCTTCGTCACACCAACTCCCTCCGCCGGTTCACCACCATCTGTGGCTGTTTCGTGGAGTCGGGAACCAATTGATGCTGCCGCAGAAGCAGGTACGCTCCTAGATATGTAGAACACAGGCGGTCTGATGGTGTGCATCTCATATGGGATGACTGTAATCACGGCGCCAGAGGGCTGCTTACCTAGTCTGATGACTACACGATTCTAAGGGAGATCGCACAAGAGTCGAAGAAGGGGGGGCCGCACGAGGCCAGCCGCGAACCTGAAGTGGTGTGGGGGCACGACGGGAAAGGGTTGTTGGAGGGGGAAAGGCGGGTAGCCTCGTGAGCCAAGGGATGCCACCTCCATCTGACTGCAGAGCATAGATCGCAACCTATAACCCACAAAACTGCTGACTTACTAGCCAGATGCCAGACCACTCCCCAATTCGAATCTGTTGCTGGACGGGAACGTCCACTGGTTGGATGTGGTGGATCAACTACTGAACCACTTGAGCTCCTAGTTCCATCGAAGGGGGGAAAGCTCCCCAAAAACTTCCAAGAGCGGGAGTCCTAGTGTGATCTCAACTCTCGTCGCTTGAATCAATCTGATAGGGTCTCAAGGTTCCACCAAGACCGCTCAAGCGGTCAACCTAGTGATACGCTATGTATGTTTGTTCGTACCTATTTAAGTATGCATGTACAAGTATGATTTCCTGTGGGATGATGGATAATCCCGGGCAAATCGAACATCTGCCGCTATCCTGCTCGGCCATTCCTCTGCTGCTTTCTAAGGCCATTTTACATTGGTTATCCTACCTTCCAATTCTATGTAGTGCCAGTACGAATCATACAGGGCAGTTACCATTCAGCGAGCATGTAGCGCTAGCAGGTTGTAAGAGAGACGAATGACGGTTATGAGCATGAGCTTCGCAACGGCGCTATCCTGTTGATACTGTGTATATGCATACCCTGCCGGGATCACCGCGAAGACATGCATTTTACGTACTCAGCGTCATCTTCCAAGTACTCTCCGACGACGTACGTCTGAAGGTGGGGGGCGGGGTCATGAGTCCGTACGCAAAAACTCGGTAAGGAGAGGAGGTTTAATAAGAGCTATGACATGTCGATGTTTTAGTCGGCACGGAAAATGGCACGTTGATGTGAATTGAAACCATTCATAGCCTATCTTGGGTGACACCAGTCTGGAATAACGGCTCCATGGGATCTACTTACGACTTTGGCAGGTACCTAAGATTGATACGCCCGCCAAATCCACGATTCCCCCACAACCTCCCCCCCCTTTCTATGATACACATCATAATGCATCTTGGCAAATGTTACCCAGTGTTTGTCGCCGAAGCCAGGAACACTTCGTCATCTGGCTTCTGCGGCTTTCGAAGGATGCTTCCATACATGCCGTACCTGACGCTGCTTCCACCCGTAAATCATCACCTAGTTGGCTGCAGGACTTCTTTCACCATGACCTGCCCGCCTCCTGCTATTCAGTTAAGTTGCGTGGGCGGTGAGCATCTATCTATCGATAAAAGCAAGACACGGAGGCCCCGCTAAGGCTTAGGTAACCAGGCAAACACTTAAGGACGCACGAGTTTACCAATGGCTGGACGGCTCGGCTTCGAGCTCCTCACGACCTGGGCCTACCTAGGTAACTTCTGGCATGCCGTGCATTATTAGCATCGGAGGGTCAAGAATAGCTTCCAAGAGTGGCCGTGTATTGCCCTTCTCTCGACCATTCAGGGCCCCCGAAACCCTCCTGCCCGCCCAATCACCTGTGCCACCAACGCCCCGTAGAAGCACATTGCATGCCCCTCCTCAGCTGTTGTGGCATTCGGCTTACGAGATGGGAAGGCTTCATGCAGTGCCGGCCACAAAAAGGCCGCCTGCGATTGGCCTGCGGGGAGCGGTCCCATCCCAAGCGCCCTGTGCTTCCCAGATGTTACTCTAAAACTCCTTTTTACCACACCATGCTGACAGTTATGCTTAGTACAAAAAACAACGTCCTAGATCTATGTATGTGTGTGTGCGCGTGAGGCTTTTAACGCTCTTGTGGGAAGATATATCTATGAAGGTTCTTTTTCTACTCCGTTCCGACGAGTCACTGGGGCACCCCGCACTCTGAAGCGACCCTGGTCGGGGTTATGATGAGACGATGCTGGGTTATGAACTTATGATTGGACGAAAATGACCTAAAAGTCGAGCGACCCCCTCACCTTGCCCAGCCGAGGGGGGCCTCTGGGACGGCGCCGGCCGCTAATGAAAGCCGCTCCAGTTTGGATATGAGAAGCAGCCGGCGACAACTGAGATCGTCCTAGCTACATGTTATCTGGGTTACGGGAAGCAGATCTAACCAGGAAAGCTCCCGTTTCCGGATAGACCCTTTGTGATACCCAGGATGAACCTTGTTGCCTATATTGACGCCGTACTATACTTGAGCTACACCTTACATGCGACGAAGACGAGCATACGTGAGTTGACAAGTGGTACCTATCAAGGGACCAACTCATAGTACTCAGTCTAGCAGTTCAAGTGGTTGCTGGAGGAAGGGTGCAAAGCCATTGATGTCACTCACTAGATGCAATACGGTAATGCTGCACATCAGAATTGACCGCGTGGAACAGCTGATTGAAACCCTCCACCTCAGAGCCGAGACAGGAAACGGCGGTCCTGATGAAGAGCTGGTAACATTCTGAGACTGCCGCGTGTCCAGTTGGGCCATCTCAGATGTCACATGCTGCGGTCACGGTTACTCTATTAAGCCACGCAGGCCAGCCAGCATTAGACAGACAGGCAGAGTCCGCTTTTATTATGAGCAGATACGCGATGAAGCACTCGTCAGACATCGGTGGTCTATCGTATCTATTTATGACTCAGCACTGCCTCTACACGGCTTGAGACGTAATCGCATAGCGGCCACACCGTTCTTCTTCTAAAGAGCGAAGCAAAAGAATCATCCCGGGATTTACATAGCCGCAATACGCGCGCCGTACGACCGGAGGACCCAATGCGGCTAGGTTGGCGGCATAGCGCCGCGGCCCTCCCAAAGAAAGACGTAAAAGAAGTGGGATCGTACCCATATTGGCAGTAGTAATAGCACAAAAGTAGTAGGAGTAGTAGGACACGCCTCTCGTCTCGGTCAGTCGTCTGGCGCGCTATCGTCCCAGACAGGCAGGTCCAGGTCGACCACTATGGGTTTATTTAACACACGCGGACCCCGGTGCGGGTAGGACGCTATCTGGACCGCGCAGTTGATGAAGCAGGTCTCCCTGCGTCCGAGGCGCCCCGTCAACGTCGCCTGTTCGTTCCGCGCGGACTCCGGATCCCCGCTAAGCCTCCGTGTCCCGATGCCCGGGTTCGTACCCTCCGGTTCCGTCTCCACCGGCATAGCCGTCCGGGTTGTCGACGGTTCCGGTGCTTCTGCGACCCCGTAGGAGGCGTGGTTGTCGAGCGGGTTCCCGCCCCGCGCCGTCAGGTCGACGAGACTGTTCTTCTCGTTCCCGACCCCGGGGTCCTCCCACTGCTGGACGCCCAGCTCCTTGTACCTCACGTGCCCGTTGCGCAGGTCCCAGCGCACCCGCTCCGCGCCCCTCGCTTCGTGGATGTGCCCGCAGACGGCTATCTTCGGCCGAACCCTCCACAGCGCCTGCCTCAGCACCTCGCACCCCTGGGCCGCGCCCCGGCTCTCGTCCAGGTGCGTGCGCGCGGGGCCGTGCGTGATGACGATGTCGGCGTCCAGGGGTATGTCGCCCCAGAGCGCGGCGGCCGTCTCGTCGTCCCGGGGCTCGTACTGGAAGGCCCACCGGCCGTACCGCGGCGTGTAGGGGCTCCCGAACACGGAAAAGGTGGTGCGCGGGCCCTCCGGGGACGCGAGCCGGACCACGCGGCTCGCGTGCTCCAGGTAGATCAGCGATTCGGACCGTGCGAGCAGGGCCTGGCACTCGGCCGGGTCCTGCGGTGGCCCCTGGTTGTGGTGGAAGTACCGCCCGTACTGCTCGTAGAACTCCGCGTCCAGAGTCAGGTCGTGGTTCCCCGCCACCACCAGCTTACACTCGAACTCGGCCTTCTCGAGCCAGGCCACCTGCTTGGATAGCTGGGATTGCGTTAACTCCCCAGTCAGTTTCAGTTTGAGTTTCTCGTCGGCGACTTTTCCTTAGCTTGCTTAGATAGGAGAAGTTCCCGACCAAGGAGTTGGCAGACGGATTGAGACTAAGTATACAGAAGTGCTCATAGGATGTTGCAATCTCCATGCCCACTCGCCTGTCGGCGTAGGAGGTGGTAGGTGGGTGAAGGCTTGCTTACCTCCGTGATGCTCCCCTTGTTCGTCAGGTCCCCGCAGTGGATGAGCACGTCGCCCTCGGGCAACTTCACCGTGCAGTTGTGCGTGTCCGAGATGCAGACGAAGCGTGTCCTGCGGGTGCGCCGGGGGAGGTCTCGCCGGCCCGTCTCCGCCTCCGCCTCCGCCCCCGCCTCCGGCATCGTTCAAGCCAACTGATATATACGATCGACTAGTGCTCCGACCTGATACTGTCGGATTTCTCGGCTCCCGACGGCCTAATTCCAATCCTCCTAATGCTGGACGCGGAACCGTGTATGTCAAACCTCTTTCTCTCTTGCTATGCGATAATGCCAATGCATGTGCATGAATCCATGCAAACGTAGGAGATGACGCAAAGATATTAGTGATGGATACGACTGAAAAAGTTCGGCGCCGGTGACGTACGTCGAACCGCAGGCATCGTCTGCTTGACCTTATCTCTATTGTTTACTCAGGACTCCTCGGCCTATCGTTCGGGTCTGTTGTGCCTGATACGAAGCAATTATACTCGGAGGCCTGATTGCAGAGATACTACCGCAAGTCTATAAACATACCTTAGGGAATATAGGAGGAAAAAGAAGTTTGGGCGGAATCCCAATTGCGGGACGCTAAGGCATCGGCAAGACGATGAAGTAGTTTGATGTTGATCAACCAGGCTTCGCCTACGTCAGATGGTGGCACAGTGTACGTAGCATGGATTCGGCCGGCGGGACTCCAGTCAACCTGTGCCACACATATATATACGTATATATATACACACATGCCATTTCGGCTTACAGCCTGAGCAGAACATAGCACCTACGTAGAGCTCACTTGTCTCATACAATCTGCACAGTCTCTACGCACGCTCAAGCATCGAGTTGCAATTGCTATTCAGTTATTTTCCACTTCGTAAGCTGCTTGATAGATAACATGGATTGACCCTTATCCGAGGTTGGAGGCTGGTTGGTGGAGGTGTTGGGGACCTCATGCTGTAGAGTGCTGGGTCACTTGGATATCTCCAAGCAAAGCATTACTCCTACTGGCTACCTAAGGTCAATCCAACCTCCTACAAGGCTCTTCTTCGTGTAGACGTCTTTACTATGGTAAATGTGGACAGAGAAAGCCTCGATTCTAGAAGACTTCGATTGTCCGGGAGTTGCATTAACCCCACTAACACACATAAGGCTAGCGAGGTAGCATTGGAAGAATGAACCACCGAGTGCCGGTTAATGATTTGCAGGGCTCGGTGCTGGGATGTGGAGATCAATAGTATATCCTCGACAAGCTGATTGATCAATCACGTCGCGAGCTCCGAATCAAATCAAAGGTAAGCAATGCATCCTTGGAAGGCGAGGCCAGAATAAGGACCATCACCGATGACCGTGACCCCCTTTCATTCAAGCCACGAGGCCACCACCAAAGCCAATCCCATTTTCATCTGTGCGCTTGCCACACACTACACTTCGCTTTTTTCTTCTCTCGTGTCCCTTTCGCGCCAATCTCGACTCTGAAGACTGCTGGCTGTTGCTGCCGCTGCCGCTGCCGCCGCCGCCGCTGCTGCTGCTAAACAACAGGCTTTATAGTGTGGAGGTTCGAAGGGGGCACTTGTTGGTTGATAAAGTGAGTGAGTGGGCATTAGCTTCTACTTATCTATCTGCTCATATCCATATCCATATCCATATCCATATCTATATTCATAGCCATATATTCGTATCCATATCTTCATGCATAACTTTTTCTAATACTGGATGGATCCTTGCATCTAGAGATTTACTTCTTCTGTTTCCGCTTTGAAGGGCTCCCCGTTTTTTACTTTGTTTCATTCCGCAGCAAGTTGACGTTAGACTTGCCTGCCGTCCATTCTCTGCCTCAATCTCTTTACTTTTACGTGGATATACCACCAGTACCTAGACGTCTCAATAATTCCCTTGTCTCGCTTCCCTGGACGGCGCTTCCTCTGTTTTCTATTTCGTTGGACTCGAGGAGACTGAGGATCCTGGAGAGGAGGATCGGCATCAGTGGCAAGTCGAGGAGGCAGAAAGGGTCTATCCCTCAGCTTCACACATACTCGCACCCTCGGACACGACGACAATTACTGATACGCGATTTTAATACCAAAAGCCGCTGGCATACATCGAACTAAAACCACATCGTCCCGAGACATCGAGACTCTGTCTATAAGGGGCCCGACACCGTCACGCGCCACGGCTAAACCAATTAAACACAACTACTAGCACAGCGGCCTGCCTTCTCGACGACCAACTCAAGCCGCCTACCTCATCTTTGATACGGCAAACCGGTCTCTAGTCTCACACAGACCCCAAAATCGCATCTTCCTATTTTGCCGTTCCTCTCCCCTGCCCGGTCGACAGCCGCTGGCGACTGCTGCATTCAAGTTATCGAGATCGACCTTCAACAAAGCCGACCTACCCACTTTGCTCCACGAACCTTTCCATTAACCTTGCAACCGCCCTTGAATAAACCTTAAGCCGGCATTGCCCACTAACCCCTCCCCAAATACGGCATCTGACGACGTAATCGAGAGTTCATTCGGAAGCATCGGCTGACAAACATACATCATTACGGCGTCCTCCAGGTAACACCTGCGCCCCCGGCGATCGAAATGGCAGCAATGTCAGTCGCGCCGGGTGCAACTACTACAACAACTCTCACTCCTCCGAGCAGTTCTCATGGACACAAGCCCGGATGGAGCCTGTCGTCCTCAGTTTATCGAACGGTGAGTCGACAATGCAGCGGTTCACCGGGCTGGACACAGTCCCAATTCTGTATCGACTAAACCCCCCATGTCATGTCCATCCCATTCCTAAGAATGTGTCTCAACTGACGCGTGATTCTTGTTGCAGAATTCCATGAAGGATCCGCAGTTGATGGACGATGAGCCCACAGAGTCCCTCCATTTGCAGAATGGCCACTTGGACCACGACTCGCACACGCTTGACGAATCTTCTCCCGCGCAAGGTACGGCTTTATTTGGAGACCAGAAAACCTCGCCGCCAGCAGCCGAAGGAGGGACTGAGCGCCAATCGAAGGGTACAATCAGCGCAGCTGACAGCACTCCAGAGACTCTCGAGCCTGGCCAGTCTGCTTCGCGCCCCGAGAAGAGGCGATCGGGCGTAGACGAACCCCAAGACGACGTGAACTCAAAATGGATTCATAGGGACAAGCTCGCCAAGATAGAAAACGAAGAATTGCAGGCAGCCGGCATCATACTACCCAAGCCGAGGTCACATAGCCGACCACGGCGAGATCGAAGTCAAGAGAAGACGAACGGTCACCGACGTGCTGCGGATGGTTCGGAGCAGCAAGCGTTCACTAGGTCTCGGAAGAACTCGGCACTTTCGGAGAAACCGCTCGATTCGGAAGCACCGACCTCTACATGGGACTTACGGCTTCCTGAAGAGATTGCAGAGGATCCACAGGAGCGACAGTACTATGCACCGAACGGCTCGGGGAAGGGGTCGCGAATTCCCGTACCGAAGCTAAGTCCTGCGCCAATCTCGTCCGCCGCACGAGATCCTGTCGAACGAGGCAACGCTGTCTCGCGGAAAGCCAGTGGTAATCCGCTGGATCACGAGTCGTCTATCCCGGTGCCACAGTCCCGGTCACGAAGCGGTAGCGCCAATGCTCTCGAGGAACCGGAACGAGGTCAGACAGCAAAGCGCTCCACTACTGACATTTCTCCTAAGAAACCCACAACAAACACGACGCGTAAGACAGCACCCAAAGATAAGCAGCCGGCACAAAGCCGACCGAAAACACGATCGGGATCTAAAAATCGGAGTGCGTCCTCGACGCGCCCACTTACTCGGTCCGGCGAATTGTCCCCGACGAGGGCACCGGAAGGCGATCCGCCGTGGATGGTCTCAGCTTATAAGCCAGACCCGCGCCTTCCGCCCGAACAGCAACTCCTCCCTACAGTGGCCAAGAGGTTACAGCAAGAAAAATGGGAGCAGGAGGGCAAATTTGGGAATATATACGACAAAGAGTTTCGCCCGCTAAATGAGGAGGGCTTCCTTAAGGGCACCGAGGCTGAAAATGCTAAGGATGGCGACAATAACGACAATGGCGAAGAACGGCAGGACGACGATGGCGAAGAACGGCAGGACGAATGGCCATTACGAGCCGACGCTAAGAGCCCGAGCCTGAGTCGACCAGGCACGGGTTCCTATTCGACCATGCCAAAAATCCAGGACAAACCCAACGTCAGCCCTCTGCCCAGCCCGAAACTGCCACAACAACAGACTCAAACTCAGATAAAGCCGACCCAGACCATCAGAGTACCAGAGCCTCCGGAAGAACAGCAAGAAAAGTCCAAGGGCGGCTGCGGTTGCTGCATCATCATGTGATCAACGTGAGGGTGACGGCTTGAAGTCAATCCAGTTCCAGGATGGCTGAAGGTACATACATGTGGTCTCGATGGAGACCACCAGACTGGCAATCATAATTCTAATGACGTTACGACTCCTTTTGTGCTTCCATCATTTCGAGCGCTCCATTCGTCGCATTGGGTTGTAGATACTCTCGACGCTTTATCCCGCATATATGGCTGGCACCATTTCAGCCATACATATCTCCTGATGCGAGAGGGGCTCATCGGGCGGACAAAACAGCACATTCGCATACATATCCCCATCTCCCCTGTGTTGTCCAATAAACCCGACCCGACCAGACACTCTGTTGCTTTAGATCTGTTGCCTATCACTACCTTGTGGCTCTTAAGTAAAGCTATGCAGACATCGGCGTTTGTTCAGGGTTTGAACTAAGTCTTGTCTGGGTTACGGGCGGCATGTTTGTGCGTACAGAGATAGCATGTTTATTACAAGAAGAGAGAAGTCAGCTGGTGCCAGCGTCGGCCCCGAATTACTGTTTATAATGTGGCGTTTCTTCGTTCGTCGCGTTTGGGTGTGGGTGCGCGTGTGTTGGGGCGTTTTTTCCGCATGCTGCGCTGTTTTGAGATGGCGCGGCCGTTTGCTGCGGTATTAAGAGTCGAAGGGGGGGAGACTGGTGCGATTACCGGGGGAGAGGTCGAAGCCGGATAGTGAGAGAGAGAGAGCGTCCGTGTCTATCACATTCGGGAGAAGCGAAGATGGGAAAGTGGAAGGGCGGTGTCGAAGTCGGAAAGGGCGGGGAGGGGGGTTTCTCGGCTAGATGATTATAGACGTCCTCTCGCTGAGCACTCAGGTAGTTAGAATCTATAAAATCTTACCGAATACTTAGGCATTAACTCTTTACACTGTTGAGGTCTCTCCTTAACTTGTTTGTTGCCTTGTGCTGGCGGCTATATGGTCCAATCGGTCACCAAGTTTGTTGTGTTAGCCTCCTCCAAAGCCTAAGTGCAAACTTCAAGTATAACTGAGGAGGATGCACACTACATAGCGCGTTCCTTCTCTTAGAAAAACTGCCCCTTTCCTTCCTAAGAAAGTTTCTGCATCAGTTTAGTCGCTCCCGACTGTTCTGCCAGTTGCTGTTTCTCTCCATCACGCCACGCCGTAAGCCTACACGACTACACTCCCACACCCGCTCCCACATCAACTAGAGATACGATTTCAAGTTGCATCACCTTTTTATTGCTTCTTATCCACATATCCACCTCGTTTAAACATCGTATCCGACAGCTTATTCAGGTTGGTGGCTCAACGTATCCGGTTTCTGACTTATATACGCCGTCCAGCACTTTCGATGAGTATATACCCAAGGTCCTTGTCTGTGCTTCTCGGCTTCAGGACAATTTGATAAGCCAGCATGGATTCTTTCCTTCATTCCCAGCGGCTGTTCTGTTGAGATCCCACCCACTCTAAGCGAAGTCTTCGTTCTATATCCTCACTGCTTTCCCCTGATATGCTTTACCTTTGTCAACTCGAGTACCTTCCTTCAACCGCTCGCTACCTTACTCGTCGCAGCTTCATCTTATCTGCTGGAATATCTTCATCAACTACACACTGCTTCACTCATAACATACCGGCATTATTTAGTGCCCTTCCAGCCTCTCGCATCTTCTGGCGCTTGTGATTGATAAGAAAAGTTTTATTGTTTGGCTAGGTAAGTTGCCTGTATAACCTCTTTCACACACATTGACGCCTTCTCTTTCCCTCTCTCTATTCCTATGTCGCTCTCTTTCTGCTACGCACACACATACTCTTTCTCTCTGCCACACACATATAGACACACTCAGTCTCTCACCTTCTATATGTGTACACATCTCTCTCTTCCTCATTGTCTCTACTATCGTCTCTCTCTACCTCTCATATTATATATATAACATATCTCTCTTTACTTTCTTCCATCTACACACGGCTTCTTTTCTATATTCCACAATCCCTTGCATTGCATACAGGCGCATGTTCTCTGTGCTTTCAAATATTCGCACACTCCAGCTTCTGCCGACGGAACAATATCTTCTTTCCTGCCAAGCTGGGTTGCCTATATATCCTCTTTGCCAACAGCTCAGCTTGTTGTATGCTTTCCAAAGCTCTTCTATTTCTCACCTTCACTTGTCTTGCAGCATATTTATGTCTCTAACTCGTACCAGACTCGGCACGCCTCAGGGCAACTAACTTCCTCTCAACATAGACTCTGGAACTGCAGGCTCCCAGCTCTGCTTCTTCTTATACTCTCCAAGATCAACACATTGGGACCGCATGGCTATCCGCCGCCCACCTTCCGCTTTCCACTTCCACCTTTTCTTTTCAACCTATTTATACAGCTGTGCAACAGCCTCACGTTATCCAGCTCTATACACTACCACTTCCGCTCCTGCCTTCTCTCCAGACACTTCATGTTTTCACGTATATCACTTCCCTCCTCTTCTTAGTCCTGTACCACCTTATTTCTTGACTATGTTGCTATCTCGACGCTTTTTTAATAAGCTATTATATATTATTAATATGAAGAAATAAAAAACAAAGCTAGATAGTTAAAATGGTAAAAAAACGAGCGGCTAGCTTACCTACTACCATAACTAATATTATAAACTAAAAACTAATTTCATAACCATGGACGTATGACGAGAACTCGGGGCCAGCGAGGCTAAGGGAGTCTAGTTGTAGGGTTGCATTGAATACTTGCCAATAACATCAAGTCGGTCTGGTGTTTGAGGTATTAAGCTCAAGACCACCACATTTCATGTTGCGTACTTGCGCTCAAGCGTGCTGCATTAAGTGTCTTTTGGTCTGTTGCAGACATAGGCCTATTACTAATAAATCGCTACTTTCCTACTCTAAAAAGAGTGTGTACGCCATCCCATCCCTCAAGCCGCCGGCGCATAAAAACTAAACCTGCCCCGGGGGTCATACTTCCTCTTCAAAGCCTCGAGCCGGTCCTGGCGCCACTGCTCATGGCCGTACCACTCCTGGGGTGACTCGTTCCCGTAGGCATAATTGACATAGGTATGCATCTGGCTGCGGCCGCTGCCCCCATGCAGGATCTGGCGGAGCTGGTTTCCAAGCTGGGCAGCCTGCTGGTCGCGCGCCGGGCCGGCGGGCGTGTACTGGATGAGCGGCGCCATCAAGAGATGGTCGTCGCGGAAGGCATAGGCGGCGGACGCGCCGTTGACCGCCTCCACGCCCTGCATCGAGTAGCCCTCGAACATGAACAGGGAGTTGGCGAAGGGGGAGGAGGCATTCGTGGCCGACGCGAAGAGGGCGTACACCTCCTGTTGGGCGGTGGCGTTGTAGGCCGGGAGATAGATGGGGAAGCGCGGGTTGGCCATGCCCGTCTTCTGGCAAGGCGGCGCGTCGAGCGAGATGCCCACCCATCGGGATACGTCACGATAGGTTCCGCTGTTGGGCGTCACGGAGATGGGTCCGAGAGCGCGGAAGGGCTGGGTGTAGGCGGGGTCCACGACGGAGACGCCTTCCTGGATGATGTAGAATTCGATGACGGGGCCGTTGGGGTCAACCTGGGGGAGATTGAACCAGTACGACCAGTTGATGATGTCAACAGGCTGGGTGCCATTCTGGAGGAGGTAGTCATTGGCGGCTTGGTAAAGCGCCTTGACCTTGTCGCCGGTGAACATGAGCGTCTCAATGGCCCAGTTGGTGTGGAAGCGGGGGTAGATCTTGACTGTGACCGAGGTGACGATGCCAAAGTTGTGACCAGCACCCTTCATGGCCCAAAAGAGGTCCGAGTTGGCGTTGATGGTCCTGAGGCTGCCGTTGGCTAGCACGATGTTCATCGAGACGAACTGATCGGCGATGAGTCCGTAGTGGCCCTGAAGCCAGCCGTGACCGCCTCCGAGTGCAGGCCCCATGTAGCTGACGCATTCACAGGTTCCCGTCACCGTCTGCTTCCCCGCTGCCCAGAGCATGTCGATGACCACCTTGGAGTTGGTCCCGCCTGCAATCGTGGCCGTTTGTCCATTCTGGGCGATGACGACGCCGCTCAACTTGCGCAGGTTGATGGCAATGCCCCAGTCCATCCGGCCCAGAGTTGTGATGGCTCCATGTACTCCGTTGTAGGCGAGGAACGGGATGCTGCAGTTGTTTGCGACTCGGACCTGATGCCACATGATTAACAGCCATGCTACCGCAGACAAAGGGACCAGAGAAAGAAGCTTACAATCTCGACAACATCCTTCTCGGTGGCTGGAAGGACGGTGATGTTCACGATGGGGGTTTCCAGATTAGACCACCTCTGTGAGAACTGATCAAATTGAGCGGAGCCTGGGAAATAGACCTCGGCCTCGCTCGAGAGGTTCCACAAGTCGGATAGACTGCAGCCCGGAGCGCGTGCTGCTATGTCCACGGTGTGTTCTGTGTCCGAGCCCACGGGAGATGCTGTGGTCTCGTCAACGGGTGCTGCAGTTGCGAAAGCCCAGGCAACCGCAGTCGCGAGGAGCTTGGTCTGGAGCCAGCGCATCGTTGTTGTTGTAGCGGGACGGGATGGCGCAAGGGAAAACCAACAAGAGGAGTGTTTCAGAGCCGGTGCACTGACGGATTGGCAGCAAGCTCACAACCCTCCAAAAGCCACGCATCGCCACCATCCTGCACAACGTGCAGCACCTCGGGTATTATAGGTTTCGGGAGTCAGGTCTTTGGGTCCAATTCACCACCCCCGGTCACTGGTGGCCCTGGCTTGGTTTCATGCGCCCCACGCATCAGTGCGGCCCAGACCTCGCAAGAACGGACGAAAGCAGTTAAGTTATCCTTTTCTTCATCTCTCTTTTTTCTTTCGTTTCCATGTCCCGCCCCCGCCTCGGTTATGCTTCGTACGATAATCTCCTTTGTTGAACCGAGGGGAACCGTCAATCCGGCATGAGGGGATACCACCCTCATAAACAATCCCGGGACAATGTCGCCCCCGTGCCACGTGGGGGAATATCGACTCGGCGAGCTGCCCCAGGAGCTTGCGCTTGTTGCTTTTCTTGTCGTGAGTTATGCCAGGAACCATTCCCGGCTTGGGCATCCCCGTGTCTCTTGGCTAGTGTCCCTGCAATGCTCAGGAGTTCGCTTGCGACTTTCCCTTTCAGGTCCTCTCCGGACTTCCGAGTTCCCGCTGGCAATTCCCTGCGAACCAAGTTATGCCAGTCCAAGGAAGGGACAAGAGATCGGCATTCCACGGTTGTAATCACAAAGCATAACCTATCGAGGTGGCTCGTCTGCCAGGATCCCAAGTCTTGTTCCAGGGAAACTTTCGCAGGAAAAGCTACATGAAGGCTTTGAATATGGGAACTGATACTGCCAAGCAGATTATTATTTTGTCTAGAAAATTCAGTTTCCTTGGCTCCATGTTTGGGTTTCCTTGCCCGTCGATCTTATATTCTCTATATAAATGGGACCCAGGTCTCTATATCTTGATCTTTCGTCCCTTTCGCACCTTGAACGACATTCCCGGGATTTGCACGATCGGTGTCGGTTCATGACGAGGGAGTCCGATGGCCGACCCGGCGCCCCTAGACCCTGCGGCGGAAGCAGCCGCAACCGAGGCGGCGCTTGCTGCCGCGCGCATGTTCAACATCACACTATGGACGCTCTATGCCTTTGGTGTTCTCATCACGGCCCTGAGAACCTATGCTCGAGTCAAGGCTGTAGGTTGGAAGCACTTGGAAGCAGACGACTACCTCGTGTGGGTTGCCGTTGTAGGTACCTATTGACATCAATGGCATGCGGTGAATGCAAGTTCTGCTGCTGACCGTGGCCGTCTATGCAGCTGCTGTACTCGACACAATCGACCTTGGGATACCAGATCGGCAACCTTGCTCATGGACTGGCAAATAACGGCATGACGGACGCACAGCGAGCCGCCCTGTCACCGAGCGACCCGGAATACGACATGAGGGTTATCGGCTCTAAGATTCAGGTGGCAGGGTGGTCTTGCTACTCGACCTTGATGGTTGTTCTCAAGTTCGCCATGTTGTTCTTTTACTTGCGGCTTACGGTATGCTTCCCCTTTTCTACGACGACTGCTTTGTCAAGGAGGAGGCTCACTCGTCGGTAGAACGGCCTTGGTTCCCGTTATCGCAAGCCCGTCCATATTGGATTCGCCCTTGTCCTCGCAGGCTATCTCGCTTCCATCGCGGCCGTTTTCCTGTCATGCATCCCATTCTACCACTACTGGCAGATTAACCCGGACCCTGGCAACTTCTGTCAGGCCGCCGTGTCTAGGCCCATCATCTGGGCTTCCTTCGCCGCAAACGTCTCGAGCGATATCTATCTCATCTTGATCCCCCTCCCATTGCTCTGGGGATCTCGTCTGCGGCTCGTCGAGAAGCTTGCCTCGACCCTTGTACTCGGCGCCGGTATCTTCGTTCTTGTCTGCGCCACGGTCAAGACTGTCTTTGTCCTTAAGGTAAGTCTCGGTGTCATCTTCGCAACACCACACCTGATACTAACCATTCCTCACCACGCATAGGACGACGCCAACGGCGCCGAGCTTGCTGGCAAATGGGGGACACGGGAGGCCTTCGTCGCCGTCGTCACCGCCAATCTCCCCATGGTGTTCCAGCTCTTCAAGATCTGGCTTAGACCACTGCTCGGAAGTTCGGCGCGCAATACTAACAAACAATACAACACTCCAGAAGGTTTCCAGACCATTGGCGGCAGTGGTGCTGACGACTCGCGCAGCCATGGTCTCCGTGAAACACATGGCACAAAGGGGACAAACCCCCTTACCAACGTGTCCTTCACCGAGAGCGAGGAGCGCATCGTGAATACGATCAAGATGCAGAACATGAAGACAGCCGCCTCTATGGCGCAGGGCAACCAAAAGGACAACAAGGGCATCGTCGTCTTGACCGAGTTCGATATCTCCGAGGGCAGGAGCAGCCAATACGAACAGAATGTAACACGCATTCGTGAACCTTGGTAGCAAAACCGCTAAGTGCGAGGGTAACCGTCCTAGCTTTTCTTTACAAATTGGCTTTCTCACTGGCCCTATCATTACGTGACCATATTAGCTGGCTAGCTCGCTATTTAGTTTCCCTTATTTTAAAAGGCCCTAACGAAACTTGTCAGCGAGCCAGGGGTACGAAACGCACCCAATATACCGAAATTGTCAGATATAGGGGAATTAGCTGTGTTGTTGTATTCAGCTATAGCACGCGTACAGCTTTAAGTAGCTTAGCCACTGAACATATATACGCCGATCAATAGGTGGCCTTTCCGTATATGGGGTGCGTTTCGCACCCCTGGCTAGCTAGCAGAAAGGCCACCTACTGATCGGCCAGCTGGCTCGGTGCGGCATGGGGCCAGCACCGCCAGGGCATTTCCAGCCGAACAGCAGGTGAGGCGTCCGAGTCTCAAGTCGAAGAACGAATGCGGCGCTCCTTATCACCTGATTCTGTGACCGCAAGTGGCGACCACCACTGTCTCCCAAGAACATAGTGCAAGTTGAAGAACTGGCAAGACGCGCGTGAATCAGAAAAGGGACCATGGATTCATTACGAACAAGATCGCCGACGCCTTCGAGGGATACGGGGCTGTTATCGCTGGGCCTGAGATGCGAGCGTTTGGTGGCTGCAATTCGAGGAGCTCTGACCCTGTATCACTGCACGAGATTAGCTCGTAGTGCCCCCGTGTATGATCACTATTGCGACTTCATCAAAGCGGCGACGATGGAAACTCGTAAGCTAGCCTCGGAATCGTTGATTCGACATATCTATGGAGCATACAAGAAGACTGAGGCTCCCGACCGCGTGCTCATGCTCCCCTTCAAGAGTTGGGCATGCCCGTCTCCACGCGGCCATCCAAGGCGCGTACGGGGTGTGAGCGCATTTGAGGTTCCCAGGAACTCCCTCTCCTCCGAGTCTGCGCCGTCGGCGCCGCCCGTCTTTCGACAAACAGGCTCGATCTCCTTGAACACCAAGTCGGTCAATGAGCCAAGAGGAACTTCGCAATTGCCATGGACTGGATAACCACTGAAGACCCTATTTGGCCTACCCACAAATTGGCGGATCCTTTCAGTTTCCCTAACTCCGATTCCGCCTCCTTTGGTTTCTAAACAAGGAAACGTCCTTTTATTTGGGCTTAGGCTCTCCGCGCGCATCGTATGATGCTCAACCGTCGGAGATCCGTCTGTATGACCGTGAGATTAGCAATGAAGCTAGCTTCTTCTTCTCTAAAGCCGATAATTTCCGCTGGGTCCGATATATTAGACCCACGTTCGAGCCGGTTTCAATGGACACCTACGAGCTATGCCTCGTCGCCGATGCTCGTAATCGGTTTCTGCCCGCAAAATACCTAATTAATTATCTACATAATTTACTATCATTTTTTAACGTTTTTCCGTTTTTATATAATTTTCACCTTAATATTAAAACGTTTATAAGTATATTTATACCTATATATTTCGATATATATTTATATACTTATATATTACGAATTATTTTCCATCCGCTATTAATAATCCTAATTTATTTAATGCCGTTTCATTTTATTTATACCCTTTAATTAACTTATAAGTTGTTATTATATTATCGTCCAAAAAGCGTATTATATATAATAACGGAAAGGGTTTTAAAAAATTAAATATTTCGAGTTTTAAAAAGCTTACTTGATTAATTAGCCTATCTATATAAGGAAAAAATAATATAATATAATTGCTTCGAAAAGTATACGATAATAATACCATATTTTATTCTGTTAAGTTAAATATTTCCGAATATTACTTTAATCGGGTTATTTTTATTTACCTTTATAATAAAAATAATCGGCATTTATAAAAAGAAATTTCCCTACCTTTATTTTAGATAATAGAAAATTAAAGCGATATAATAATTACGCGATTATGATATATCTTTATGATTATAAAAAACCGTACTTTATTTTATTTTAAATATATTATTATTTTAATCCAGATAATTATTTAAAAGGTATTTTAGGAAATTATGGTTATTATTTTAAAAGCTGGACGAATAATCGGTAATAATAAGGTTAGATTAATTTTTAATTAGTTCGAAAAAAAGATTAAGTTGAAAAATCCGATATATATTTAGTTAGTTACTTAGATAAGATTACGTACCAACGATATTTTTTATTAGCTATTAAATTGGTATATTATATTTCCGATTAAAGCGTTTATTTTTAATATTTAATATTTACCCAGATTTTAAACGTTTTCATTAATTATTCTGACTATACCGGGAAACGTAAGATAAATTTAATCTTAATAATTTTCCAATCCGTATTATAATCGTTATAATATTTACTTAAATTTATCTTTATATTTAAAGTTTATGGGTTATTTATATATTTTATATTATTACCCGTAACTTTATATAATAATTTAATAATTTAATAATTATAATATTTAAATAAAGTAAGAACTAAATAAAATATAAAACAACAGATATAATTAAAGAATATTTTTATTTAAAATTTATAAAATTTAACGTTAAAAGAAATATAAAAAAATAATCCGGAAAATTTTTATTCTCATTAACCGAAATTAAAAATAATAAATCCGATATTAATTAACCCTTAAAACCTTTTATTATTAAGCTTTAATTTATATGTTTTAAATTTGTTAAAAATTATTAGCATATAAGTGGTAGCTAAAGGAATTAGGTATAAGGGGTGCCTAGGGCAACGGAGGGGTGGATGTAACAGCCCCACCACCTGTATGTATATAGCCCAGACCTAGCTACTCACACACCTTCCCTATAACAACATCAATAAGAACGACGGCGATATTCCGAATTGCAACGCGTTTCCTTACAAAAATATTAAAAACTTATTACGTATAATACGCGAAATACCGGAATTTTTATTAATTCCTTTTATTAATTAGCCCTAACGACAGCTTGTAAAATATTTAAATATAATTATACTTTTACTCTTATCTATTTAAATTAAACTCTCTTTATTTAATTTTATTCGACCTAACCCGACATTTAAAAAGCCGACCCTTAATACGAAATATATAATACGACTAATTTTAAATATTTAATATACAGATATTATAATTTATAATTAATATATTATGCCGTATAAATAAATAGGAAATATTTTTAAGGATACGAAACGGAAATCCGAACCTTATTTCCTTTAAAGATAACCTAATTAATTTATATATAAAATATTAATCATTAAAGAAATATTTAAGGATAAAATATAAAAAAAACGGAAAAAAGGTAAAAATTTTTTTTACGAAACGTAAAAAACGAAATTGTAAGTTAAAAATATTAAAAAATAAACCGCGTACATATGAATTTAATTAATCCGTTAAGTTTATATTAAAATGGGGTAGGACAGAGTCAGTTTTGATCAGTATGAAATTAAAGAAACTGTTACGAGTGAGCCCAGGGTTTTAAAGAAAAATTGAAGTTAATATAATTAATCTGGTATTAAGACCAGTTTGTCTGATGATAATAAGTAAGTGTTTAAATAGTAAATATTTCGGGGTTACGTTTGGCGAAAAAAGCTTTTAGAAATATATAAGTGGTGCTAATTAATTAATTAATGGACATATATTTTAAGTTTCATATTTTATACCATTTTAACCTTTTTTTAAAAAAAAATAAAATCGGTTTCGATTTATTTTAAAAAATAAATAAAAACTTAACGCGATAATTCCGAATGCTTTAAATAAATTAAATATATATAGATTTAACCGATTAGTTAATTTAACGCTTACGCGGTTTATTTTTTAATATTTTTAATTTAGGATTCAGTTTTTTATATTTCGTTAAATCTTTCCGTTATTTGGTTGTTTTTCGTTTTTTTTTTTTTTTTCCGAAAATTTTTTAACGATTAATGCTTTATATTTAGATTAACTTGGTTATTTTTAAGGAAAGTAAAGTTCGGGTTTCCGTTCCGTATTTTCGAAAATATTTTTTATTTATTTGTACGGTATGATATATTAATTACGAATTATGGCTTTTGCGCGTTAATTATTTAAGGCCGGTTAAGTTATATATTTTATGTTAAAAATTAGTTTTTTAAATATCAGATTAAGTTAAGTAATTTTAAAAACCGAAAGTTTGGTCGAAATAAATAAGGAAGGGGGTATGGTTATGTAACGAACCTGTTATACATCCACCTGGAGGTATAAGCAGTATCCGAAATGGGAATTCTTGATTTGCAGGTAACAATAGCACAATAAATGGGATGTTCGTTAAAAAAATTTGCGGACTTTTTCCTTAACTAAAAAACGGTACAGTTATTTCTGGTTAAAAACTTAAATTAATAACTAAAAAGCGAAATTAAATAGGTATTATTTACAGAAAGAAACCGATCGTTATATATTTATCCTAAATTTAATAAGTATATCGTAAATTTGTAGGATTTGTAAGATTTGTCCTAAATTATCCAGATCCCTTAAATTATTACGTTTTAACGTAAGGAAAACCAAGTTTTTTTTATCCGAGAATTAACCGTAAGAAGCTTATATTAAGCTCCGGAAGCCGGTTTTTTTAAGATAGGAACCTTTATTTCTGTATTATAATACTATTTCCCTTTTTTAAGGATTTTTATTTTAAAGATAAGAACCGTAAGTAACATTTTTATTTTATTAAAAGGGTTTTCCGTAACTTTTTAATTAACTTTATTATAACAAATCGAATTAAAAAAAAAAAAACGAAAAAGAAAATTACGTAAAAATTAACGCGATATTCGTAATATTCGTACTAATTTAATTAAAATTTTCGGAATTAAAATTTTTCTTTATTTTAATTATATTCGGTTTAATAAAACCGATTATTTTTATTCCTTAAAGTATTTAGTTTATAATTATTATATTCGTTATTAACGACTTTTTTGTAACGTTTTAATTATAAATTTCCTGAAAAAGGTAAACGAAACGTAAAAACGTTTGTAAAAAAAATAACGTAAATTTAAGGACGAATTCCTGGCGTATTAGGAGGTTACGGAAAGAAAAACGAAGGAATTTATTAATCGATTAAAACGTTTACGATTATAATAGGACCTTTTTAAAAAAAAAGGTTATAAAAATGTTAAAAAAAGGGTTAAAGTTGGATTAATTAAAAAAACGGGAAAGATTGGAAAAAAAATAACGCCGTATGGAAACGGAATAAGCTTAATTAGTTTTTAAGATAAATATTATAACGAAAGCATCTTTTTTCGACTGGAACGTTATCGGTTTAGATCTAGGCAGGGGACCGTTATCGCTTACGATTTTAACCGCGTTAAAGACGGTCGGTTAGGATTTTGTTGGTAAAAATTTTTAACCAGGTTTATTGCATTCGTTAGGTGCTTGAATAGTTTTTATATGTTATCTTCTGATAAGTAACTTATTTATTTAACTAGGTATTAGATTTTGTTTTTGATTATTTTAAAATCCAGTATTTTTTCGATTTTATATTTGTTATTATTTTTTTCGATTTCGAGGTTTTTTTTAAGCGGAACGTTTTTTGGAGTTAGTTTTAATAAGAAAATATGGAACATAAGGTATATTTTTATGGTTTTAGGTAATGATAGTTTATAGTTAGTTTTCGAAATAATTTTTTTAATTTTAAATAAATTAAATTTTTTAAAATTAAACTTATTGTTGGGCCTTTTCGTTTTAATTTAGGAAAGGTTTATCGTTACGTTTTATTTTTAACGTAATAAGTAAATTTTGTTTTTTTTTGGTTAAAATTAGTTCTTTAATTTTTTTATTGTAATATTAGGTTATTTTTTGTTGTAAAAATTGTAATTTAATTTGAAGCCGGGTTTATATCGTTTTAATTTTTGTTATTATTATTTTTATTCGTAAAATTATGGCGGTAATAATTAATATTTTACGTATTAATTATTTAAGTCGTTAAATTATTATGTCGTATTTATATACGGCTATATAAAGTAATATGTTTATGTTTTTATTAACGGACGTATTATAGGTTATTTATGCAAACGGTAAAACTTTAATTTAATTATTTTGTTAATAATTAACGTAATTTCGAAGGTATTATTTTAAGGTTTACTTTAATTGTTCCGTTTAATTATTTATTTAGGGGTAATAAGTTATTAAAAACTTTAATTTAATACCGATTTGCTTAAAAAAGTTGGTACCGAATTTAAATGTAAATAATTTGTTTCGATTAGAAATGATTTTTTCTGGTATTTCGTATTTATCGAAATAATATCGAATAAAGGCGTAAGTTAATTATTTTACCGTTATAATATTTTTAAAAGGTAAAAAGTATTTATATTTAATAAGTTTATTAATAATTATTTATATTATATCGTATTTAATTTTAATAACGGGGATTTTTTAATATAAGGAAACCAGTAATAAAATTTTAAGTTATGGTATTTTACGTTTTATTAAGTATATTTATAGGTTATAGTAAGTTATATGGTTTATAACGGATTATTTTTACTTTATTATAAACGTTATAATTTTTAATTATTTATTTAACAGTTTGGCGGAATTTTAAAAAGTTATATTTTTTTTAAAAATTATTTAACAATTTTAAATATTTCTTAATATCCGTATAAACGATTTTTATGGAATTTTTAATAAATTCTTTTTATTATTAATAAAGGACCTAAAATTTATTACGAAATAATAATTAATTTTTATCGTTTCCTTTTAATTATTTAATTTCTTTTTATTTTTTTAAATCGTAAAAATTTTTAAATTAAGTTAATTTTTTTAAAATAAATTATTTTAAAATTATACATAATTATATTATTTTATTATTTTTATAATATAATATCTATATATATCGTTTGGAAACTTTTAAGTTATAATTTCTTTTCCGGCTTAAAATATCCGTTTAAATATTTTTTTTACTTTTAATATAATAAATTTTAAAGCTAAATTTAAATAAAAAAATTATTTAATTTTTATAACGTTTATTTAATTTTTAGGTAATTATAAATCGAATAAAATTTTTATAATTTAAATAAATATTAAATAGTTCCTTAATTCCGTTAAAAAATAATTTCCATTTTTTAAGTATTAAAATAATTATTAATAATTTTTTATTATAAATAAGATATTTAAGTTTTACGTTTTTAAAAGCTTTAGAAAAATATGTTATTAAATATTATTTTTCGTTATTTTTTTATTATTTTAAAATTATTTTAAAGGCGTAATTTAAAGCGTTTATTTTAAGTTATTTTTTTTTGTTATGGTTTGGTAATTTGATTACCGGGGCGTTAATAATTTTGTCCTTAATTTTTTGGAAAATTTTTTTCGTTTTTTTTAAAAATTTGAATTTTTTTCCGATATATTTTTTGGTAATAAATTTGGTTAAAAGGTTAACAAATTTGCCGTAATTCTGGACTAAAGGTCGTATATAGCCGGTAAATTTTAAAAATTGGCAGATATTAATAGTAATAATTTTATTAAAAATTAGCCGATTTTTAACAGTTTTTAATTTAAAATTTTGGATTTAAATTTATCTTAAGGTAATAATAAAATTTAAAAAATTTAATTTTTAAGTATGTTAAATGCTTTTTTTTATATTTATTAATAAATTAGTTTTTTTAAATATTTTTAATACTTAAACGATATACTTTTTATATTTTTCCAAAATTTTTAAATAAATAAAAATATCGTTTAAGTAAACAAAAACGAATTTATTTAAAAATTTTCGTAAAATAATAATAAATATATGTTAAAAGTTAATTAAAACGTTAATTAAGCTTTATAATATAACTTTATATTCGTAATATTTATAAATAATTTTAAAGGCGGTTTTTTTATTTTTCGCCTTTAATTATTCGAATTAAGTAATAACCATTTAATAAGTTTAAAGTTATAAATTATTTGGTTTTATTAATATTTTTCTGTATAATATTTATTAATATATTAAATTTCCGTTTTTATCGATTTTAATTTTATTATTTTTTATTTTTGGTATTATTATAATTAAGTACCTTATAAGCGATTCGGATTTTTAAATATAACTTTTTTTTAAGTTTCGTAAAAAACTTTTTTAAGGTTTATATGGTAAATTTAATAAAGTTTTAAATAATATTTTTTTTAATAAAAATTTTATAATTTTATTAATTATAATTAAATAATTTTTTTCGGATTCGTTTTTTAAATAACTTTTTAAATTATCGATATTTAAGAGATACCGTTATTATAAGATTAAAAACTTTAACTTTTTTAATTATGTAATAAGTTTTATAAAATTTTTTCTTAAAATTATTCCATAAAAGCGTTTATTTTTTCTAATTAATTAATAAATTATTAAAACGAAATTATAACATTTTTAAAATAATATCGTATTTTAAAATATTAATAATATTAAAAATAATTTATTTTAAATATTTTTATATTTAAATTTCGAATTTCTTTATTTTTCGGAAAATTCGACCGTTATTATAAGTAAATAAATTTTTATTTATTATTCGTAATTTATAAAACTGTTATTTATATTTTTAAAAGATCCGATATTTTTTAGTTACTTTAAAGGAAATAAATTTTTTTTTTATTCCGGAATCGATTATAACGTTAAATATTTTATTTTTATAATAAATAAAAATTTCGATTTAATTTCGTATTTTTTTTTTTCGCTTTATATAAAGTTTTATATATAAAGGTTTTTCGATACCTTATTTTCGAAAACTTTTATTATTTTTTAACTGATAAATTTTGGAAGTTAAAAAACGTTTTTATTTACGTATTTTTCTTGCCGCATATTTAATATCATAATTATTTATATATTTAAACTATTTTTTATTATTAAACTGGCATTTAAAAATAATTATTTTCTTTTAGTTTTTCCTTTAATCTTATTCTTATATTTTGCGAATTATAAGATTAAAAAGGTAAACCTCCGAAAAAAGTACCCTTATAGCTAAAAAATCGTATTTATTGTATAATATTAACGCGTAATATAAACATTCTTATATTATAACCTTCTGGCTTTACTTTAATTCGGAATATAAGTAATAAAATTTAGGATAATCTGGCCATTAAGGGATTTTTATATATCTACATTTATCGTTTAATTCTGTAAACGTTTTTTTATCATATCCTGGCCAAAAGTCGTTATTTTTTTTAACGCATTAATAAATAAGATAGTTATAATTATAACAAACAATAAAATATAAAAGCCTATAATTATTTGTTAATTTGGGATATATTATATATTCCGGAAAAATATAATATTCGGAAAGTAACTATCCATAACTATCGAAATCTTTTCGTAACTAATTATTTTAATCGTATATTTTATACTTTTATATATTAAAATAATAAATATATCCTAACGTAATAATTACTTTAAAGCTCGTTCGTTTTAAATAATATTTACAAACTTTAGCCATAACATTTTTGCAAATAATATAATTTTTATTATCTGGATCGTTATTTTTAACTTTACTGGTCGTAATAATAATAAATTCCTAATTAACGGAAATAACGCTTATTTCCTTTTCATCTTTATTTTCGCTATTTATATCTCGTTCGGCCGCGCGGACCTTTTTTTTGGATTAAAAAATTTTATCCTTTTAAAAATTTTTCTAAAAATTTCCTTTTTTTACTAGAAAGTAATATTCGTTTTTAAAATAACCTTTTTTGCCATAATTAAAACATTTAATTTTGGACTTATTTTTTTTAAATTCCGTTAAAATAACGTTAACTTCCTTTTAGAATTTATCTTTTATTTTCTTTTTGCTACTAAAACGTTTATCGTTACTTCGTTTGCCGGTTCCTTTCTTTTTAAGGTACCGATTAAAAATACGACAGTCGGAGATAATAACTTTATTTATATATTTCTTAAAAGGGCCCGTCTTAAGTACCCTAAACATTTTATCCTTAATTTAAGGTTTTAGGCTGTCATAAAAAAAAAAAAATAACGTATTTTAAGGAAACTTAAAAATAGCTGTAAATCGGTTAAACTTAATCGTATATTTAACTGCTAATATAATTTATTAAAATTTATATATTTATTTAACTGTATAGTATTATTTATCTATATTTTTAAACGAAACTTACATCCGTTTTTCGAAATTTTCATAACGGTTAAAAATATAATTAATAACGTCCAGATAATTATCGGAAAAATTTATCAGGTAATCGCTAAAAATAGGCTCGAATTAATCGAACATTTTTCCAGCAAGCAACTAAAAAATAACCATAATTTTTTAATAATCTTCCGTTAAAAAACTTTCGTACTACTTAAAATAAAGTCGGACCTTAATTAAAAATCTTTCCATATTAATAAATCCATCATAAGGTTTAAAAATAACGGGTTTATAGCCCTTAATATCAGGCATTTTATAATAAGTAAAAGAAGGTATTATTCCTTTTCGTTTCCAATTAAATAAAGGAAGGATTAAAATTCGCAGATAAGAAATAAGTATTTTAAAAAAGGGTACTAACGTTCTTAGTCGGGAAATAGTTCTTAAAAGGGCGGAAGCCCTTTTTAATTATTAAGCAAATTTAGAGTTTTTTTTCTGGAATCTTATAACTTTTTTAACTACGAAATCTAGTCGTTAATTAATCGTAAATTTTTTCTTTTTTCCCTTTTTAATTTCTGCGGCAAAAACTTTTTCGACCTTTTCCTTTTTTTAATCGGACCTTTTAAGCTGGATTTCGATAATCTTTTTTATTTCCTTAAAGGTAAGGGTAAGTTACTATTAGGAAAAAAACTTTTTTTAATTTCTAGCTCTAATAATTACAGGTACCATATTATCGATTAACTAAAAATTTTTTTTAATAAAAAATAAATTATTTAATTTAATTATTAATTCCTTACTAATTAATAATAAAAATCGAATATATTATTTATTTATTAAACGTTATTTTATAATATCGTCTTTATTAAATTCAAAAAAACTTATACCTAATTAGGCCTTAAATTATTCGTCGGTTATTAATTAAAAAGTTATCAAAATATAACGAACTTATTATATATTTACTTAAAGGTATAAATAATATCCGAAATAGGGGTTTTTAATTCATAAGTAATAATAATATAATAAATAAAATATTCGTTAAAAAAATTTACGGATTTTTCCTTTAACTAAAAATCGGTATAGTTACTTTTGGTTAAAAGCTTAAATTAATAACTAAAAAGCGAAATTAAATAAATGCTATCTATAAAAAGAAACCGATCGTTATATATCCATCCTAAATTTAATAAGTATGTCGTAAATCTATAGGATCTGTAGGATCTGTCCCAAATCACCCAAATCCCTCAGATCATTACGTCTTAGCGTAGGGAAAGCCAAGCTTTCCTCATCCGAGGATCAGCCGTAAGGAGCCCACACCAGGCTCCGGAGGCCGGTTTCTCCAAGATAGGAACCCCTGTTCCTGTACTATAACAGGTTATATTAAAGGATTTTACGACTTATTATCGAAATTAATTAATAAAAGAAATTAATAAAGGTTTAGGTATTGCGCGTACTTTATAAAATAGCTCCTTAATATTATTAATAGGTCGAAATCGTATAAATTAAAATTCGATAATAAAAAGTTTTTCCGGAAATTAATCGGTATCGGATTTATTATCTTAAATTTCGGTTAATAAGGATAAGGGTTTTCCGGGGTTAATTTTTTACGGTTTTTTTAATATCGAATTTTATTAGTTTTAAATTAAGGTATTTTTTAATTATATCGATTATTTTAATTTTTATTTAGCTTTTATTTTATTTAATTATTTTAATTATTAAGTATTTTTTTATTACGTAAAATTACGGGTAATAATATAAAGTGCATAATTAATTTATAAACCATAAATATAAAAACGAACTTAAGTAAATATTATAACGATTATAATACAAGTAAAAGGAAGGTTATTAAAATTAAAATTATTTTATGCTTTTCGATATAATAGAAGTAACCGTCGAAAACGTTTAAAATCTGGGTAAATATTAAATATTAAAAGTAAACGTTTTAATCGGATATATAATATCCCGATTTAATAACTTACGGGGGTATCGTCGGTACGTAATTTTATATAGGTTATGGTTTAAATATATTTTGAATTTTTCGATTAAATTTATTTTTCGAATTAACTGGAAATTAGTTTAACCTTATTATTACCGATTATTCGTCCGGCTTTTAAAATAATAATAATATATTTTTAGGGTACTTTATAAACAATTATTTAGGTTAAGGTAATAATATATTTAAAGCGAAAGAAAATATTCTTTATTATAATTATAAAGGTACGTTATAATAACGCAATTATTATATCGTTTTAATTTTTTATTTTTTAAAGTAAAGGTAAGGTAATTTTTTTATATAAATATTAATTATTTTTATCGTAAAAAAAAATGGGAATAGTCCGATTAAAGCAGTATTTAAAAGTACTTAATTTAATAAAATGGAAAATAATGCTATTATTATATATTTTTCGAAGTAAACGTATTATATTATTTTTTCCTTATTTAGGTATATTAGTTAATTAGGTAAAGTTTTTAAAATTCGAAATATTAAATTTTTAGAGCTTTTTTTATTATTATATATGTCTTACAGTACAGGAATAGGGGTTCCTGTCTTGGAGAAACCGGCTTTTGGAGCCTGGTACGGGCTTCTTACGGCTGAACCTCGGAAGAGGAAAACTTGGCTTTCCCTACTAAGACCAAAGTGATCTAGGTAATCTAAGTAATCTAACCAGATCACATAAATTATACAAATTTACAATACATTTATTAAATCTAGATGGATATATAACGGATGATTTTTTTCTATAAATAGTACCTAATTAGTTTCGCTTTTTAATTATTAATTTAAATCTTTAATTAAAAGTAACTATACCGTTTTCCGATTAAAGGAAAAATCCGTAAATCTTTTTAACGAATACTTTATTTATTATATTATTATTACCTACAAATTAAGAACCCCCATTTCGAATATTATTTATACCTCCAGGTAAATATATAATAAGTTCGTTATATTTTAATAATTCCTTAATTAATAACTAACGAATAATTTAAAGCCCAATTAGGCATAAGTTTTTTTAAACTTAATAAAAACGATATTATAAAACGACGTTTAATAAAAAGATAACATATTCGATCTCCGTTATTAATTAATAAAAAATTAATAACCAAATTAAACGACCTACCTTTTATCGAAATTTTTTTTAATTAATCGACAATATGGCACCTGCAATTACCAAAACTAAGAGCTAAAAAAAGTTTTTTTTCTTAACAATAACCTACCCCTGGCCCCAAAGAAATAAAGAAAACTATTAAGGTTTAGGTTAAAAAGTCCGACCAAAAGGAAAAAAAGGAACCAGAAATAAGGATTAAAAAAGGGAAAAAGAAAAAGATTACAATCGATAAACGGTTGAACCTTATGGCCGAAGAAGTTATAAGATTCAAACAGAAAAATGCTAAATTCGTAAGATAACTAAAAAAAAAAACTTTTATGCCTCTTTTAGGAACCACTTTTCGTCCAAGAATTTCAGTCCTTTTTTTATTTAATTATAACCATAAAGGAATTATATCCCCTCTTACCTATTATGGAATATCTGATATTAAAAGTTATAAATTAATTATTTTTAAGCCTTACGATAAGTTTATAGATATAAAAAGATTCCTGGTCGAAGCCAAATTTTACCTTAAATAATACGAAAGCTTTTTAACGGAAAAATACTAAAAGGTAATAACCATTTTTTAACTATTGGTTAAAAAGATATTCGATTAATTCGAACCCATCTTTAGGAACTATTTAATAAATTATTCCGACGACTGCCTAAATATTACCAATTATATCTTTAGCAATTACGACAATTTCGAAAAACGAATACAGGTTTTATACGGAAATATAAATAAATAACAGCATGCGGTTAAATAAATATATATATTACAGTAAATTACGTTAATAGCCAAATATATAACTAAATTTAATTAATTCGTAATTATTTCCAAATTACCTTAAAATATATTATTTTTTTCCTTATTATAACGGCCTAAAGCCCCAGGTTAAGGATAAAATATTTAGAGTACTTAAAATAGGTCCTTTCGAAAATTATATAAATAAGGCTATTATTACCAACCGCCGTATTTTTAATCGGTACCTTAAGAAAAAGGGAATTAACAAACGAAATAATAACAAACGTTCTAATAACAAAAAAAAAACAAAAAATAAATTCTAAAAAAAAGCCAGCATTACTTTAACGAAATTCAAAAAAAAAAAACAAATCTAAAGTTAAATATTTTAACTATGGCAAAAAAGATTATTTCAAAAGCAAATATTACTTTCTAACAAAAAAAAAGGAATCCTAAAAAAGGAAAAATCTTACAGCCCAAAAAAAAGGTCCGCGCGGCCGAACGAAATACAAATAACGAAAATAAAAATAAAAAGGAAGTAAATCTTATTTTTGCCGATTAGAAATTTATTATTATTACGACTAATAAGATCAAAAATAACGATCCAGATTATGAAAATTATGTTATATATAAAAATATTACGGCCAGAGCTTATAAACACCATTTAGGACGAATAGCCTTTAAAGTAACCATTACGTTAAGATATATTTATTACCTTAACATATAAGGATATAAAATATACGACCAAAATGGTTAATTACGAAAAGATTTCGATAACCATAAATAGTTATTCCTTAAGCATTATATTTTTCTTAAATATACGGTATACTTAAAACTTCCAGCGGATAATTATAAACTTTTATATTTTACTACTTATTATGATTACAGTTATTTTATCTACTAACGAACCAAAAAGGATAACGACTTTTGGCTAGGATATAACGAAAAGACGCCTATAAAACCAGACGATAAATGCAGATATATAAAGATTTCCCGATGGCCAAATTACCTTAGGTTTTATTATTAATACCCTAAGTTAGAACAAAATCAAAATGTTATAACGTAAGGACATTTATGTTACGCGCTAGTACCTTACGACAAATACGATTTCCTAGCTATAAAAATGCCCCCTTCGGAAATTTACCTTATTAACTTAATAATTTGCAAAATATAAAACCTAAAAAAACCAAAAAACGGTTATCTTTAAATACTAATTCGGTAACAAAAAATGGTTTAAATATATAAAAGATTATTATACTAAACATATAACTAAAAAGGCACGTAAATAAAAATGCCTTTTAGCCCCTAAAGTATATTAATCAAAAAATTATAAAGGCTTTCAAAAATAAGGTACCAAAAAACCTTTATATACAAAACCTTATACAAGGTAAAAAAAGGAATACGGAATTAAATCGAGATTCCAATTCATTACGGAAATAAAATATTTAATGCCATAATTAATTTTAAAACAAAAGGAAATTTTATTTTCCCCAAAATAGCCGAAAAATACCAGATCCCTTGGAAATATAAGTAATAATTATATAAGTTATACATAATTAACGGAAACCTATTTACCTATAATAATAATTAAATTTTTCGAAAAACGGAAAAATTCGTAATCTAAATATAAAAATATTTAAAACGGATTATTTTTGATATCGCCGACATTTTAAAACATAATATTATTTTAAAAATATTATGGTTTCGTTTTAATAACCCATAAATTAATAATAAAAAAATAAATATTTTCGTAAAATAATTTTAAGGAAAAATTTTATAAAATTTATTATATAATTAAAAAAACTAAAGTTTTTAACTTAATAATAACTATATTCTTTAAATATTAACGGTTTAAAAAGTTATTTAAAAAACGAACCCGAAAAAAATTGCCAAATTATAATTAATAAAATTATAAAATTTTTATTAAAAAAAGATATTATATAAAGCTTTATTAAATTTATTATATAAACCTTAAAAAAATTAAAACTTTTTAAAATTTTTTTTAACGAAATTTCGAAAAAAGTTATATTTAAAAGTCCGTATTGTTTATAAGGTATTTAATTATAATAATACCAAAAATAAAAAATAACAAAATTAAAATTAATAAAAATAAAAATTTAATATACCGATAAATATATAATTATCGATAATTAAACGATATTATTATTAAAAATAAATATCTTTTAACGTTAATAAAGATTATAAGGGAAAATATTAATAAAGCTAAATAATTTACGGGCTTAAACTTATTAAACGGTTATTATCTGATTCGAATAATTAAAAAAAAATGCTTTTAAAATTATTTATAAATATTACGAATATAAGGTTATACCATAAGGGCTAACTATTATTCCAGCTAGTTTTTAATATATACTTATTATTATCTTACGGAAATTTTTAAATAAATTTATTTTCGTTTATTTGGACGATATTTTTATTTATTTAAAAACTTTTAAGGAATATAAAAAATACGTCGTTTAAATATTAAAAACCCTTAAAAAGGTTAATTTGTTAATAAACGTTAAAAAAAGATTTAATATACCTAAAAGTTAAACTTTTTAAGTTTTATTATTATTCCGGGATAAATTTAAATCCAGGATTTTAAATTAAAAACCGTTAAAAATTGGTTAATCCTTAATAAAGCTATTATTATTAATATCCGTTAATTTTTAGAATTTACCGGCTATATATAACTTTTAGTCCAAGATTACGGTAAACTTGTTAATTTTTTAATTAAACTTATTACCAAAAAATACGTTGAAAAAAATTCGAATTTTTAAGAAAAGCAAAAAAAGTTTTTAAAAAAATTAAAAATAAAATTATTAACGTTCCGGTAATTAAGTTATTAAACTATAATAAAAAGAAACGATTTAAAACAAACGTTTCGGATTACGTTTTTAAAGTAATTTTAAAATAACTAAAAAATAACGGAAAATAATACCTAGTAACATATTTTTTTAAAGTTTTTAAAAACGTAAAATTTAGGTACCTTATTTACGATAAGGAATTATTAACGATTATTTTAATACTTAAAAATTAATAATTATTTTTTTAATAAAATTAAGAAATTATTTAATATTTATTTAATTTATAAAAATTTAATTCGATTTATAATAACTTAAAACTTAAATAAACGTTACGAAAATTAAATAATTCTTTTATTTAAATTTAATTTTAAAATTTACCATATTAAAGGTAAAAAAAATATCCAAATTAATATTTTAAACCGAATAAAAAATTATAACTTAAAAATTTTTAAACGATATATATATGTATTATACCGTAAGGACGATAAGATAATATAACTATATATAATTTTAAAATAACCGATTCCGGAAAAGTTAACCTAATTTAAAAAATTTTTTAATCCGAAAAAAAGTTTTTTTTAAATAATTAAAGAAAAAGATAAAAACTAATTATTATTTTACGGTAAAATTTATATCTTCCGCTAGCAGCAAAAAAGGTTTATTAAAAAATTCCATAAAAACTTTTTATATAAATATTAAAAAATATTTAAAATTATTAAATAATTTTAAGAAAAATATAACTTCTTAAAATTCCGCTAGATAATTAAATAAGTAATTAAAAATTATAACGTTTATAATAAAATTAAAATAGTTTGTTATAAACCGTATAACTTGTTATAACTTATAAATATACTTAATAAAATATAAAATATTATAATTTAAAATTTTATTATAAATTTCTTTATATCGAAAAATTCCGTTATTAAAATTAAATATAATACGGTATAAATAATTATTATTAAACTTATTAAATATAAATATTTTTTAGCTTTTAAAAAAACCGTAATAATAAAATAACTAACTTACGTTTTCGTTCGATATTATTTCGACAAATATAAAATATTAAAAAAAATTATTTTTAATCGAAATAAACTTTTATATTTAAATTCGGTACTAATTTTTTTAAATAAATTAATATAAAGTTTAAATTTTTAATAAGTTATTACCTTTAAATAAATAATTAAACGGAACGATTAAATTTAACCCTAAAATAATATTTCCGAAATTAGGTTAATTATTAGCAAAATAATTAAATTAAATTTTTATTACTTACGTAAATAACTTATAATATATCCGTTAATAAGGACATAAATATATTATCTTATATAATTATATATAAACATAATATAATAACCTAATAACTTAAGCAATTAATACGTAAGGTATAAATTATTACTGTTACGATTTTACGAATAAAAATAAAAATAATAAAAATAAAATAATATAAACCCGATTTTAAATTAAGTTATAATATTTATAAAAAAAAATAACTTAATATTATAAAAAAAAAATTAAGGAATTAATTTTAACGAAAGGAAATAAAATTTATTTATTACGTTAAAAATAAACCTTTCTTAAATTAAAACGAAAAACCTAATAACAAACTTAATTTCAAAATGTTTGGTCCGTTTAAAATTAAAAAAATTATTTTAAAAATTAATTATAAACTATTATTGTTTAAAACTATAAAAATATACCTTATATTCCATATTTCTTAATTAAAACCAGCCCCAAAAAATGTCCCGATTAAAAAAAATCTCGAAATGGAAAAAAACGATAACGAATACGAAATTCAAAAAATATTAAATTCTAAAATAATTAAAAATAAAATTTAATATTTAAATAAATAAATAAATTATTTACCTAAAGATAATATATAAAAATTACTTAAGTATTTAACGAATATAATAAACCTGGTTAAAAATTTTTATCGGCAAAATCCTAACCGACCATCTCCAATACGACCAAGGTGGCAGGCGATAACGATCCCCCGCCCAAATCCAAGTCTAAAACGTTCCAACCGAAGGAAATAAATGCCTTTATCACGGTATCTATCTTAAAAGTAAGCTACGCATATTTTGCTTCCATACGACGTTATTTTTTTCCTATCCTTTCTTAATCTTCCCGTTAATTCCGTTCGGATCCCTCTTTTAAAATAATAACGGCCTTTTTTTTCAAAACGTTTTATTAAAAACGTAATTGTTTTAATTAATTAACGAGTTTCCTTATTTTCTTTTTAGCAAATTCTTAATACGTAATTAAAGTATCTTCCACCTTCCGTTACTTTTTTTACAAACGATCGTATTTTTTTCATTAATTTTCGATAAAGAATTTATTTCCAGAACGTTATACGTTAAGCGTTAACGACGAATATAATAACTGCAATTTAAGATGCCTATTATATAAAAATATTCGGTTTTTTTAAAATAAGTATAATTTAAACAAAAAATAATTTTAAAACCAAACTTTTTAATATTTTTTGTACGGTTATTACGGAATTTATGCTAATTTAAATGCGGTTTTTATTTCTTTTTTTTAATTCGACCTATTATAATAAAATCAGTTAAGGAATTAAAAAAAACCTTTCTAACAAAATACGAAAACTATTTTCGGTTTTTATCTTTAAAATAAAAATTCATAAAAAGGGGAAATAATGTTATAATATAAAAATAAGGGTTTTTATTTTAGAAAAACCGGCCTTTAAAACCTAATACGGACTTTTTACGGCTAAATTTTAAAAAAGAAAAATTTAACTTTTTCCGCTAGAACCAAAATAATCTAAATAATTTAAGTAATTTAACCAGATTACATAAATCACATAGATTTATGATATACTTATTAAATCTAGATAAATATATAACGAACGGTTTCCTTTTATAGATAGCATCCAGTTAATTTCGCTCTTTAACTATTAATCTAAATCTTTAATTAAAAGCAACTGTACCGTTTTCCGATTAAGGGAAAAGTCTGCAAATTTCTTTAACGAACACCCCATTTATTATGCTATTATTACCTGCAAATCAAAAACCCCTATTTCGAATACTGCTTATACCTCCAGGTGGATATATAACAGGTTCGTTATATAATATGGTACGCTTTTTGGACGATAATATGGTAACGATTTGTTAACTAATCAGAAGGTATAGGTAAAATGAGAACGGTATTTAATAGCTTGGGGGTATTAATAGCGGGTGGGAAATAATTCGTAGTATGTAAATATATATATACGTATCAAAATATATAGGTGTAGGTATATTTGCAGGTGTTTTAAGTGTTAAGGTTAAGAGTTATATAAAAGTGGGAGTACGTTAAAAAATAATAGCGAGTTATGTAAGTAACTGATTAAATGCTTTTAAAATTAATATATTAATTTTTTGTTTAAAAACCTTATGTGCCGAAAAAATTCCTAAAGATTCCATCCGATATTAAGTAAAAGAAGGAAGGAAGTAATTATTATAACGTTTTTTAATTAGTTGCGTACTTTTCGATATTTATACCCGTTTTTTTTATAACCTTTTTTCTTTAAAATTATACCAACTTTTTTTCCAGATTATATTATTTTTTAAGTTTTTTATATATTTAAATATATTTTTAATTATTCTTATTTTATTAATTAACGTAATTATAAATTTTCGTTAGCCGTTAGATTTACGTAGTTTTTAAGGTTTTCGTAATAATATAAATCCGGATAAATTAGTTAGCTTTTTAAAAAAATCGTCCTTTAAATTATAACCCAGTTTTAATAATCCTTTTTTAACTTTTAATAATTCCGTACCGATCGGTTAAAAAGTTGCATAAAATATATAAAGCCTAGATTTTATTTTTATCCGATATTAAATATTATTAACGGTTTTTAATACCTTAATATTTTCTTTGGTTATATTTTGCCGTATTAATTAGCTTTTAGGTATTAACCGTCGTTTTAAACCTTTTATTAATTTTAATAATATCCGTAAATTTAATAACTTTACGTATCGTTAATAATTTATTTATAATCTAACGCTTTTTTTTAATACCGGTTCCGTAATATCGAATACGATTAATATTATATATTACCTAATAATTTAATAATAAATAATCCGCGATTTATTAAATCTTAATTTCTTCTTTTTAATAAGGGGTATGTTAAATAATTAAAATAAATCCTAATTTTAAGTTTAGTTTAGTTTTCGGTATTATTAAATAATTATCCGAAGGTCGTCGATTAGTATCCGTAATTTTTGCTTTTTTTAAAATATTTCTGTTTCGTAATATTACGGTAAAATTTTTTTCGACGGTTTTAATTATCTAAACGGGTAACCGTATTACTAATTATGTTTTAGGGCTTTATACTAATATTAAAAATTTCTTTTTGTATTATTTTTAATTATTAACGGAACGTAACGAAATTTTGAAATAATTATAATAATATAAAGTTTATAACTTTTAAATATATCGAAATATATACTTTTATTACCTTTATTACCTGGCTTATATTAATTATTACTAAATATTTAGAATTATATTCATCTTTATCGTCGGAGGCTTAATTAAAAGTTAGTATATGTGCTAGTAAATTAAAAGCGAGAATTTTTGGGCTGCTATAAATGTTTAATTCGATATAATTAGGTTGCTTTAAATTAAAAATAAACGGTTTTATTTAGTTTTTATTAATTTATTTATAACGTTATTTATTAAGGATTTTTAATATATTACCGGTTTGTTTATTTAAATATTTAATATTTTTAATTTTATATTTTGTAAATTTTGTAAACGGCGACATAAAATATTAAAAAATTTTAATTAATGCCGTATATTTCTTTTTATGGATGTTAATTAATTCCGGATTTTTATAAAAGATTTTATGGTAATTATATCGGGTTTATTAAAGGTTATAAATATATTTTTCGTAACGATCGGTTTAAGGTATTTAAAGTTAATTATTTTCGGTTTTTATAAATTAAGAAAGATATTCGTAATAATACCTATTTAATAATTTAAAAATTTATTAGATAATAATTTCGGAGAAAAATCGAACTTTATATTTCGGATCCTTAATATTAAACGTTTATTATTCTCTAGATTAATTATAAATAACGAAAAATAATCGTCGTTTATGGTAATAATTAATATAATTTTTAAAGGTTTAAAAGGAACTTTTTTTTATATTTTAATTTTTTTAATTAATTTCGTTAATTTTTTTACTTACTAAATTAATTTGTTTTAATTATATTATCGTCGTCCATAATTACGTAATTTTCGAATCGATTATTAGGTATATATACCTTAATATTTATCTTTATAAGTTCGGAAACTTTAGGTTATTAATTATTTAATAATTCGATATTCGTAACAGTTAAGATGTCCGATATTATATTATTAGGTTAATTAATAAACGGTTTCGTTTAATTGTTTTTTTATAAATTAACCGGTTTTTAATATTTTATTTTTATTTATTAATAAGAAAGGTATTTTATAATTTCGTTTTATTAACTTCTTTTAAATAATAGGTATTTTGATTAATAATAGTATTAATTAATACGGGCTAATTTAGCGGTATTTTAACTTTATATTTCTAAATATATTTATATATCGTAGCATATTATATAATAACATTAGGTTATTTATTTTTAAAGGGTTATCTTTATTTTTTATTTTATTTGCTTTTTTTTAATTTAGAAACTTGGTAACTTTACGATGTTAATTAATAATAACCTTAATAACCTTATTTACGTTTTTAATTTTTTTTTCCAAAAGCCGAATCTGTTACGTAATTAAATTTTTTTCGGAATATTAGAATTTTAATTTATAATTTTTTAGGTCGGTAAGATTATTTTAATCAGTAAAAGCGCTTTTTGTCCGTATATTAATTTATAAGGGCTAAGGCCGTAATTTTTTATAATAGTATTGTCGGCGAAAATTATCTTAGGCAAAAACTTAACTTATTTTTTGCTAATTTTATTTGTTACTTTTACTAAACCTTTAACGATCGGAACGTATCTTTTTTCAATTAAGTTTTGTTATTAGGTAATATATACGGTTTTAACCTTTTATTAAATTCCGAATATATTATAAGTTTTAATTATTTTACTTTTATTTTTTAAACCTTTATTATTTTTAATTTTAATCGGGATGTCGTACCAGTAAAAAATATGTTCGTTTAAGAACTTTTTAATTATTAATAACGTAATTAAACGTAAGGTTTTTATTTTTAAATAATCGGATAATTTATACCTAATTTCGACCGTAATTTTATAACCGTTATTAATAGGTATAAATTATATATCGATTATTTAAATAATAATTATGTTAATAAGTTACGAGAATTTATGGGCTTTTTCGAAACGTTAATCAGTTATTTTTTAATATTTAATATATATAAGTATTACCTTTCGAATATAACCAAATATTCCGCGCCAGTAATATGAAGCTATTATGCGGTAATAGGTCGAGTTTTGTTCTTTATAGCCGTAATTTTTGTAATATTATTTAATTACCGTAAAACGTTTTTGTTCGGAGTTAATAACCTTACGGTTGCCGTACCGTTTATTTACTTTATGCCAAAAAACTCCGTCCTGGATAAAATACTTTAAAGTTTTTATTTTAAAGGTTATTTTTTTCGGAGTTTTACGAAAGTAATTAGGAACCTTTAATATCGTTAAAAACCTTACGTACTCTTGCGATTTTTTAAACCAGTTTTTAATAAAAGGGTTTTACCTTATTTCGGAGGGTATTAAGAACGTTTTAGTTAGGATAAAATTAAGCCGAATAATGTTTAGCTGGATATTAATAAAGTCGTCGATTTCTTTTTATTAATTATTTAACGCGTTAAAGGTTCCGGGTAGCTTTCGGGATAGATTATTTATAGTTAAATTTTTTTACCGGGGATATGTTTAATTTTAAAATCAAATATTTTTATTTAGGCGATTTAATAAATAACCGTAATATTAAGTAAAAAACTTAAGAAATTATTGGTTTAATTAATTAATAGCTTAACGTTAATTTTTAATAAAAATCAGACGTTATAAATATGGTTCCGGAATTTTTTTTAAAATTTTAAAAATAATCCGATATTTTAATTTCTTAATATTATAATTTAATTTTACGCCTTTTTAAATATTATTTTTATAACCAGCGGAATATTTATTTTTATTAATTAATTAATTTAAAATACTTTTATAATTAATTTTATTCGTACCGGTTTTTATAATAATTTTTTTATATCGAAATTATAATTTAACGTGATTAAGGTTAAAGTTATCGTAAGGTTTTTTTTTAAGGTTTTTATCGTTAGGTTTTAATTAAGGCTTGAAATAAAAGGTTTATTTTTCCGGAGTAAATTCGTAAAAAGTTCGATTTTTAAAACGTAATATATAATAAAGATTCGATAATAAACGGTAATATTTAAGAAAACTTTAATTTTTAAAATTTTAATTATTTTGGTAATATCGGGTTAGTAATTAATTAATCCATAAAAGGATTTAATTATAACGGTATTTTTTTAATATTATTAAAACTTTTTTATATTAATTAAGGTATTAGTAAGTTCGTAATTAAAAAGGGTTTTATTTATGTTAACGATATACTTATAAATGAACTTCCGGACTTTTAAAAAAATTTCTTCGTTATTATATTTAATTTTCAGGCCTTTAATACCGATATTATTAATAAATAAACGTATTATGTCAGATATTAAATCGTTTAAAATCCTTTTTATTACGTAATAAAAAATAAGTTATAAAGTTAATAACCTTTTAAGGTAAGGTAATTATTTTTAAAAGTTTTAACGGTATCGAAAAAATTATATAGTTTTTGTTAACCGGAATTAAAATAACCTGATCGTAACCAGAAAAGAAATTTATTAAAATTACCAAAAAATATATTATAAAGTTTGCGGGAAATTTGTTCTAATTATCTGGTATAAACGTATTTCGTAAAGTAATTATATTTAATTTTATTACGGAATTAATTAATTATAAGCCGTAATTCTTTTTCCATAAAAAACTAAGTATTTTTATATGCCGTATAAGATTATTCGAATATGTTTTTTTAAATTTAAATTTGTAATATATTAATTAGCTTGTTTTCTATGCTAGCTGGTATAATAATATCCCTGGTTTGTTACGTTTTATAAGGGATTATCCCAATTTTGTAATTTAATATAATATATTATTTAATTTTACCGCATTTTTTTTAATTTTAAATTAAGGCAACTTTTTTTCGGTATAATATTTTTTTAAAAAAGGTTTGTTCCGTACGGGTAAATTTGTTACTTAATTAATTAAAAATAGTTTTAATTTTTTTATCGGTAAGTTAAATATTTTATAATATGTTAGCGACTTTGAAAAATAAAGCGGTTAATAAAGTACCGGGTTTATTCGGCTTTTTTCCGGATTAATTAATAGTTTATCGTATTTTTTCCAGTTCCTTAATTTTTTAATTAAGGTTTTTAAGTAATATTAATTTATTTAATAGTACGTCGTTAATAAAAATTACCTTTTTTTCAGTTTGTATATAATATTAATTTGTATTAATTACTTATTATTAATTTTATTACGCATTTTATTTTACAGAATTCCGTATAAAATATATGCAAACTTTTTATCGTTAAATTAACCTAAAATAATATTTCCGGGTTTTAATTAATTACTTATAACTTTTTAAATAGTTACCGGGTTCTAATTAATATAAATATTATTAATCGAAAAGATATAAGGGCTTATAAAGCGCTTATTTGCCTTTTTACTTTTAGGCCTACTTTCGTTAATAAAACGGCTTATAAGTTTACCGGCTGCTTTTTTTCTAGTTCATTTTCGGTACGGATATTATAAATAACTTTTCCGGTTGGAATTAACGGCATAATAATTTTTGTTAAACCGAATTTTAAGGTTTTTATTATTATTTTAAGGTTTATATTAAGTGTTATTTTCGATTTGATTATAAAATTAAATCCAAAAATTAATAGCTACGTAATATAATAATTATCGTCGACAAATAAAAAAATGGTAATTAAATCGGCCAATTAATTAAACGAAAGCTTTAATTATACCTTCGAAAAGGATTTTTAAAAAAAATTAAAGCTTATAAATAATATGCGGGTTTGTTATATAATTAATCCGTATCGTTTAACGTACGACGTAATAATAACGTTAAATTCGGCTTTAGTATTAATAATTTCATTAATTAAGTTTTCGTTATTTTTATGGCCTATTGGGATTATTAACCTAAATAATAAGGTAATATATTCGGCTGGATTATATTACTGGACCGATAAAATATTAGCTTTTTTTTGGCTTTTTATTTTGTAACCGATATTTATAGTAAGAATTTTAACGGGTTTTTTCGGGTCTAGAAGTTTTAACCTTCGTATTTTGGCCTTAATAATTTTAATCGTTTTTTAATTTTTATGACCAAATATTTTTAAAGTTTTAATAACTATAAAACTTTTAAAAATTTTACCGAAATTTAGGTAAATTTCGATTAATTTGAACCAGGTAATTTTAAATTTTCTTTTAACGTTTTTTTAGATCTTTTTTTAAAAAAAAATTTAATTATATACTTATTAATTAAACCTTTATAAATAAGGGTATTATGAATTTAAGTAATATCGTTTAATTTGAAAGTATTAATAGGTATTAAAAAGGTATTATTTATTTAAATACCGATTTTTATATTATGAAATAAAGGTTTTTCGTATATTATATTATTTTCGTTAATTTCGTTTACGGGTTTTTTTTTTTTTTTTACGCCTTTAAATTTCTTTTTTTTCTTTTTTAAAACGTTTGGCCAGAATAATATTAATAAGTAAAATCGGCTGATTAAAGTCGTTAATTTTTAGAGCTCGGATTTTTTTTAAATATCGGATATTTTTATTTTTAATAAGATTATTTTATAACTAATTACGTAAAGGTACTTTTTTATAAAATAATTTTCCATCCTAATCGACGAAATAGGTTATGTTAATTTCGGTTACTTTGGGCTAATTAACGTCGTTTTTTTATCGATTTAGTTTTAAGATCGTAATATACCTTAAAAGTTTAGCTAGATTATTAATATCCGGATCGGAATTATTCGGTAAATTATTTACGTTTCGGAAAATATCGTTTCGTTAATTAAAGTACTGTATTTTTTCCTTATATTAAATAAGGAAAATTAACGAATTATGGATTTATTTTAAGATTTCTTTTAAATTAGGATTTATTATTTAATCTTTTAACTTTTTAGGATTTGGGGGAATTAAATTATGCTTAATATTATTTTGTTCTTAAAGGTTTTAAAAAAAATGGTATATCCGTTATTAGTAAGTAAAGTAATTTTATAATTTTTATGTTAATAAATAAGCGGTATCTTTGTATATTATATTTTGGCTTTTAATAAAATTAATAATTACCTTAATTAAAATTATTATAATATTTATTTCGGCCTTAATAATTTTTTCAGTAACTTTTTCGTTTTCGGTATTTATTTTGTTTCCGGTAAAAGTTATATCAATTATATTTATCCGGCTGGAAATTAATTATATTAATCGTCGGATTTATACCATATATTTAGGTTTAAGGTACTTTTTATTTAAACGGAACGTAATATTATAAAATCCGGGAAACTTTTCGATTTCGTATTTTTTTTAAAAAGTTTCGAAATTTTAAATCTATCGTACTTATGTAATTTTTAAGTTTTGAAAAATGTTAGTAATTTTAAATATTTAATCGGTTTAGTTAGGTACCGTTTGTTATAAAGGCGGATTTTCCTGGTAAGATTATTTAATTTATTAGATCGAATAAAACCGGTTTTTATTTTTTCGGTTAAAATTAAATCGGATACTTATTTAGGGTCGTATACGGCTTTTATGTTTAAAAAGTTTAGTTTTGTTAATAACTTAATTCTTAATTAATAATTATATATTGTTATAAGTTGTTACGTATAAGTTTTCGAACTTTATAAACGAATTATTAAGAATTTTTTCGAAATATTTAACCGATATATTTTTTAGTAAACTTTTAATATATTTATTTTTATTAATTATTTTCCTTTTTAGCTTGGATTTTTTAATAATATTTCGTATTTTGGTAACGTATTTTAGATAATAATCGTATACTTAATTAGGTTTTCTATATTAAGTTTATTTCGTTAAAATCTTTAATTAATTCTTTATTATCCGAATTTATTTAAGATTTTATAACTTAAAAGTTTTTAAAATAATTTAAATAATTTAATTTTAATCGGTAATTTTATTAAGGATAACTTTAATTCGGGTTTTTATAATAAGGTTATCGGTTTAGTAAGATACCTTATTAATTATTTTAATTTCAGAAAGTTTGTATTTTTTAAATTAATTTATAATTCCGGTATTTAAAAAGCGAATATTAAAAAAAGCGCAAAAATTCAAAAGGATTATAAAAAACGAAAGTTTATTTATAATATTTATAAAAAGATCGAATTTTTGTTAATTAATTATATTAAAAAATAAAACGTTTAATATAAATACCGTAAGATTTATAAATAATTTTAATAATTTTTAAGTTAATATAGAATTTTATTTTTTAGGTATATTAATTACGATACCTGATCTTATTTAAGTATTTATATTTTTGGTTAGTTTTAAGGATCCGGTTTAATTATTATTATTTTGGAATTTATTTTTATTAAATTTATTTTCGTAAGAATTTTTTAATAATCGATATTAAATAGTTATACTTAAAAAAAAGTACGAAAAATTAAGGAAGTATAATATTAATAATAATTTATATTATAAGTGTTAAAATTAAATAATAATTTCGGAAGATTTTAATAGGTTTTTAATAAATTTATTAAAGTTTATTTTAAATTAATTAATATTACCGGGTTTTAAATTATTTAGGTTTTAAGATGTTATTTTAAATAAATATATTTAAGTATAAGGTAAATAATTATTTGCGATAATTATTTGGATATATTTTCTTTTCGAATTTAAAAGGTAAATAAGTTTTTCTTTTTAGTATCCGTCCGAATAATTTTATCCTAATCGTCGTTATATTACTAGTTATTTAATTACGTTTTTTTAATTTATTAATTAATATTTTTATTATTAATTTAAGCGTTATAAAATATAAGCTTAATAAAAAAAATTTAAATAATATTATTTATTAATAATTAAATAAAATATTATTTAATTAGTATTAAAAATGTTTAAAATATGTTTTATAACGTTTCGTACCTGGTTTTTGCGTTATATTAAAGAACGTTATTTTTTTTCGAAAACTTTTTTTATCTATAAAATAGGTAGTTTTATAGCTTTAATTTTTTTGTTCGTATTCGTTATTTTATTTATATCGTTAATTTTGTCGTCGTTTTATTTAATTTAATTAATTTAAATTTTAATAATTACGTTATTAACGACGGAATTTTAATTTTTTTTATTCTTATTAATAAAATGTTATAATTTATTTTATTACGTAATTTTTTTATTAATACGTATATCGATCCAAATTATATAATTAATTTAAACTTTAAGTATATAATTTATATTCCGAAATCGGTTACTTATATACGTTCATATTCTTTTACCGTTATTTAAATTAAATTATTTTCGTATAAGGCCTTAATTTAATAGCTTTTTTTATTAATCGTTTAAAAAGTAACATTATTATTATAATTACGGCCGTTAATTATATATTGCCTCAGTTATCGTAACTGTAATTATAGTCGTAATCGTAATTACGTATAATTATTTTACGTTTTCGATTAAGATTTTATTTATTCCGCTTTATAATCGGGAGATCAAAAACTATCTCGGTAGCTAACTAAAGCCAATCTTTTTTTCTTAGCAACCAGATAAAATAAGGCGGGACAAAGTTAATTTTGATCAGTATGAAATTAAAAAAAGTATTACAAATAAGCCCAAGGTTTTAAAGAAAAATTAAAGTTAATATATTTAATCTGGTATTAAAACTAGTTTATCTAATAATAATAAGTAAATGTTTAAGTGGTAAATGTTTCGGGGTTGCGCCCGGCGAAAAAAGCTCCTAGAAATACATAAATTATGCTAACTGTGACGGCAGCCTTACGATCAAACCGTGAGACTGGCAACCGTCATATGGAGCTGACAGCTGCCACCAGGCTAGCCACCTGCCATACAGAAAGTGGGGATATTTGTAAATTTTTACACATTTTGCGGCTTTGCGTTTTTTTCCTTTTTTTTTCTTTAGCTTAAAATCTTCGTTTATAGCGTTAATAAACTAATTACCATGTTATATTAATGCTGGCCGTAATATTATTTTTAATCTTATTCCCTTTTTCGCTAGCTTAACGATTAATAAATAAGGTACCATATTTTTTTTACGTCGATATATTACTATAAAAAAATAACGCGTCCTAAACCAGATTTAAAACCCAATTTAATTAGTATTAAAATTAAATATTTATTAAAAAAGATTACTTATTAACTAATTAACGTTCGGAACGATTTAAATTAATTAAAGGTAAAATCGAAAATATACAAAACGACGAATACCCTAAAAAAACGGTAAAAAATAACGTACTAAAAAACGAAACCGAATCCTTAAAAATAAAAGGTTTATTAAACCAAAATCCAAACTATAATTACTTAAAAACCGATTCCGATAAATAACTAATCGACGAAATGGCTAACAATAATTAAAACGTTTAAAAAAAATTCCAAAAATTCCGTAATAAAATTGCCCGCTTTCGGGCTGCATAAAGTTATTATTCCCTTATTCCTTCCGATAACGTTAACCGTTTTCGTTAAAAAAACATAATTAATAACGTTTTTAATAATATTAATACGTTTCGTCCTACCGGTATAACAATATGGCCCGCTTTCCGTAAATTTATAAAAAATAATAATACGAATTTTAATTATAACGGAAAAAAAAATTTACGTTAATAATTTAGCTAAATTTAACGGTAACAAAACCAAATTTAATATTTAGATTTATAAAATCGCAAATAAGTTCGAAATAAATAAACTAATTTTTCGGGATAAAAAAATTCGTATAATTTACTTAATAAACTTTTTTTTAAAAAAGGCCGAATAAATAATTAAAATTCGTTACCGATTAATTATACGACCTTTTTTTTACGTAACCGAAATAATCCAGGTACTGGAATTATCGTATTATAATCCGAATTAAATTTCCGTTATTAAAAAAACTTTCCGTATTTTTTTTTTAAGTTTAATAAAAATTAAAATATTTATAATTTTATTTTTAAATTTAACGTTTTCGTTTAAAAAGTTAAAATTGCCGAAAATAATTAAAAATAAATTTTATAAAAATATATTTTTTAAACTTTAATTTACGTTTTTTTAAAAATAACCGTAATTTTAACGTTATTTACGAAAATTTTTATAACAGCATTATTATAACCGTTTATAATAACCAGTTCGCTTACGAAAAACGTTAATAAAAACGTAAGTTCCGATTATATAACCCTAATAATAATAAACCGAAAAATAAAAATAAAAAATCTTATCCAAATAATAATTTTAATAAATCGAAAATTTCGGGTAATATTAATAAGTTTTTATCGGAAATCTAAAAAAAAGTTTATTAAAAAACAGGTACGTATTTTAATTATAACAAAATAAGATATAAAATTAATAATTACTTTAATAAAAAAAAAAGGTTATTACGATAAAAATAATAAAAAATTCGTTTAATTCTGATAAATCGGAAAAAAAATAAAATCGTTAAAAAACTTTTCGATAAATTTTTTTATACTAATAATAACGGAAATAAATAACTTTAAAAAATATTTTTAATTTTGATTAAAATTATATATATTTAAATAAATAAAATTAATTTACGTATTACCGTCTTTTATAATACCGAAATATAAACTTAATTTTTCGTTAATTCTTTTAATTAAATAAACGAAAAAAATAATTATAAATTCATATTATCCGGTTAAAAAAATTAATTTAATTATAAAATTACCGGAAATAGTTTGCCGGTTAAATAAAAACTTAAATAATTATAATATTCAAAATTAACGGATAACGTTTTTCCGATTAAGTTTTTTAAATTATAAATACCGGATATAATATTTTTATCGATTTTAACTAAATAAAAATATACGGCTTATTATTAAATTATAAAAATAAAAATATTATTTAATTTAATAATTTTCCAGCTTTAATTAAGTTTTTACCGGTAATTAAATTTTTAATCCGATATTTATTAAATAGAGACGTTAATTTTAAAATTTAAAAAAACGTTAATTACCGGAACCGTATTATAAAAAAAGCCGATAAATAATATTAAATTTTCCGATACTTATGGAAAAAATTTAAAAGTAATTTTATTTTAACGTCCGTACCGGTTATTTTATAGGATATATTAAATAAAAAAAATATATTAAATATATATAATATTAAACTAATTATTTCCGGTATAAAAATTATTTAAAATAATATAATTATGGTTTCGTTAACGAATAAATTAAAAACTGATTTTCGTACGAAATAATAAATTAACTTTCCGTTACCTTAAAAGAATTTTTTTTTTAAAATAAAAAATTAAACGTTATAACGTTAACTGTTTTATAAAAATAAAAAATATATAATAATAAAAAATAAAATTTTCCGAAAATAAAAACCCAAATATATAAAACGAATCCGGAAACTTTTACCAAAATCCTTTATTTACTTAAAAAATATTTTCGAAAAAATATTTAATATTTTTTTAAATTTCCGATTTAATTATAACGTAATTTAAAATTTAACTGGCCGATATCCGCCTTAAAACCTTTAATTTACTAAACGCCCGTTTAATATTTTTCGTTAAAATAAATTTTATTAAATTATATATATAAATAAATATTATTTTAAATTTATTTATTTTAAAACTATATTTATCGGAACGCCGGTTTTATAACGATTACCGTTAAAAAATAATATTTAAAAAATTCTTTTATTTTAATTCTTTTATTTAATAGTATTATATTTAATTATCGAAATATTAAACGTTTTATTAAAATTAATATTATTTAAATATTTTATAAATTTCGTATCGTTATTAAATTAAAATATTTAACGGTATTTAAAATTTATTAAAAAACGTTTTAATAAAAAATATTTTTATTTAACTTTAAAATAAATTTTATTTAATAATAATTATTTATTAATACTTAATTATACTGCGGCATAAGTATTGCTAAGGATCGATTACCGCTATTTTCGTAAATTAAATCGTATCCGAAGATTAAAAGCCGAATTCGGTCTTTTTGGAATAGGTCTTTTAAATCGACGGTGCTGTCGATCGTCTTGGCCCGTCCAGTAACTTTATAGGGGCTTTAAATTATAAATAAGACGATTTCTTGGTAAATTCTTTCGTTACGGATTACCGGTATGGTATAATTGGAATAACGCGGTATGTTTAGCTATCTTAATAAAGCTATAGAAATAATCAAACCGTAAAATTAGCGAAAATTCGTTCAACTTTTTATGCGCCCTTAAGGTTTACCCTTAAGGTTTATCGTTAAGGTTTATTCTTAAGGTTTATTTTTAAGGTTTATCCTTAAGGTTTATTTTTAAGGTTTACTGCAGCCAGCTGGCATAAAGTTCATCAAAGTCGAAGCTTATCGGCAACCACGTATATGAACTTCCCAAGCCGACATCAGTCGAGAAATTACGTGCTTACGGGGGCCCAGCAGTCTGCTTCAGAGTAAGGTTTTATGGGACTAAGGTATATAATTTATCTTAACCGTAAAAATTATTAATCAGTTATCGTGTTTGAAGATATTGGGTATAGTATCTATCGTATGGATTATATATGTAATAATTTTCTGTATATTTGGCTCAGCCTGGAAAATAAGGTTTGAACCTATATTAACCTTGCAATACTTAATTATACAAATTTTTCGATTATTACGTAAACGTTTACGTTAATAACGTATTAATTTATTTAAATCTTAAAAAAAAAATTATTAAAAATTATTTACTAATTATATAAAGTTAACTTTTAAAGAAATATTAAAAAGTTCCGGTTTAACGTTAAAAGAAATTAATTATTTCGGTATTATTATAAAAATAAAAATAAATATTTTTATCCATTTAATTAAAATTAAAATAATTTAAAAATTTTAATAATTATATTATAATTTATTTATGTATAAATTGTATAATTACGTATAAATATTTTATTACCATAAAAACGGTATAATTAAATTATTAAACTATTTATTAAATTTTTTTTTTCTTAATAAAATCCGAATAAAAATAAATTTTAAAAAAATGAAACGATTCGTTTACAAAATCTTAATTTTTACTTTTTTTCGATTGAATTAATTAATTAAAATAAAAATAAACGTATTTTATAACGTAACCGGAAATATTATTTAATAATAATAAAATAATAATAAATAAAAACTAATAAAATATTTTTCGAAAATTATAACCTTAATAAAAAAATATACTTTATTTAAAACCGAAAGTTATTTATTATGGTCCAAATTTTCGAATATTATTTCCTTAAATTTTAAAAATAATTTTTTTCATTATAACCGGTTATTAAATTTTATTATATTTTACGCATAAACGTATTTTTTATACGTTAAATCCGATAAATTAATTTTTTTTAACTTTAATATTATTTTTTAATATCGACTTAATAAAAAAGATATTACCGCGGATATCTTATTACAAAAAACGGTCGATTTATTTATAATTAAGGTCCGAAAAAAAATTTTAATTTTAATTTTACCGGAATAATTAAATTTTTTTATCGTTATTATTAATAAAATATCGATTAAAATACGAATTCAAAATATTCCGTAAAATACCGATTTAATTAATTTTATTTACTACAAAAACGAAACGTAAAATTTAAGTAAAAAAAAATAATAAATTAATAATACCCGAAAAAATAATTAACGGCTATATTCTTTTCCGTATAATATTTATTTACGAAATTTATATATTTAAAATATTCGTATATTTTAATTAAAATAAATTAATTAAAATATTAATCCGGAAATATATTTAATTTCGGTTTAAATATGATATCCGATAATATATCCAGAATTATTATAATTACCGTCGGAATAAAACGTTATAAAATAAAATCCCGGGATTTTTTTATTTTTTTCTTATTCCGAATAATATTTAAAATTACGATATCGTCGACGGAAAAAATATACCGAAAAATCGTTACGGTTATAATTATATATAAATATTTATCGATAAATTTAATAAAATTATAGTTAATTTATTAAGTAAAAAAACCGATACCGTTAATATTTTAATTAACCGATATTACTAATATTTATATCGTTTTTTAAAAATATTTATTATTTAAATTAATAATAACGTAAAATAATTTATTTTTTAATTTTTGGTTAAATTAAATGAATTTATTGGTATAAAATATCGTTACGAAAACGTTTTTTATTCGTAAATTTAAAAACTTATTAAATTTACGAATTAAAAAATAAATTAACGTTTATATTTTTATATCGATAAATATTAAAACGATTAAAATATATATATACCAGTATTAAATTTTGCGTATAATTTATTATAATATTTACCGATTAATATAATTCCGTTAAAAATTATATTAAATAAAAATATCCGGAATTTATTATTATTAAATTTAAATACCGTAAAAATAAAAACCGAATTAATTTAATAAATATTAATAATTATTAAACGAATTAAAAACGTTTAAACGTTTATAAAAAACCCGTATTAAAAACGTAAAAATATTAAACGATATAAATTAATAAAAATTATTATTTAATTAATTTTAAAATTAACGATAAAATTTTTTTTTATAAAAAAAAGTTTTATAACGTAAATATTAATTATTCGTTTAAATTTATAATAAATAAAACTTTTTAAAATTTTTAAAAAGCGCAAATATAATTTTCTTTTCGATTTATTATTAAATTATAAAATTATTTATTTATTTTACGTTAATTTGTTATATAAAATTAACGATAATTTTTTATTTTAATAAATTTAAATATTATTATTATTTAAAAATTTTAACGGTAAATTAAAATTCGAAATAAAATAAATCGAATAATTAAAATTTAATAAATATTATAAAAAATTATAATATTAAACTAAATAAAAGGATTATAATTTTAACGAAATATAATATTTCGTAATTAATTTTAAAAACGTTCCGATCGTAATAAAACGGTTCCATACGGAATATCTTAAAATACTTAAATTACCGGTCCGTTTATAAAAATAAATTTGCGTAATAATTACTAACAAAATTAACGAAAACTATTCCGATAATAATAAAGCCGCAAAAATAAAAATTAAATTAATAAGGAAAAAACGGTATTTATAATTAATAAAAACTTATACATTTTTTTTAATCGTATATAAATTTTCAAAAAGGGGTAATATAACGGCAGCCTTATAATCAAACCGTAAAATTGGCAACCGTTATATAAAGCTGACAGCTGTTACCAGGCTAGCTACCTGCCATATAAAAAATGGGGATATTTGTAGATCTTTACGTACTTTGCGGTTTTACGTTTTTTTCCTTCTTTTTTTTTCAGCTTAAAATCTTCGTTCATAGCGTTAATAAACTAGCTACCATGCTATATTAATGCTGGCCATAATACTGACTAACTAATTAGTGGACCCACATCCTAGGCCCTGCACCCTGTACCATTTCAATACATATTTAATATATTTAAAACGTTTAAAATTATTACGTTAAAATTTATACTTATTTCTTAAAATAAGTTAAGGACGATTTTATCTTAAAAAAACGGTTAAAATGATATAAGGTGCAGGGCCGAGGATGTAACTTTATTAATTAATTAGCCAGCATTATTTATTTATTTTTAGGAACTTTTTTTAACGGGCGCAACCCCGGAGTTATTTACTACTTATTATCTTTACAAATAAATGTAAGGTAAGGGATAGCTATAAGCTAAGTAAGGTAATCGCCAACTAGTCCCAAAGCGAATTCCAAGAAATAAGTGTATTAAGTTACTTCCATCTGGCGTTCCCTAATGCCGCCAGATAACTATTTATATTAGCGGGTAGGTCGGTAGCTGGTTAGCTATTAACCGCAAACCTATCGGGCTATATTTTTACAATTACTTCCCCTTCTTAAAATTATTAATTTTTAACAATATTATTATTTATTTTTAACGTAAGGTACGTATAAGTTACGTTTACTTTCCGGTTATATTTTGATATAATGTGATGGGGCTGCGCTTAGCCCCCATCGGGACACCGAACTTCCGCCGGTGCCAAGCCGCTAGGAACGCGCAGCGCGAACGCAGCGCTACATATTTTCACACACAACTTAGATTTCTAGTTTTCCTTTTCTTTCCTCCTTAGTTAGAAAATAAAACCCTTTTAGGCCACTCGATGCAGATCACACAGGTCAAGCCTTTCACATATAATAACGTTATATTATAAGGTTACCGGATTTATTAATACGTATTTATTTAATATCCGCCCAGTTATAATTTTAATCCGGTTTTTAACCTTATTATATTTTCTTTTTTTAACTCATTTTTATTTCGGTTTTTTTTATATACGTATTCCGTTAACTTTCTTTTTGCCTTTTTCTTCGTATTTTGGTTTTTTATTCGTATTATATATATTTTTTTACCTTATTTCCGATTAATATAATAATTATTTGCGAAATATTTTACGAAGATTAATATTTTAATACCGATAATAAATAAATTTCTTTTAATAATAAATTTTTAATAATAACGGTAATCTGGATTCCGTTTATATAACAACTAATAATAAACCGTATTATATTTATATAACCTAGCGTTATTTTAATTATTACGTTATTTACGTTGAAACTCCGGATATTTAAATTACGTTATAATTAATTATTATTACCGAATCTTTCGTACGGTAAATATTATATCTTATATTATAATAACGTTTATTAATTTTTATTTAAATTCCGGTTATTTTCCAAAAAACGGTTTAATTAATATTTTAATTTATTATAAAAAATAAAAATTTAATTTAGCAAATTAAAAATAACCGTATCCGAAATGCCGAAATTAATCGTTCAGGTATTATTACGTTTGGTCACCGTTTTAACGTTTTACGTAAAATAAAATTAACTTTTAAAATCGTTACTGTTAAAAAATATCGTTTATTACTTATAACGGAAATCAATTTTTATTCGTCCGTTATAATTACGGAAACGTAATTTTAACGTTACCTTATAAATTTATAAACCTAAATCTTTTTAATATATTATTTTTCTTTTCCGATTAATTTCTGATTAAATATTTATTTAAAATACGCTCATATTTACCAATATTTTAACTAACGTTATACCGTTACGTTTCCGGCTTATAAATATTTTCCGTCAGTTTTCTAATATTTTAACGAAACTTTAAATTTACTTAAAAATTATAATTTTATGAAAGTTTTATTTAATGGAATTATTAGTAAACCTTAATATTTTAAACGTTTTAAAAATAATAACTTATTTCCGACCGTTAAAAAGTTATATTTCGATTATTTAAATTTAACTTTTCGCAAATAATAAAATATTTCCGATTTTTTTAAGATTTCATTCTTTATAAAAATAATAAACGTATTTATACGTTACCGTCGTATATTTTTCGATCGCTTTTTAATCGTTTTATATTAATTTTTATAATACGTTTTATAAAAAAGGTTAATTGACGTAAAACTTGATAATTTAACGTAAATATTTAATTTTTAAAATAATAATTTAATTCTTTTTATACTATATATTAAATGCCGTGTATTTTCCGATTTACTTACGAAAAATATATAATTTAATCATTCGTTTTTTAACTTTTATTTGAGTTTTAATATAATATATATATATATATAATAATATTTATTTAATTTATTTTCGATTAATATACACTAAATAATTATAAAAAATAATTTTTAAATTTAATACTTTATTATTACTTAAAATTCTTTTTTACGTTTTTAAAATTATCTTATAATTATTTTCCGATCGGTTTATTATAACTTTATATATTTTAAATTATCTCATTTTTTATAAACGTACTTAATTTTTTTTTTTCGTAACGTTATTATATTTTCGAAATTCCTATATCTTATATTTAACGAATCAACCTTTTTATTTAATCAAATATTTACGTTACCCCCGATCGTTCTGATAACAGACGATATTTCTTATTATTTATTTCTTTTATTCGTTTATTAAATCCGGTAACATTATTTAAATATTATTCGGATCCCGGTTATATTACGGTTTTAATAATCATATTAAAAACATATTATATATCCGTTAATATTTAATAAATAAAGTTATCTTATACGTTTAAAAATTTACTTACTTTTTAATTATTATCCGGATATAAATAAATACGAACTTTTTATTTTTAAACCTAAAACTTTTCGTTAATAATTTTATTTAATATTCCGGTTAAAATTTTATAAACGTATAATATTAGTCGTAAATTCTTTTTTTATTTTTACTTTTTTTTAATATTCGTATATTTTTTACCGGACGACATTAATTTTTTATACTTATTTTTTAAACCGTTACGGAAAATATTTTATTATTTTTAAATAATAATTATATAAAATTTCAAACGGATATTATTTAATAAATGCGTTTCGAACGTTATTATATATAAATTTTATATTCCGTAATAATTTTATTTAATTATTTTAATATATATTTACGTAATTATAAAAGTAATATTTTAATACCTAATAAATACGTTTCGTTTATTTATTAATTTACGGATAATATACGATTAATATTTACCGTTTTATTTTTTATTTTTTTTATAAATCTTTATTTAAAATTAATTTATTAATACTTTATTTTTTTTATTAATAATTCCAACTAATATTCCGAATTTATATTTTACTTTATCGTAAAATAATCGAATTAATTCGGTTACGGTTAACGTTTTAACCGTAAAAAGAAATACACTTATTTTCGTAAAACGTTTAATGATTATTATAATTACGTTATATTTTAATCCGTTTAAGTTTAAGTTTTTAAAAAATTCCGTAATAAAATTTAACTTAATTCTTTTTAAAAATTATTTAAATAATAACAAAAATTATAATTATCCGTATAATTTATAACGTAATTTTATTATTTCTTAATAATTTAGATATTATTTAATATATTTTCGGATATCGTTTATTATATTTTCTTAATAAAAAATTGTAATTATTAGTTTTAATATGCAAATATACCTTATATATCCCGATTTCTATCATTATAATTTTCGCGGATTAAATCGTATCCGAAAATTAAGAGCCGAAGTCGATCCTTTGGGGATAGATTTTCTGGCTCGATGGTAATGTCGATAGGTTTAGCGCGTCCGGTAACCTTGTAGGGATTTTGTACCGTAAAAGAGATGGTCTTTATGGAAATCTTACGGTTGCGGATTACCGGTATTATGTATTCGGAGTTGCGCGGTATATTTAATTATCTTAATAAAAGTAATTCGAGAAAGTGTTATGAGAATGATTAAAATTAGCGAAGGTTCATATAGCTTTTTATGCGCACTTAAGGTTTACCCTTAAAGTTTATCGTTAAGGTTTATTCTTAAGGTTTATTTTTAAGGTTTATCCTTAAGGTTTATTTTTTAAGGTTTATCCTTAAAGTTTATTGTTAAGGTTTACTGTAGCCAGCTGGTATAAAGTTTATTAAAGTCGAAGCTTATCGGTAATTACGTATTAGTTTGCTTTAAAGTAAGGTTCTGTTTTAAAGTAAGGTTCTATGGGATTAAGGTATATAATCTATCTTAACCGTAAAAATTATTAATTAATTATCGTGTTCGAAGATATTGGGTATAGTATTTATCGTATGGATTATATGTGTAATGATTTTCTATATATTTAATTCAGCATGGAAAATAAGGTTTGAACTTAGATTAACCTTATATATATCCCGTTTTTAAATTATCATAATATTAATTAATTACTTATTTCCGTAAAATACCTTACGACAAAATTACGAATTTATTCCGATAATATAAAATTTCGTTTAAATTTTAAATTTTTTTTTATTCCGGCTTAATATCCGGTTATCTGTATTAATTTTATAATATTTAAATCCTTAATTTATAACTTTCGAACTTAATCGTAAAATTATCGGAAAACTTTTAATTATAATATTATTTCGTTTTTAATTAACTTTTTTATCAAAAACCGTAAAACGTATTAATTATAAATAATAATTTTAATATTAAATTTTTTTTAAATTTTTCGAAATTTAACAGTAATATAATCGTAACTTCCGGTTATTATCTAGCCGTTAATTATATTACCGTTACGATTTATACTTATATTATTATACGTAAGTGATAAATTTAGTAAATATATAATCCTATATTTTCTTTTTCCTTTCGAAAAATGTTTATAATCGTATAATAAAAAGTTTCCGTTTTTTTATATAAATAATAACTATTTAAATTTTAATTATCCGGAATTTATTTAAAAACTTTGTACTTAGCAAATTTTAAATCGTTTTAATAAAAAACTTCGTTCTTTTATAATTTTCTGAATTATGTTATATATTTATAATCGTTTTCTTTAAAGTTTTTAGTATCTTATTTATAAATTTAAATTTTTTAAATATAAAATTTAAACGTTTAAATCACTTATCTAACGGATTAACGGCATCCGGTCGGTATTAAATTTTAAAATTAAATTATATATAACGATAAATTTATCGGATTAGCCATTCCTTAACATTACGTATTAAAACATTTATAATATCCATTAACATTATATAATCGGTAATTAAATTTTTTTTCCGTACCGTTAAAATATTAATATTAATATTTTAAACTTTTTATAATTATTAATAACTTTATTACCTTATAACTTATTATTTTTCGGTTAGGTTAAATTTTCGTATTTTTATAAAACTATTCCAGATATAACTTTTATTAATACGTTTATTTCGATTTTAATATCTGAATATAAACGTTAATTAAAAAATATTCTTTAAAATTCGGAATACTTTTTAAATATTTTTAAGTTTATAAAATTTTACTGTTTTACTTTTAATTAATTTTTTTTAATAATTTTATAATAAATTTCGATAAAAGTTTATAAATTTTTAAAAAACTTAAATATTCCAGACTAATTTTAACTTTAACCATATTTTAATAAAATTAACCCGTTAACGGTCCATTTCCAAGCCGTCGGTATTAATTATAAATTTTAAAAATTTTATCCTTTTCTTAAAAAATTCGTATTTAAATATTTTCGCAAATAATTTATATTACAATAACCGTTCGTAAATTAATGGAAAATATTTTACAAATTTTATTTTATCCAAAATATATAATAATATCGTTTAAATATATTACGCATATATAATTTATTAACCTAGTTAATATTTTATATATATAACTTTAAAACGTAACCGGTATATTAATTAAGCCAGACGGTATAACCGTATATTTAAACTGGCCATAACGCGTTCAAAAAGCAATTTTTTACTTATCGCCCTTCCGGATCCGGATACGGTAATAAATATCCTTTATCGACTTTCGAAAATATTTTACTAAACCTTAAATAATTTAAAGGTTAAATAAAATTAAAAATAAAAAACATTAGTTTTTTATTATAATTTTATTTAACCTTTTATAATTAACGTGTAATCGAAAATTGCCGTTTTTTTTTAAATACGAATAATACGGATATTTTTATATCCGTTTTCGAATAATTAATCTTTCTTACCTTTACGTTTTTTTATATATAATTTTTTAACGTTTTCTGTTACGTTTCTGATACGGGATAAATAGGTCCGAATAAAAACGTTTGTTCCGGAATCAAATTTATCGGATATTTTACCCTTAATAATTAAAAAATCTTTTTCGTAACTTTTTCGAAATATATTTACCAAAAATCCTTTAAATAAGTTAAAAGTTATATTACTTATTAACATAATTACTTTCCCAATTTAAAAATATTTAATTTAATAATTAAACTTATTAAATTAATAATATAAATTTATTTTCCGGAAAATATTAAATTTATAATTTCTTACTTATTAACTTTTTATAATAATCCGTATAATTATTCGTATAGAACCGTTTTTAATACGATCTTTAATTTACTTGTTTTAAAACGGAATAATAAAAAATTAAATACTTTCCAGTCGCGTTATATCGTAAAATAAACTTGTTTACATTTTCGTTTAATTTTATTATTATCCGTTATATTAATAAAAATCTTATAAGTGCCGTAAGATTTAATATACGTACCGTTAACGCCGATAAAACCCGGAATATTTATAATAATTAATCGGAAATTAATTCTTTTTATTAACTTTTTATTTATTATATTAACTTATACCCCGGTATTCATATTTACTTATACCGTTACATCCCCTATATCTTTTTTAATAATTTTTTTATTAAAAACGGCTTTATTTTAACCGTTTTATAAATTTTGTACTAAAATAAATTAAACGTATATATTTATTTTAGTTCTTTTTTTAAGGTTACGTTTAAAAAAAAGTTTAATTTATTATTATATACCGTAACGTTTTATCCGGTTTTCGGAAGTTATTTTCTGTATTATCGGGTTAATAAAAACCTTATATTTTTTAAAAATTTGTAATTAACAGCTTTATAACCTAACTTTCTATAATTAAAATACTTTAAGGAACCTTTATAAGAATTAAAAATATTAAACCGTACAAACTTATTTCGGTCGGTATTAAATTAACGATTATCCAAAATCCGAACGTAAAAATAACTTTATTTTTTATTATTTTTTCGTAACACTTTTAATCGGTTTTTATTTCTAAAAACATTTTTTTTAAAAACGTTAAAATAAAATCGTTCATTTTTATTAATATTTTTAACAAAAAACGATCGGTTTTTATTCGTCTTTTTTTAAACGTTTTAATAATATTTCGCTTTATTTACCACATTATTAATTCGGTTTAATTTAATATTTTTACATAATAAAATATTTCGTAACTTTAATAATAACTTATAAAAATAATTAAATACGAAACGTTAATTATTCCGAATATCTTCCGGATTTAAAACGTCCGTAAATTTTATTTTATAAACTAAACATCTTTATTTAACGTAAAATTTAACGGTAATTAATCGGCTTACTATCGTAAATCCATAAACTGCTTCCGATATTTTCGATTAAAAAATATAAAATTTAAATAACCCTTTTTAATAAAAATCTATAAATCGTTTAATTTTAACTTTTTCTTATAATTAAAATACTTAAACATAATACGGTACGATTATTAAACGTTCGTAATAAAAACGTCCATATAATTTATAACCTACTAAATGTAAATAATTATATTTCGTCCTAGCCGCTTAGTATATACTTCGGTTAAAACTTTTATCAAGTTTTTTTTTCTTAAATTAACGTACGTTCGGTAAATTTCGGGCAGTTATAATATAATACTTATTTATCGTTCTTAAGTTTTTATATTATCGTAATAAATAATTTATAAAACTTTACCTTTTTAAACTATATAATTATTTATTATTCGGCCATTTATCGGAAAAATTCCGTATATTACTTATTTTGCTAACAAATAATTTCCAAAATTTATTCGTTATTAAAAAGTTTAAATCTTCCTTATTTTAAACTTTAAAACGTCGTTACCGTATTACGTCCGTTATCCCGCCGTTTAATTAACGGTTATCGGGATATATTCCGGCTACGTACGTTAAATAATTCGTATTTTCGGAAAACGTAATTTTCCCCTTATTAAAAATTTATGGTAAATATTCTTATATATATTTATATTATAACCGATCGTTTATCGGTAGGATTTAAATCCGTATTTTTTCTTACAAACGAATTAAATATATTTTATAATTTACGGATTTTATTTTTAATAACCTTCGCGTTATTTTTTATAATAAAAATGGAAAATTTATAAAGTAAAAACTAACTATAAACTAAATAAAATAATCGTTAATTAATCGCAAAACGAATTTTAAAAAGTAAGTATATTAAATTACTTCCATCTAATGTTCCCTAATGCCGCCAGATAACTATTTATACTAGCAGGTAGGTCGGTAGATGGTTGGTTACTAGCCGCAGACCCATCGGGCTCTGTTCTTATAATCAACTGGTCTTAATATAACTTAATTACATTAACTTTAATTTTCTTTAAAATCCTGGGCTTATTTATAATACTCTTTTTGATTTCGTACTAATTAGAATTAACTCTATCCCGCCTCATTTTATTATTCAAGGTAAAATATAACCTTACCCAAAAATCTTTTTACACCGGTAAATTTATTATAAGGTTTAAGAAAAATTAATTTATAACGTTTAATTTTAAGTATTTTATAATAAGTTAAAAAAAATACGCCGTTTTTTTTAATTCTAATTAAATAAAAAAGGAATTAAAGTTTTTAAATAAGAAATAATAAGTTTTAAAAAGGATATAAAAGCTTTTATCCGTCGGATAAGTTTGGCATGTTTTATCTTAATTGTATAACTTTTTTAATTATAAAATCCAGTCGCTTTTCGATTATAAGCTTTTTTTTCCTTTTTTTTTTAAATTTCCGTACCATATTTTTTTAACTTTTTCTTATTGGTTTAATTCCTTAAGTTAAACTTTAATAGATTTTTTATACGTAAGAATAAGTTATTATTAAAAATAAGAAAGTAAATTTTTTTTTCTAATTTTTTTTTTCACTTTAATAATAATAAATATTATATTATTAATTAATTAAAAAACGAAATTTTAATAAAAGGTAAAATATTTAATCCGGTTATTAACTTTTTATTAATTAATAACGGAAGTCGAATATATTATTTATTTTTAAACGTTATTTTATAATATTAATTTTATTAAAATTTAAAAAGTTTATATTTAATTAAACTTTAATAAGTTATTAATTATTAATTAAAAAATTATTAAAATATAACGAATTTATTATATATATATTTAAAAATATAAATAATATCCGAAATAAGGATTTTAATTTATATAAAATAATAATATAAAGAATAAAATCTTTATTAACAAAATATACGGATTTTTATTAAATTAAAAAAAAATTAAATTAAAAACTTAAATTAATAATTAAAAAACGAAATTAAATAAATATTATTTATATAAAAACCGTTTATTATATATTTATCCTAGATTTAATAAGTATATTTTAAATTTGTAAGATTTGTGTAATCTAGTGCCAAATTATCTAAATCTACCAGATTACCATAATTTTGGCGCAGGGAAAGCCAAGCTTTCCTTACCCGAAGATCAGCCGCGAGAAGCCCATACCAGGCTCCAGAGGCAGGTTTCCCCAAGACAGGAATCCTGTTCCTGTACTGTAACAGGTCCTCGTCCTAATGGCTCAGTGGTCGCGAGCCTGGGCGTTCTTTTTTCGCGCGCTTGCTGCAGGCTTGGGCAACCTCAGCTTGCGACAGGACAGCTGGTTCGAATCCAGCTTGGGACAACGTATTCTGGGCTGCCAACCCAGTGCACAGACCATTCGGAGCTCCTGCTCCTATCGTGGCGGCGCCAATTGGAGTGATTGGGGGCGTTGGAGCTTGGGCGGGGCTCTGGAACCAATTAACATTATCGTGTACGTAATCAATTTGTTTGCTACCGTGTTAATGACCCCTATTGGTTTTTCATCCGGCCCGCCTTGGGTACGGTTTTTGGAATATGTTCTCCGGTCGCGTCATGTTACTGGACGTGTATGTATGTACTCAGTCGCATCGCTTTAGACGTGTCTGTAGGTGCGGATTCTTACTACGCACTTCCGCGAGGCCGCCAATCCAACCCCGTCGGTACCTTCCCGTACACCAAATGTACATATAGATGCCGGCTGTTCGTAGGCGATTAGCCTAAACTCTGCAATGCATAGAAGCATGCATCACTATTTCCTGCATAGACAGTCGCCAGCACAATGATAGGTTTGGCCAACATTCTCGTACATTAGGGTTTCAGACCAAAAGCGGCCCAACCCGCCATGATTCGCTGGGTACTTCGATGTGGTGTAAACTGTTCCTGATATAAAAGCATTGAGACATTCCGCACTTCTTGCTCCTGACCTCGGCTTATCCCTTTTCTTTTTCCCATGACCCCAAGAACCCAAGGACCAAATGAACTTTACAATTACCGTGCCCGAAGGCACCACAAATCACGGCAGTCCCAATTTACTGTGCACTCCTGCAAAATGGTACGACATTCTCCTTTTCATCTTGACCAACTACGTCGCCCATGCTGCCACGGTGATCCCTACGCCGGGACAGAGCCTTTTGCGGGCCACCATTAATATCCTCTTGGCCCTGACCGCTCCCGGGAGCGGCGTAGCCCGGGCCATCATCGCTGTTCTGCGCTGTGCGGCCACAGAACGGAAGAACCCGCTGACGCGGGCAGTCGGGGCCGGTGCACTCTGCATGGTCCTCAAGAAGCCTGCCGAGGCGCGCAATCAAGAAATCCCCACGCAGACAACAAGAGATCCTTTGGCAGACGCCGAGAGTGGCGTCGCAAATGAGAAGAGTGCAGAGTCGGAGGAAAACGCTCGTCAACAAACCTCGCGTAGCACTTTTGGAGAAAACACAACCGGGGAATGTTTAAGCGCCGGCTCAGGCATACCTGACTCTTTTTCTCTGAATGGAACGAAATATTACGGCCAAGGGGGGGTTTCCAATATGCCGGCAACAAAAGGCCCAATCTTACAAACAGGTTCTACTGCTAGGGGTCCTATGCCGTCTTCCAAATTTCCATGGTGGAACCCTCCTCATGCGTATGAGGCCGTCCCACGGGGAACCCAAGTGCACGGTGAATACTGGCTTGATCAAGATTACTACCTCGCTATCGTGCCGCTAACGGCGTCGCTGACGCTGGAATTCGATAATGGGAAAGAACTTGCGCCGGCAGCCGACTCGAGCCTTATTCACGGTGGAGCAGGACTCGCGTCATCGGGCAACCGGCTAAAACAGTTTATCAGTCTTATCCAGGCCATATGGGCCTTCATCACGATATACCGCACGCGAGGGGACCAGATCCAGGAGTATGGGTACGCTGCATTTGGGCTGACGGTTGCTCCGTACGCTATGATGTCCCTCTTGAACTTGCTGGCCAATTTTGTCACTCCCGAATACCCCTTCATGTTCGTCATCCGGACCCCGGTCATGGACGAAGCGGAGAGGGAGGGGAAGGGCTTTTTCAAGGCGGCCATCAGCGTGCAGTTGCGCGATACGAAGGATGACATTTCTGGTAGCCGCCTAAGTCGAAATCTCCCCCAAATCTGTGGAAAGGATGCCCCCCGCCTTATTGGGGGAATCTGTTGGCTCTTCAGCTTGGTCCCACTCGCTATAGTCGGGGGACTCTCAGGCTTTCGGAAGGGAAACAGCACACAAATCCAGAGGGGCTTCACCATGTCGTGGATGGTCGTCGGTATCGTTTACGGTGTTTTCTTTGGACTTGGCAGCCCGAGGCCATATAACTCGATGATGGTGATGAAGAGCACTAAACGTAACTTCCAAGGGAGTCAAAGATTCACAGGCAATTTCAGATCTGACAACGCCGAAAAACGTCTAGCCCCATTTTATAGCGAGGAAGAAATATTTGCCCTTATTTTCTATTGCGTAGGTATAATTTATCTGGCTGTTCCGTCAATTGGTGGGATGGTTATGGTAGGAAAAATGATTCGTGATTTTGGTATTTGTACTCGAATAAGCTAAATAAAAAAAAAGCTATCTTTTTTAGGTACTATTTAAAAGCATTAACGGCATTTTGTAACGGCTGACTGGCTTAACCAACTATTAAACCCTAGTCGTACGGTTTATGTTGGCAGTAGTACTATAGAAATCTAAATAATAAACTGAAAATATAATTACGTATGGTAATAGCAGATATTAAAGGTAATTTAGGTAATTAAGTTATATTATAAACTAATATTATTTAGATTATAAGAAAATAACGAACGTATATATATTTTTTTATTTTTTATAATCGACCGTAATCGAACCGACCGTATTTAACTATTTATTACTTAATTAAAAGTAATCGAATAAATTACGTTCGATTATTTGTTATTTAATCGAAAATAATCGAAAAAATTCCGTTCGATTACCGTTGGTTACGTAATCCTAAAGTACCGGTCGGGACTTATATAATTATAGTTCCGACCGTTTGGGATAGTTAAGGTTAATTAGGTTATAATACGATTTTTCCTTTTTAAGATTTTTACTTTTAAAGATTAATTTGTTTATTTTTGTTATATAATAAGTAACCTTTTTTTACTTTTTATATTTTATGTTATTATTTATTATTATATCTGGTCGTATTTGTAAAAGAAAAAAAAAAGTAAGTTAATTTTAATCCGGATCGTTATAAAAATTTCGTTTTTTTATTTAATAAATTTAATATAATTATATTTCGTTATTCGGCTTATTTTCGCGTTAATCGTTTTAATTATATCGTTATAAAAAGTAAATTTCGTTATAATTTTTATATCGAAAAAAAAAAATACTTTTACTGTAATTTTGGTAATATGGATTTATAGGCGATATTTTGCGTTTTCCGAAAAAAGGATCGAATTAAAAAAGAAAAAAAAAATACCGAAATATCCCTTTTTAAAACGTTAGCCCGTCTGTAGCGTCTTCGCCGACAGGAAAAGATGTTGCGTAAAAAGGCTGCTAAAATGGTTTGCAGTAAGGTGGAGGATCTGGATAAATTGGAATAATAAAAAAGGTTTAAGGCCGAAATATAGGCAGCCGACTAGGTTAACTTTACCCTTAATCCCTTATAATTTAATAACGTAAATTAGAATGTTATTTTTAGGTCCTTTAACGTTATTAATAAAAATTTCTTAAAAAACGTTAAGTTTTCCTAAGATTTTTTGCAGGTATTTATATATTTTTTAATTCCGGATAATTTTTTTATTTAACCAGGTACTGCCGTTTGCGGTTTTTTTTTCTGGTATCGAAAATTTTCTTAACCTTTTATACTGGTACGTCTTCCGTTATCTTTTTTATTTATTTCGTATGGATTTAAATTATATTTACTGTTAACTTTAATAAGGAAATTTGGAAAACGGGATAAAGCTTAACTTTAAGGGGTAATTTTAATTGGTAATTATTTTTCGAAATTTTTTTGCGACCTTATATGGTCCGATATATTTAAAATCGAATTTTTTATTAAGTCGTTTTATTTGGATGTTTTTGGTAATTAAGTAAATTATTTTCCCTTTTTAAAAAGTTAATTTTTTTAACCTTTTTTGGTTATAATATTTTTGCATTTAAATACGTACGAATTCAAGTTTTATTTTTATTTTTGTATATAAATATTTAAGTTATTCCGAAATAAAAATAACTTTAATATTAATTAACCCTTTTTTTTATAATTTTCGGTAAATTTTTGGTATAAAATTAAAATTAACGTTAATTAGTATTATTTTAATACTTTTATAATAATTTATATTATAAGCTAATTAAACTATTAATAACTTTTTAACCTAATTATTTTTTTATAGTTAACATAATACCGTAAATAAGTTTAAAATATTTAGTTCGTTTTTTTTATTTAACCGTCCGTTTATGGTTTAAAAACGTTTAAAAACTTATAGTTTAGGCTTAATTATGCTATAAGGTTTTGTTAAAATTTTAAAATAAATATGGTATCTTTATCGGATATAAATTTTATTAAAAATCCGTATATGTTAACAAAATATTAAAAAAATAAACGTTAATTATTTTACGTTTATATTTTCGTTGAATAATAAAAAATAAAAAAGATTTATAAATCTTTTTACGATAATAAAAATATTATTATAATATATGTTTATTATTAAATTTTCCGATAAAGATAATTTAATAATAAAATCGAAAATAATTAAATTTTATAATCGTTTTACGATTGGTAATAATTATAGTTTTCCGTATGGTTTATAACGTCGTATCTTAATTTTATTATATAGGTTACATTTTCGCAAAACTTTCTTTATTATTAATTTTATTTTGGGAAAGTAATATATGCGCTATAGCCGTTTTAGGGTTTTATAGATTTTAAGATATCCGTATAATTAATATTCGTATATTTCGTATGTTCATTTGTGTAAATATTTTTTTAGCATTTAGGTTTTATCGGGGGTTTTTTTTTTAGTAATTAATCGTTATATTATTAAATTTTTTGGTATAAGTTAAATATTATTTTTTTAATTATTATAATTTGTTATGGTTTTATATATCCTTTTTTTATTAAGTTAAATATTTGGTATAAAACTTTAAGAACTTTTTTTTTTAGGTTTAGTCGTTTGCTAAAAGCGTTTATTTTGCCATTTTTTAATTCCTTTTTGTAAATAATAACAAAATTAAATTCCGAAAGGTATTCCGCGTAACGGAATTATCGTTTTATTAGTTTTCAGATAATAATAAATCGGGTAAGGTTTTTATAATATATATATATCTTAACTTAATATAAATTTCTTTTAAGATGATACTTAAATTTTTTAAAAGTATTAATAATAATTAAAATCTTTTTATTTAAAATAACGTAATTTAATTCGGCTTTTTTTAATTTATAAAAATAAAACGTAATAATATATAAATTACTTTAATTATTTTTATATTCGATTATTACGCTTAACACATATTTTAAAATATCGGTTTTTAACTTTACGGGATAACTTAAATCGTATATAATTAATATTGGTTCGTTAATAATTATATCTTTAATCTTTTAAAAAAAAAATTTATTTCGGCTATTTACTAGAACTTAAATTTTTTTTTTGGTTAAGTTAAATAAAGGTATTACGATTTTGCTAAAATTACGAATAAATTTCCGGTAATAATTAACGAATTTAAGGAAAACTTAAATTTTAATAATTATAATAAATATTTTTTACTTTTAAATTATTATCGTTTTCTTAAGGTTTATTTTAATATATCCTAGGATAAGAACGTATTTTAAATACGGTACTTTTTACTTATAAAATTCGTTTTTTTCGGCATTAATTAAAAGGTTAGTATTTTATAAGGCCTAAAGAATCTTATGGACGTATTTTTTATGTTTTTTTTCCGAATTTAAATAAATAAGGATATTATTAAAGTAACAAATAACAAAAATATCCAGATATTTGCATAATATATAGTTAACCATTTTTTGAAACGTTATGGGTACGTTAATAAATTTAAACGGTATTACCAGATATTCGTATAATCCGTATTTGGTTTTAAAGGTTATTTTCCATTCGTTTTCTGGTTTAATACGAATTAAATTATATCCGTTTCGCAGGTTTAAGGTAATAAATTATCTAGCTTTATAAAAGCGGTTTTTTATTTTAGTAATTAAGAATAAAAGTATACGATCCTTAACCGTAATATCGTTTAATTATCGGTAATCGATTATTAACCGTAATTTTTTATTCTTTTTTGATATAAAAAATATGAAATACTTTATTAGTAACTTAAAACGTTTAATATATTTTTTACGTAATTTATTTTCGAAATATTTTCGTAATACGTACAGTTCTTGTTAATTTAAGTTATATATAAGATAAAAAGTAATTATTTTAATATCCTTTAAAATTATTTTATAATTTTATTTATTATATTCTGGTAATTTTATTTCGTTTTGTTCCTTAAAAAATCGCTTATATTTATAATATTATGGTAATATTTTAATTATTCTTTTTAACTTTTAAGGCTGGTATTATAAATCGTTATTTATTTCGTATAACCGTGTTTTAATTGTAATAATAACGCGTCGTATATATCTGTTCCGTTTTTTTATATATATCGTATTCCTTTCGGTAATAAGGTTTTTATCGTATTTTTATGCCTATATTTACCGTCGTTATTATTAATTAAATAATAAAATCTTTTTTTTAAATCGTTCTTATCGATAAAAGGAAAAATAAATTTTACCTGGCCAGTTTTTTAATTAATTAAAAGGTTATATTAATATAATTATTTTCTGCCGAAAATTATATCGTAATTTTATATTAAGATAATATCGAAATTAATGGTTTATTTTCGTCCTTAAATATAGGTTTCGAAGTAATTAATTTTATAATTAATCTATCCGTTATTATAAGTAAAATTAGTACTTTTAACATTTTTAATTTTATAAGGTTCCGTTTTATCCTTTTATGGTAAGCGTAATTCGTTAATTACCTCTAGTTTAATATAATTCGGGTTAGTTTCGTAATTTATTATAACGGTATATTATTTCTTTTTAATTCGTATTTTAACTATAATAAAAAAAATTCTGTTTTTTTTACCGTCGTATACAAAGTTTTTTTAAGGGGTATATATTAACTCCTTTTGCTTTTGCCAGCCTATAGTTTTCTTATAAATAACTTTCTTTTTTTAAAATCTGTACTTATAATTATTTTAATTATCCTTTTTATTAACGTAACCGAGCCTTTAATTCGAGGATTTTTTCCTTATGTCGTTTTATTTAATTCGTTAAGCTAATAATTTATTTTTTAAGGTTTTCGGTTTTTTCCGACCAGTCCGTCGTTATGGCCCATTTTTCGTCTATCATCGTTACCGGTTGGTCCTGATGCCCTTAACGTTTCTGATACTGGGTATAGTATTAAACTATTTACGTTAAACGTTTTCCGATTTCTTTTTTTATTCCTTTCCTTTTTTCGGATTTATCGGCACAAATACGTCGAAAGTGTAAATTATTTATTATTTTCCGTTAAGCTTTTATTATTATTTAATGGATTTATTTTTTTTACGTTTTATATTATATTATTCGTAATAATATATAAAATTTTATTCGGAATAACCTTTTCCTTCCGGCTAACTTTCTGATACTATAATAACGTCGATATTATTTTATATGGCCGTAATACGTAAATGCCTATATTATTTTTGGTTCTTAAAGTCGTTTCCGGTTTAAATATAAAAATCGAATCCTTATTTATATATACGTATAAGTTATTATTAAATATATTTCTGTTATTTTTCGTATCGGGGATAATAAGCTTTTATATAATAAATAACGTATAATTTCCTATATCGATCAGGCTTTTCTGGATATAAGCCTTTGTCCTAACCTTAGTACTCCTTAATCCATTTATTTAACTCCTATTATTTTTATCGCTATTATCTTTTTTATTACGTACGGGACATTAATTTTTTTGGTACCAACTTTCCCCATCCCTTATGTTCCTATAACCATTAAGTAATTATTAGGTTGGTCGTAACGGTACGTTATCGTATAATTGCGGCCTGGAAAAGTACCTTAATTTCCCGTAACCCTTCTCGCATTTTTGGGGGTAAATCTAAATTCTCTCTTTTCCTAAATATGCCAAAAATAACGGCCTTTTTATTTCTTAGTTATTCTTCGGGTATTGGGGTTTAATTATTACGTTATTATTTTTTAAGAAATTTATATTAGTTTTTTATATAACCTATTTTATCGTAATTATAACATTTAACTTAACTTTAAATTTTTTTATACGGTTTTTAATTTTATAAGTCCTAAAGCTATTCCGTAAGCGGTAAAAAATATATCGCGTTTTTTATTTTGGTTAATTTCCGTAAACCTAATTTTAATTATAGACTATCCCCTTTTTTTCCTATCGTCGTTTATATTATCGGTTATTAATTTTAATTACTTTTATAATATATTTATCCAAAATAATAAAACGTTCCATTTTAATAATTTCGTCTTTAATATTATTTTTTAAGCTTTTATAAAAAATATCGATTAAGTTATCGTTTTTTTCGTTTATTTATTTTATTTTAGTTATAAGGTTTTTAAACGTTATTATATACTTAAACGTTAATTTTTTTAATTTTAAATCGAGAATTTTTTACGTTACGATCTTTTTTTCATTTAGGTTCCCGAAATTAACCTTTAGGTTTTTTTCGAAATTAATATAATATTAAAAAAAGGTTTTGGTAACCTGCTGCTGGTTTAACTTTTTATTTTTTAGGTAATTTCGTAAGGTAGGTTTAAATTAGTTTAGGGTATTTCTTTTAAAAAATGCCTCGACCGTAAGGATTTTATCGGTTTTATTAATAATTTTTTCGAAACGGAGATAAATACGTATCTGGGTAAGGAAGTTTTATATATTACCTTTTCCGTCGTAAAGCTCGGATTTTTTGGGCTTAATTTTAATTTTATTAATTTTAGTAACGTTAACCTAAGTTTTAAAACGTTAAATAGCCTTTTTAAGCTTTTTAATTATGTTCTTATATTATTACGTAATAGGTTTCTGGGTATTATCCGATATATTAATAATATAACGTATTATTTAAAATTTAATTATATTATTAAATAAAAACTTATAACGTATAACGGCTAACTGGCTTAATTAATTATTAAACCTTAATCGTACGGTTTATATTAATAATAATATTATAAAAATTTAAGTAATAAATTAAAAATATAATTACGTTTAATTATAATAAATATTAAATATACTTTTGGTAATTAAGTTATATTATAAGCTAGTATTATTTAAATTATAAAAAAATAACGAACGTATATATATTTCCTTATTTTTTATAATCGACCGTGGTCGAACCGACCGCGTTTAACTATTTGTTACTTAGTCGAAGGTAATCGAATAAATTACGTTCGATTACTTGTTAATTGGTCGAAGGTAATCGAAAAGGTTCCGTTCGACCACCGCTGGTTACGTGATCCTGAAGCACCGGTTAGGGCTTGTACAGCTGCAGCTCCGACCGTTTGGGGTAGCCAAGGCTAGCTGGGTCATAACACATTTATTATATACAATATCAGGAACCTGTTAAGAACCTAATTATGAATATTCCGGCTTAGTATAACGGCCAACTAGCTTAACCAACTATTAAACCCAAGTCGTACGGTTTATGTTAGTAGTAATATTATAAGAATCTAAATAATAAATTAAAAATATAATTACGCTTAATAATAACAAATATTAAAAGTAATTTAAGTAATTAAGTTATATTATAAACTGGTACTATTTAAATTATAAAAAAAAACGAACGTATATATATTACTTTTAGCTTAAGGTACTTATATGGCTTAAACCCTTAAGTTCGTTAAAACCTTTAATTTATAGTAAGCTTAAAAGGCTTAAAACGCTAAAACCTTTAAAACCTTGAAGTTAATTACGTAGCCTTAAACCTACGGCGGAAATATATCCTACTGTTATGATCTAACGCCTTGGCCGGTTGGTAGACGGTCAGAAATTATACTCTTAAAATAATTTTTTTTTAAAAAACCGGAAAATGGTATCCAGTAACCTACTTTTTTAAAGCCCTCAAAAATGTAAAATTTAAATATCTTATTCATAATAAGAAGTTATTAACGATTATTTCCCTATTTAAAAAATAAAAACTTATTTTAAGGTAAACTTTATATTTCCCGTTAGTAATAAAAAAAGTTTGTGAAATACTTTTACGAAAATCCCTTATATAGATACTAAAAGAGTTCGAAATTATTAAACGATTTTTTAAAAAAATTTATAATTTTCCAGAACTCCGCCAAACGGTTAAATAAGTAAATAAAAACTGTAATATTTATAATAAAGCCAAGACAGCTTGCCATAAGCCGTATGGATTGTTGTAACCTATAGATATATCTGATAAAATATGGAATATTATAACTTAAAGCTTTATTATAAGTTTTCTTATATCGAAAACCCTAATTATTAAAATTAAATATAATTTAACATAAGTAATTATTAACAAACTTATTAAATATAAGTACTTTTTATCTTTTAAAAAACCGTACCGGTAAAATAATTAACTTATACCTTTATTCGATAATATCTTAATAAGTATGAAGTATTAAAAAAATCTTTTCCGATCGAAATAAATTTTTATACAAATTCGGTGCCAATTTCTTTTAAGTAAATTAGTATTAAATTAAAGTTTTTAATTATTTATTACTTTTAAATAAACGGTTAAATGAAACGATTAAACTAAACCTTAGAATAATATTTTTAAAGTTACGTTAATTAGTAATAAAATAATTGAGTTAAACTTTTATTATTTATATATATAGCTTATAATACGTCCGTTAACGAAAACATAGATTTATTACCTTATGCAGTTATATACGGACACGACGCGATAATTTAACGCCCTAAATAGTTAATACGTAAAATACCAGTTATTATTAATAACCTTTCGAATAAAAATAATACTAATAAAATTTAAAACGATATAAGTCCGATTTTAAATAAAGCTGCAGTTTTTATAACAAGAAATGGCCCAGTATTATAATGAAAAGATTAAGCGATTAACTTTAACGAAGGGAAATATAGTTTACTTATTACGTTAAAAACAAAACGTAACGTTAAATCTTTATTTTAATTAAAACGAAAAATTTTAATAATAAACTTAATATTAAAAAAGTTAATTTATTTAAAATTAAACAAATTATTTAAAAAGTAAATTACAAATTATTATGACCAAAAACTATAAAAATATATCTTATATTTCATATTTCCTTATTAAAACCAGCCCTAAAAAACCCTTCGTTTAAAAAGAACTTCGAAATCGAAAAGGACGATAATAAATACGAAATAAAAAGATTGTTAGATTTTAAAATAATCAAAAATAAAATCGAGTATTTGGTTAAATAAATAAATTACATACCTAAAAATAATATATGGAAATTATTTAAGTACTTAACGAATACGATGAACCTGGTTAAGGATTTTTACCGGCAGAATCCTAACCGACCGTTTCTAGTACGGTTAAAATTGCAGGCGATAACGATCCCTTATCCAAATCCAGGTCTACGGCGTTCTAGTGGAAAAAGAAAACGCCTTCGTTATAATATTTATTTCGGAAATTAATTAAGTTTGCTTTGTTTTTATGCCACGTTATTTTTTAACCTTTCCCGGTTTTTTTTATTAATTTAATTTCAAACTTTTCTTTTAATATTTTTAGAGCCCTTTTTTAAAAAAAACTTCCTAAAAACGTAAGCGTTAAAATTTTTATTAAGTTTTTCGATTCTTCGTCCTATTAATGCCCTAACCTCGGACCCCACCTAATGAATTACCCTAGCAATGAATAGCGATTTCTACCAAAACACGCGGTATATGAAATCGGATTAAAATAATTAAATCTTTTTAAATTTATTTTTAATTATTTTAATACCGAAAAGTTATTATAAATTCTTATTTTTTATAAAAATATACCGTTACCGTATTTATTAAATTAATTAATTAACGAAACTTTAATTTTACTTACGGTAAACCGTAATAATATCGTTTATAAAAAAAAATTCCTTAACAAATAAAATAATAAAGTTCGTAAAAAACGGGGCTAAATTTTAATTCGTTAAATATTCTAATAAAATCCTTTTATTATAACAAAAATAACTTTTTTAATTTATATAATATTTTCTTAATTAAAAAAAATTTATTACGTTATAAATAACTTAAAAGCATTTTTATAAATACTTAATAAAATAAATTCGTATTAATAAAAACGTTTATAATATTATATTACTTAAACTTTAAATCGAACTTAACCGTAATAACGATTAAAATTCGAAATAACTTTATAACTAAAATAAATACGTATATATTATTACAAAAATTTTATGTTATTAATTATTTCGTACGATAAAATGCGCCTTATATTTTTATAACCAGCTATATTTATTAAACTTATAAATATATACCTATATATATCTTAAAACCTATTTCCCTTTATAAAAAACTAATTAACGGTTTTTTAAAATTATATTTTTATAACTTTATAAATAAACTTTTTCGGTTTTACGGAATAATTTTTTAACGGATATATATTTAATTTTTTATAACTTTACGATAATAACGGTAAATTATGTTTATATATTCGATTTTACGACTTAAAAATCTTATTATATTTTTTTATATCGAAACTTTTCCGATTAAAGTAATACGTATTTCAGGAAATTATTTTCCTTAAACTTCCGTAATTTACCGGCCGGTTATTAAATAAATTTATAAAATAAATTAATTATTGAACGTTAAACGCGGTTTTTTAAACCTTATAATTATTTTTAATAATACTTTTATAATACGGAACATACGGAAAGTTTACGTTTTTAACCCGTAAAATACCTTCGTTTTTTACCGTTATTTTAAATTAAATAATATAATAAAAATTTAAAGTTATTTTTTTAATTTCCGCCGGTATAATAATCGTAATAATTATTAATATAAACGTTAATAACGGCAACGGTTTAAAGGACGGAAATAATTCGACTATAACGGTTATATAAAAATAATTAATCTTATACGAACAAATTTATTTTTTATTATTCCGTACGTTTTTTTAAACGTTTATATTATTTTAAACCTATTTTTTATTTAACTGGAAGCTAAATTATTCCGTTTAAATCTTTATTTTCTTTATATATATATATATAAAATAACTATAAATTTAATTAGGTAATTTTATTTATTAAAATAATTTAAGTAATTTATTTTTTATAACGTAAAATAAATTATTTTTTAAATTTTTAATATTACTTAAAAACGTAACTTTTTCGTTAAATTATACGTTTCGAATGGCGATAATCGTATTAATTAATAAATTCCAAATTTCGTAAATATTCGTAAATTAATAACCGATAAGGAAATTAATTTATATTTTAAATTTTTATTTTTAAAATGTTTACTTTTTTTATAATAATAATAATTATAATGTAAATTATATAACCGTATATTTATAAATAAGTTTATTAAAGTTTCCAATTAAATATTATAACGTTATTTTTATATATTAGGTAAGTATAATAAATTTCGTATAAATTTTGTTAAAAAAACGTATTTAAGGGTACGGTTATATAAATATATTACTGTTTTAAAAATATATACGATTAAAAACGAAGGTAATTTAATATTATTTCGTATCGTAATTTCTTTTTTTAATTATATCCTTTAAACATTTTATACCCCCGTTTTAAGCCTATATATATGGTATTAAAAGTTTAAATTTAATATTAAAAAAGGCAAGTAAAATATATTTCGAAGTTAATAATTTTTCAAAACCCCGTTATCGTATTCGAATACTTATAAAATAACCTTATCTTAATTTTTTAAAATTTTTAAAAATTATCGGAATACCGTAATTAATATATTTTACTTTCGATTTTTAAGATAAATATCTTAAATAAAACCTAAATATTTATTAATCGTAAATATAACGTATTTATATTTTTTAAACTTTTTTCGAAATTTGTAAAATCGATAACAATTTATTAACTTAATTAAGATATTTCCTTTTTTAACTTTCGGCATATTTACCTTTTAATTTTTACTTTATTGCATATTTAATATTTGATTATTATTAAATCCTTTAAATAAATTTTTGTATATAAGATTATAATTAAATAATTATTTCGGGCCTTAAATATCTTAATTTTAAGTACCATATCGTACCGTTACCGGTTTACGGTAATTTTATTATATATAAATTAACGTTTCGTTTATAAATTATTAAAATTATTTAAAATATTATTACGTTAATTTTTTTAATAATAAATTAATTAAACTTATTTATTAACGTAATAATTACTTATAACGGCTAACTGGCTTAACCAACTATTAAACCCTATTCGTACGGTTTATGTTAGCAATAATACTGTGGGAATCTGAGCAAATAAACTGAAGATATAATTACGTCTGGTAATAGCAGATGTTAAAGGTAATCAGGGTAACTAAATTATATTATAAGCTGGTGTTATTTAGATTATAGGAAAATAACGAACGTATATATGTTACTTTTGGTTCGATTGGCTCGATTTGGTTTTATTTTCTTTTTTGGTATTTAAGCCTTTTCGAACCCGTTAAGCTACCTCGAGCCGTCGTCCGGCTCGACTGGTTCGATGTGTTAAGTCCCCTTAAGTCCAACTAGGCCTTTCGAGCTTATCGAGCCTATTATGTAACCCTGGACTTATATCGGAAGCTTATTTTATAACTTTTAACCGTTTGTTATTAAGTTAAGGTTTTTAGTTATAATACGATTTTTTTTCTAAGGTTTTTGCCCTTAAAAATTAATTTATTTGTTGTATTTATTTGGTAAATATTTTTTTTTACATATTATTTTTGGTTCGTTTTCGGTTATTATGTTTAACCGTATTAAAAAATAAAAATCCTGTAAACGTAATAACGTTTTAATTTTTTCGAAAAAAATCGATACGTTTAATTTTAATATATCCGCATTTTTTTGTTCGCGTTATAAACGTAAAAAAAAGGTTTATAAAGTTTATTTTAGTTTTGGAAAATATGTTCGTTATTCCGAATATACCGGTTTTTGTAATTTATTTAGTTTTTCCGAAATCGAATATAATTGCTTAATTACGGAAAAGGATCGTTTCGAATTTTAAAAACGTTTTATTAAAAAAAATATTATTTTCCGTTTAATAACGTTTTTACGAACTGTAATAATACCTTAGTAAGTTATTTAATCGTTTGGTTTAATTACGTAATTAAAAAAATTTTACGTAAACGAAAAATCGAAATATTACGTAAAAATATTAAAAACATAAAGGCGATAAAGAAATTCGAACGTTTGGAAAAAAAATAACGTAAGTTAAAAATTAAAGTAAGCTTATTTTTTCGTATTGCGAACGTAATTAATTGGTCTGATTTGGATAACGTAAATTAAAATTTTTTTACCTTTAATGTTTCCGGTATTGTTAGTAAAAATTCCTTAATAAGCGTTAAATTTCCGTAAGATTTTCCGTAGGTTTTTATATAATTTTTAATTTTAAGTAAATTTTTTTTAATTAAATATTACTTTTTGCCGGTTTTTTTTGGTATTAAAAATCTTTTCGACTTTTTATATTAATATATTTTCCGTTAATTTTTTTTTTTGTACCGTATTAATTTAAATTATGTCCGTTATTAACTTTAATAAGGAAATATAGAAAATAGGGTAAAGTTTAACTTTAAGGGGTAATTTTAACTGGTAATTATTTTTAGAAATTTTTTTGTAACTTTATATAATCCGATATATTTGAAATCGAGTTTTTTATTAGGTCGTTTCGTTTAAATATTTTTGGTAATTAGGTAAATTATTTTCCCCTTTTAAAAACTTAATATTTTTAATTTTTTCTGGTTATAATATTTTTATATTTAAATGCATACGAATTTAAGTTTTATTTTTATTTTTGTATATAATTATTTAAATTATTTTGAAATAAGAATTATTTTAATATTAATTAATCCCTTTTTTTATATATTTTGGTAAATTTTTAATATAAAATTAAAATTAACGTTAATTAGTATTATTTTAATATTTTCGTAATAATTTATGTTATAAGTTAATTAGGTTATTAATAATTTTTCGACTTAATTATTTTGTTTATAATTAATATAATATCGTAAGTATGTTTCGCATATTTAATTAATTTTTTTTATTTAATTATCCGTTTATGGTTTAAAAGTACTGGAAAATTAATAATTTAAATTTAATTATACCATAAAACTTTACTAAAATTTTGAAATAAAAATGGTACTTTTATCGGATACGATTTTTATTAAAAGTTTGTATATATTAATAAGATATTTTAAAAAAACGTATATTAATTATTTTACGTCCGTATTTTCGTTAAATAATAAAAAATAAAATAATTTTATGAATCGGTTTACGATTATAAAAATTCTATCGTAATAAATGCCCGTTATTAAATTTTCCGATAATGGTAATTTGGGAATATAATCGAAAGTAATTAAATTTTATAATCGTTTTATGATTAGTAATGGTTATAATTTTCCGTATAATTTATAACGTCGTGCTTTAATCTTATTACATAAATTATATTTTTATAAACCTTTTTTTATTATTAACTTTATTTTAAAAAAAATAATATATACGCTATAACCGTTTTATAATTTTATGTACTCTAGGGTATCCATACAACTGGTATTCGTATATTTCGCGTATTAATTTTTTTAATACTTTTCCGGTATTTAAATCTTATCGGTTTTTTCTTTCTAATAACTAATCGTTATATTATTAAATCTTTTAATATAAATTAAATATTATCTTTTTAATTATTATAATTTATCGTAATTTTATATATCCTTTTTTTATCAAATCGAATACCTGGTATGGAACTTTAAAAACTGTTTTTTTAAGTCTGGTTATTTATTAAAAACCTTTATTTTATTATTTTTTAACCTTTTTTTATAAATAATAACGAAATTAAATTTCGAAAAATATTTTACATAACGGAATTATCGTTTTATTACTTTTCGGGTAATAATAAATCGGATAAGGTTTTTATAATTTATATATACCTTAACCTAATATAAATTTTCTTTAAAGTAATATTTAAATTTCTTAAAAACGTTAATAATAATTAAAAATTCCTTTTTTAAAATAACGTAATTTAATTTAACTTTTTTTAATTTATAAAAATAAAACGTAATAAGCTATAAGTTACCTTACTTATTTCTATATCCGATTATTACGTTTAACGTATAATTTAAAACGTCGGTTTTTAATTTTACGGAACGATTTAGGTCGTATATAATTAATATTAGTTCGTTAATAATTACGTTTTTAATTTTTTATAAAGTTTTTTTTATTTCGGCCGTTTATTAAAATTTTATTTCCTTTTTGGTTAAATTAAATAAGGATATTACGATTTTGTTAAAATTACGAATAAATTTCCAGTAATAATTAATAAATTTAAAAAAAACTTGGATTTCGGTAATTATAATAAGTACTTTTTAGTTTTAAATTATTATTATTTTTTTAAGGTTTATCTTAATATATCCCGAAATAATAACGTATTTTAAATACAATATTTCTTACTTATGGAACTTGCTTTTTTCGGCATTAACTAGGAAATTAACGTTTTATAAAACTTAAAAAACCTTATGGACGTATTTTTCGTATTTTTCTTCCGAACTTAAGTAAATAAAAATATTATTAAGATAATAAATAATAAAAATATCGAAATATTCGCGTAATACGTAATTAATTATTTTTTAAAACGTTACGGGTACGTTAATAAGTCCAAACGGTATTATTAAATATTAGTATAGTCCGTATTTAGTTTTAAAAATTATTTTTTATTCGTTTTTTAATTTAATACGAATTAAATTATATCCGTTTCGTAAATTTAAAATAATAAATTACCTAGTTCCGTAAAAATAATTTTTTATTTTTATAATTAAAAGTAAAAATATACGATTTTTAACCGTAATATTATTTAATTATTTATAATCGATTATTAATCGTAATTTTTTATTTTTTTTTAATACAAAAATATAAAATACCTTATTAATAATTTAAAACGTTTAATATATTTTTTACGTAATTTATTTTCGAAATATACTTATAACGCGTATAATTTTTGTTAACTTAAGTTATATATAAGATAAAAAGTAATTATTTTGTTATTTTTCAGAATTATTTCGTAATTTTATTTATTATATTCTGGTAATTTTATTTTAACTTATTCCTTAAATAATTACTTATATTTATAATATTATAATAATATTTTAACTATTTTTTTTTAACTTTTAAGGTTAATATTATAAATTATCGTTTATTTCGTAAAATTACGTTTTAATTATAATAATAATACGTCGTATATATCGGTCTTACCTTTTTTTCTATATATATCGTATTCCTTTAAGTAATAAAATTTCTATCGTATCCTTATACTTATATTTACCGTCGTTTTTATCGGTTAAATAATAAAATCTTTTTTTATGTCGTTTTCGTTAATAAAGGGTAAAACAAATTTTACCTAATTAATCCTTTAATCGATTAAGGGGTTATATTAATATAACTATTTTTTACCGAAAATTATATCGTAATTTTATATTAAAATAATATTAAAATTAATAATTTATTTTCGACCTTAAATACAAATTTCGAAATAATTAATTTCGCGGTTAACTTATTTATTATTATAAGTAAATTTGGTACCTTTTACATTTTTAACTTTGTAAAATTCGGTTTTATCTTTCCATAATAAAGGTAATTCGTTAATTACTTCCGGTCTAATATAGTTCGGATTAATTCCGTAATTTATTATAACGGTATACCATTTTTTTTAATTCGTATTCGAATTATAATAAAAAAACTTTTTATCCTTTTTTTTTTATCGTACATAAATTTTTTTTTAAAAATATATATTAACTCCTTTTATTTTTACCAGCTTATAACTTTTTTATAAATAACGTTCTTTTTTTAAAGGCTTTGCCCGTAATTACTTTAATTACCTTTCCTATCGGCGTAATTAAGCTTCCAGCTTAAGGATTTTTTTTTATATCGTTTTATTTATTTTATTAAGTTAGTAATTTATTCTTTAAAAGTTTCGGTTTTTTCCGATTAATCTATCGGGATAACTTACTTCTTATTTATTATCGTCGGTTAATCCTAATACCCTTAACGTTCCTAATATTAAGCATAATACTGGGCCATTTTTATTAAACGTTTTCCGATTTCTTTTTTTATTTTTTTTTTCTCCTCAGGGTTATCGGTATAAATACGTCGAAAATATAAGTTATTTACTACTTTTCGTTACGCCTTTATTACTATCTAATAAATCCATTTTTTTTACGTTTTATAATCGTATTATTCGTAATAATATATAAAGTTCTATTCGGAATAACTTTTTCTTTCCGGCCAGCTTTCCGGCATTATAACGATATCGATATTATCTTACGTAACTATAATACGTAAGTACTTATACCATTTTTAATCCCTAAAATTACTTCCGGTTTAGGTCTGGAAATCGAATTTTTGCTTATATATACGTATAAATTTTTATTAAATACATTTTTATTATTCTTCGTATCGTAAATAATAAGTTTTTTTATAATAAATAACGTATAATTTCCTATATCGATCGGATTTTTTTAAATATAAAGTTTCGTTTTAACCTTAATACTTTTTAATTTATTTATTTAACTTTTATTACTTTTATCGTTATTATTTTTTTTATTACGTACGAAATATTAACTTTTCCGGTATTAATTTTTTTTATCCGTTATATTTTTATAATTATTAAATAATTATTAAACCGGATATAACGGTACGTTATCGTATAATTACGGCCTACAAAAATGCTTTAGTTTTTTATAACCTTTTCCGTATTTTTAAAATTAAATTAAGATTTTCTTTTTTTTTAACCATACCGAAAGTTACGGTTTTATTATTTTTATTTCCTAATTATCCTTCGGGTACCGAAATCTAACCGTTACCTTACCTTTTAAAAACCTTATATTAATTTTTAACGTAACCTATTTTATTATAATTATAACATTTAATTTAACTCCAGTTTTTTTTTAATATTATTTTTAATTTTATAAATTTTAAAATTATTTTATAAATAATAAAAAATACGTTACGTTTTTTAATTTAATTAATTCTTACGAACTTAGATTTAAAAATAAATTATCCTTTTCGTTCTTATCGTCGCTTATATTATTAATTATCGATTTTAACGGTTTTTATAATATACTTATTTAAGGTAATAAAATATATTATTTTAATAATTTCGTTTTTAATATCGTTTTTTAAATTTTTATAAAAAATATTAATTAAATTATCGTTTTTTTCGTTTATTTATTTTATTTTAATTATAAAATTTTTAAACGTTATTACGTATTTAAACGTTAAATTTTTTTTGCTTTAAATTAAAAATTTTTTATATTACGGTTTTTTTTTCGTTTAAATTTCCGAAATTAATCCTTAATTTTTTTTTCGAAATTAATATAATATTAAAAAAAGGTTTTAATAATTTATTATTAATTTAATTTTTTATTTTTTAAATAATTTCGTAAGATAAACTTAAATTAATTTAAAACGTTTTCCTTAAAAAATACCGTAATTATAAAAATTTTATCGGTTTCGTTAATAATTTTTTCGAAACAAAAATAAACGTATACCTAAATAAAAAAAATTTTATACGTTACCTTTTCCGTCGTAAAATTCGGATTTTTTAAATTTAATTTTAACTTTATTAATTTTAATAATATTAATTTAAACCTTAAAACGTTAAATAACTTTTTTAAACTTTTTAATTATATTTTTATATTATTACGTAATAAACTTTTAAATATCCGATATATTAATAATATAACGTATTATTTAAAATCTAATAATATTATTAAATAAAAATTTATAATATATAACGGTTAATTAATTTAATTAATTATTAAATTTTAATCGTACCATTTATATTAATAATAATATTATAAAAATTTAAATAAATAAATTAAAAATATAATTATATTTAATAATAATAAATATTAAAAATAATTTAAATAATTAAATTATATTATAAATTAATATTATTTAAATTATAAAAAAATAATAAACGTATATATATTACTTTTAATTTACCTAATTCGATCTAGTTTTATTTTTTTTTTTAATATTTAAACCTTTTCGAACCTGTCGAATCATTTCGAACCGTTGCCCGGCTCGATTAGCTCGACGTGCCAAGTCTCCTTAGGTCTAACCAGGCCTTTCGAACCCATCGAGCCCACTACGTAACCCTGGACCCACATCGGAAGCTTGTCTTACAACCTCCGACCGTCTGCCACTAAGCCAAGGCCTCTGGTCATAACATTACTTAATTAAATTTATTTCGAATAAAATTAATTTTTTTCCGGTTATTTTATTAATACCTTTTTTTCCGGAATTATTAAAAAGATACCAAATTATACGCGAAATTTTCGTAATAACTTACGTTATATAAATATAACGTTTTCGAACTTATAAAATTTTAAAATAAGATATTTATTTTGTTATATCTATTAATCGGAACCAAAAAATTTTTTACGTATATTTTATTACTTTAAATCGTCGTTTTATAATTTAAAAACTTATTAATAAGGTTAAAAATATATATCGTAAACTTTAAATTTAAAATAAATAAATCCTTTAAAGGGTAAAACGTAATATTTATCGCATTAGGCTGATTAAAAACCAAGAAATATGCTAAAACCCGTTTTATTTTTTTAAAAGTTAATTTAATTTTTAAATAATTAATTTTTTTATAATTTTTAATAAACGGGTGATTTTTTTTTAAGATTAATCGGCAGCAATACGTTCTTAAACTAATATTATTATCGCTTAATTAAAACGAAAATCTTTTAAAACTTTTTTAAGAAACGTATAAAAATATTAAAATAATTTATAATAAAGGTTTAAATAAACCTTATAACGTATACCTTATATATCTAATTTCTAACGTTTTTATTTATTATTATTATAATTCGCTTAAGAATTTTTATAATTACCTTATTTCGGTTTTTTTTTAAAATTTTATTATACGGTTAATTATTAATATCCTTAATTTATTTTTAATTAAAATTATCTTAATTTGAAAACTTTATAAAAACTTTATAAAAAATTAAAAACGTTATTTTAACGTTTTTTATTAATTATTATAAATTCGTTATAATTTAATGGTTTAAAAATTTAATTTTAATTTCCAGGTAATTAATCGTTTTTTTTTTCGATTTTATTTTATTTTAAAAATATAAATAAATTCGATTAATTAAATATAATCGGTATTATTATGTTACAGTACAGGAACAGGGGTTCCTGTCTTGGAGAAACCTGCGTTTGGAGCCTGGCGCGGGCTCCAGGCGGTTAAATTTCGGCAAGGGAAAAGCTTGGCTTTTTTCGCCAAGATCCAAGTAATTTAGGTAATCTAAGTAATTTAATTAGATTACATAAATTATGTAAATTTACGATATACTTAGTAAATCCAGGATAGATATATAACGATCGGTTTTTTATGTAAATAGTACTTATTTAGTTTTCGTTTTTTAATTATTAATTTAAATTTTTAACTAAAAATAACTGTACCGTTTTTTAGTTAAGGAAAAAGTCCGTAAATTTTTTTAACGAATACCTTATTTATTATGTTATTATTACCTGCAAATTAAAAACTTTATTTCGGATATTATTTATACCTTTAGGTAGATATATAATAAGTTCGTTATATTTTGATAATTTCTTAATTAATAATTAACGAATAATTTAAGGCCTAATTAGATATAAGCTTTTTTAAATTTAATAAAAACGATATTATAAAACGACGTTTAGTAAATAAATAATATATTCGATTCCCGTTACGAACTAATAAAGGATTAATAACCGGATTACATAATTTATCCCTTATTAAAAAAAAATTTTAATTAATCGATAATATATTATTAAAAGTTACCAAAATTAAAGGATAAAAAAAGTTTTCCTTTTTTTAATAATAATTTATTTTTACCCTTAAGGAGGTAAAAAAGATTATCGAAATACGATTAAAAGAATTAAATTACGAAAAAAAAATTAAAGAAATCCTTATTACGGATACGGAAAAGGAAAAGAAATTTACGATTAATTAACGATTGGACCTTATGGCCGAAAAAATTATAAAATTTTAAAAAGAAAACGCCAAATTTATTTAATAATTAAAAAAGATTTTTACGGTTCCAAAAATTATTTCCTATCCGAAAATTCCAACATCCTTTTTTAAAATATTTACCCTTCGCTTTTAAATTTCCGCCCCTTTATTATTTAATCGAAAACGAAAAAAAATTATACCCTTTTTTACTTATTATAAAATATCCGATATTAAAGGTTATAAACCGATTACTTTTAAACTTTATAATAAAATTACGGATATAAAAGGATTTTTAATTAAAACCAGATTTTACTTTAAATAATATAAAAATTTTTTAACGGAAAATTACTAAAAAGTAATAACCATTTCGTAATTACTTACTGGCAAAATGTTCGATTAATTCGAATTTATGTTTATTAATTACTTAATAAATTTTCCCGATAATTGTTTAAATATTATTAATTACGTTTTTGGCGATTATAAACATTTTAAAAAACGGATACGAACTTTATACGGAAATACCGATAAATAATAATATACGGTCAAAAAAATATACGACTTAAAACAAATTACGTTTGTTATAAAATACGTAACCGAATTTAATCGATTAATAGTTATTTCCAAGTTACCAAAAAAAACGTTATTTTTTTTTTTTATAACGGCTTAAAAAAATAAGTTAAAAACGAAATATTTAAAGTCTTTAAGGAAAAACCTTTTAAGGAATACGTCGATAAGGTTATTATTTCCGACCGACGTACTTTTAATCGATACCTTAAAAAAAAAGGTACCGGTAGATAAAATAATAATAAACGTTTTAATAGCAATAAGAAAAAGGATAAATTTTAGAAAAAAATTAATACGGCTTTAACGGAATTCAAAAAAAATAAGTCCAAAGTTAAATATTTTAATTATGGCAAAAAGGGCCATTTTAAAAACGAATATTACTTTTTACCGAAAAAAAAAAATCCCTAAAAAAATTTTTAAAAAAATAAGATTCCCCAGCCTAAAAAAAAGGTCCGTACGGCCGAACGAGATATAAATAGTAAGGATAAAAATGAAAAGGAAGTAAGCGTTATTTTTATTAATTAAAAATTTATTATTATTACGATTAGCAGGGTTAAAAATAACGACCTAGATAATAAAAATTATGTTATTTATAAAAATATTATAACCAAAGCTTATAAATACCATCCAGGACGAACGAGCTTTAAAGTAACTATTGCGTTAGGATATATTTATTACCTTAATATACAAAAATGTAAGATATACGACCAAAACGGTTAGTTACGAAAAGATTTCGGTAATTATGGATAGTTATTTTCGGAACTTTATAAGTTTCCGGAATGTACGATATATTCTAAATCCTAGTTACCAGCAAATAATTATGGAATTATATATTTTACTGCTTGTTATGATTATAATTACCTTACTTATTAACGCGCTAAAAAGGATAATAACTTTTGGCCAAAATATAATAAGGAAATATCCATAAAACCAGACGATAAATGTAAATATATAAAAGCCCTTTAATGGCCAGATTACCTTAGGTTTTATTATTTATATCCCGAATTAAAATAAAGCCAGAAGGCCATAACATAAGGATGCTTATATTACGTACCAGTACCGTACGATAAACATAACTTCCTAATTATAAAAGTATCCCTTTCGGAGGTTTACCTTTTTAACCTAATAATTTATAAAGTATTAAACTTAAGAAAAAGCCAGAAGAAAATAGTTATTTTTAAGTATTAATTTAGTAACAGAAAATGGTTTAAGTGTATAAATAACCATTGTACCAAATATGCAGCCAAAAAGGTACGCGAATAAAAACGCCTTTTAGTTTCCAAATTATATCAGTTAAAAAACGGCAAAGGCCTTCGAAAATAAGGTACCGAAAAACCTTTACATATAAAACCTTATATAAGGCAAAAAATGGAATATAAAGCCAGGTCGAGATTTTAATCCATTATGGAAATAAGATATTTAACGTTATAATTAATTCCGGAACAAAAAAAAATTTTATTTTCCTTAAAATAACCGAACGATATTAAATCCTTTAAAAATATAAACAGCAATTATACAAATTACGTACGGTTAATAAAAACTTATCCATTTACGATAACGAACGAATTTTCCGAAAAATAAAGGAATTTACGATTTAAATACAGGGATATTTAAAACGAATTATTTTCGATATCGCCGATATCTTAAGATATAATATTATTCTAAAAATACCGTAACTTCGTTCCAGTAATTTCCGGATTAACTAAAAAAAATAAACGCTTTTATAGGATAATTTTAAAGCAAAATTTTATAAAGTCTATTATATGATTAAAAAAACCAAGGTTTTTAACTTAATATTAATAATACCTTTTAAATATTAACGGTTTAAAAAATTATTTAAGGAATAAATTCGAAAGGAATTATTTAACCATAATTAATAAAATTATAAAATTTTTATTAAAAAAGAATATTACTTAAAACTTTATTAAATTTATTACATAAACCTTAAAAAAATTAAGGTATTTTAAAAAAACCTTTAACGAAACCTAAAAAAAAGTTACATTCAAAAATCCAAATTACTTACAAAATATCCAGTCATAATAATATCAAAAATAAAAAATAGCAAAATTAAGATCGATAAAAATAAAAATCTAATATATTAATAAATTTACGATTACAGATAACTTAACGATATTATTATTAAAAATAAATACCTTTTAACGTTAATAAATACCATAAAGGAAAATATTAATAAGGTTAAATAATTTATAACTTTAAACTTACTAAACGGTTATTACTTAATTCGAATAATTAAAAGCGAAAAATAAAAAATTACCTTTAAAACCATTTATAAATATTACGAATATAAAGTTATACTGTAAAATTTAATTAATGTTCCAGTTAATTTTTAACATATGCTTACTATTATCTTACGGAAATTTTTAAACAGATTCGTTTTCGTTTATTTAAACGACATTTTTATTTACTTAAAAATTTTAAAGGAACATAAAAAATATATCGCTTAAATACTAAAAACCCTTAAAAAGGCCAACTTACTAATAAACGCTAAAAAAAACGTTTAATATACCCAAAAGCTGGATTTTTTAAGTTTTATTATTACCTTAGGACAAATTTAAATTCAAAATTCCAAGTTAGAAATTATCAAAAACTGGCCAATCCCTAACAAAATTATTATTACTAACATTCGTCAATTTTTAAAATTTACCGGTTATATAAAACCCTTAATCCAGAATTATAACAAACTTACTAACCCCTTTACCAAACTTACCATTAAAGAATACGTCGGAAAGGAATTCGAACTTCCAAAAAAAGCCAAAAAAGTTTTCCAAAAAATTAAGGATAAAATTATTAACGCCTTAATAATCAAGCTGCCAAATTATCACAAAAAAAAACGACTTAAAACAAACGCTTTAAATTACGCCCTTAAAATAATTTTAAAGTAATTAAAAAATAACGGAAAATAATATTTAATTACGTACTTTTTTAAAGCCCTTAACGACGTAAAATTTAAATATTTTATTTATAACAAAAAGTTATTAACGATCATTTTAACACTTAAAGAATAAAAACCATTCCTTAATAAAACCAAGGAATTATTCGATATCTATTCAAACCATAAAAATCTTACTCGATTTATAACCACCCAGAAATTAAATAAACGTTATAAAAATTAAATAATTTTTTTATCGAAATTTAACTTTAAAATCTACCATATTAAAGGCAAAAAAAATATCCAAACGGATATTTTAAACCGAAAAGGAAATTACGATTCCAAAATCTCCAAACGATATATATAAGTATTATATTAAAAAAACGATAAAACAATAAAATTATATATAACCCTAAAATAACTTACTTTAAAAAAATTAGCTTAATTTAAAAGTTTTTACGATCCCGAAAAACGAAAGGAAATTAAACAGCTAAAAGAAAATAACCAAAACCAACTATTATTCCGCAACAAGATTTATATCCCCCGCTAATAACAAAAAAAATTCGTCCAAAAATTTTACGAAAACTTTTTACATAAATACCAAAAAATTTTTAAAACCATCAAACGACTTCAAAAAAAATACGATTTTCTAGAACTCCGAAAAATAATTAAATAAATAATCAAAAATTATAACATTTATAATAAAACTAAAACTACTTACCATAAGCCGTATAATTTATTACAACCTATAAATATACCTAATAAAATATAAAATACTATAACTTAAGATTTTATTACTAATTTTCTTATATCGAAAAACCCCGTTACTGGAATTAAATATAATACGGTATAAATAATTATTAATAAACTTACTAAATATAAATACTTCCTACCTTTTAAAAAAACCGTAATAACAAAATAACTAACTTACGCCTTTATTCGATATTATCTCGATAAATACGGAATACCAAAAAAAATTATTTTTAATCGAAACAAATTATTTATATTTAAATTCGGTACTAATTTCTTTAAGCAAATTAATATTAAACGAAAATTTTTAATAATTTATTACCCCCAAACAAATAATTAAACGGAACGGTTAAACCAAACCTTAAAATAATACCTTCGGAATTACGTTAATTATCAGTAGGATAATTAAATTAAACTTTTATTACTTATACAAATAATTTATAATACGTCCATTAATAAAAACATAAATATATTACCTTATATAACTATATATAATTATAACGCAGCAACTTAACGACCTAAGTAATTAATACGTAAGGTACCAATTATTATTATTATAATTCTACAAACGGAAATAATAATAACAAAAATCAAAATAATATAAGCCAAATTTCGGATTAAATTATAATTTTTATAACAAAAAATGGTCCAATATTATAATAAAAAAAGAATTAAAAAACTAATTTTAACGAAAAAAAACAAAATTTACTTATTACGGCAAAAACAAAACGTAATAACAAACCTTTTCCAAATTAAAACGAAAAAACCTAACGACAAACTTAATTTCAAAAAACTTGGTCCGTTTAAAATTAAAAAAATCATTTCAAAAACTAACTATAAACTATTACTACCCAAAACCATAAGAATATATCCTATATTCCATATTTCCTTATTAAAACCAGCCCCAAAAAACGTCCCGCTTAAAAAAAACCTTAAGATTAAAAAAAACGATAACGAATACGAAATCGAAAAAATATTAAACTTTAAAATGGTTAAAAACAAAATCCAGTACTTAATTAAATAAATAAATTACCTACCTAAAAATAATATATAAAAACCATTTAAGTACCTAACGAATACGATAAACCTAATTAAGGATTTTCATCAACAAAATCCTAACCGACCGTTTCCAATACGGCCAAAATTATAAACGATAATAATCCCCCGCCCAAATCTAGGCCTTCGGCATTCCACCCGAAAAAAATAAACTCTTTTATTACAATATCTATTTCAAAAACAAATTACGCTTACTCCGCCTTTATGCGACGTTATTCTTCTTCCATCCTTTTTTAATTTTCTTATTAATTTCGTTTATATCCTTTTTTCAAAATAACAACGACCTTCTTTTTCAGAACTTCTTATTAAAAACGAAAACGTTTCAGTTAATTAACGAACTTTCTCGTTTTCTTTTAATACGCGATTAAAATATTTTCCACCTTCCGTTATTTTTTTTGCAAACGATTATATTCCTTCCTAATTTTCGATAAAAAATTCATTTCCAAAACGTTATATACGAAACGTTAATAACGAATGCAATAATTACAACTTAAAATATTTTTTACGTAAAAATATTCCCTTTCCTTAAAGTAAATATAATTTAAATAAAAGTTAATATTTAAGCCAAACTTTTTAATATTTTTTACGCAGTTAATACGAAACTCTTATTAACGTAATCGTAATTTTCTTTTATCTTTTTTAATTCGACCTATTATAATAAAATTAATTAAAAAACTACCCCTTTAACAAAACAAAAAAAATACCTACGGTTTTTATCTTTGGGACAAAAATCCTTAAAAAGGGGAAATAATATTATAATACAGGAACAAAAGTTCTTATCTTAAAAAAACCTACGTTTAAAACCTAACGCGGGCTCCAGACGGTTAAATTTCGGCAAAGGAAAAGTTTAACTTTTTTCGCCAAAATCCAAATAATTTAAGTAATTTAAATAATTTAACTAAATTACATAAATTACGTAAATCCACGACATACTTAATAAATCCAGGATGGATATATAACGATCGGTTTCCTATATAAATAATACCTATTTAATTTTCGCTCTTTAACTATCAATCTAAGCTTTCAACCAAAAACAATTATACCGTTTTCTAATTAAAGGAAAAGTCCGTAAATCTCTTTAACGAACACCTTATTCATTATGCTATTATTACCTGCAAATCAAGAACCCCATTTCGGATACTACTCATACCTCCAGGTGGATATATAACAGGTTCGTTACATATTATTATATATAATTAATTCGTTTAAATAACCGGTATAATCGTTTCGGAAACTTTATAACATTAATTTTAAATTATAATTTCTTATTATTTCGTTATTTATTTATTAAATTTTTTTTAATTTTCGGAATTTGTTTTAATTATTTTTTATATTTGCGTTTAATATTTATAAATAATTAATTATCGTAAACCTTTCCGGCTTTTTATAATTTAACGTATTAATTTTTAAAATCGTCGTTTAGGTTTAAATAAATTTATTTAATTAATAAAAAAATATTATTTAAAACTTATTTTATAAATTCGTTAAAATTTTTTCAAAAGGTTTTATATTTTCGATTTAAATAAATATAAATCGTAAAATTTTAGTTATAAATTTATTTACTTTCGGTCGTTATTTTAAAAATATTTATCGGATAATCCGTTTAATTAATCTTTTTAATTTATATAATTTTTTCGAAAAATAAATTAACTTTTTGCATTAATTAAAAAAATCGTTTTTTTTAAATAAAAAGTTATATCGAATAACGTAAATTTAATAAGTTATAAAAAATTTTAATTAAAATTAATATATTTTTATAAATTATATTTTTTAATTTTAATTTTAAATTTATTTTTATATTTATTTTAATTTTTAAAATTATTATAAATAATTATAAACGTTATTAATACGGTTATTATTATAATTAATAAAAAATATAAATAATTATTATTAATATATAACTTATATCGTTTTATTAATAATTAATTAATTAATAATAATATAAATTAAGTAAATAAAATTTTTAATTATTAAATATAAAAGTTATCAGTAATATTTTATTATATAACTAATTACAGGCGTTTTAAAACGCGCACTGCACTTTAATATAATCTGTCCACGGAACATATATGGTCCGATTAAAGGGAACCTTTCCGTATATGGAGTATTAGCGCAACCCCTGCTAGCTGACAATTTTCGACTATATATACCTACAAGCTTCCAATAGTTTCTGATAGCTTAAAAAATCAGACTTACATCTTTACATTATTATACGTATTTAATATATGGCTACTCGTAACACGTAAAAAACTTTAAGTCAAACACCGTTACCCATTACCATTTACCCGTCATCTATTTTATTCCTCCTGGAATCCCTAACAACTTGTCATAGTTAGGCTGATCGCGAGAAAAGGTTGCATAGAATATGGAAAACGTAAATTATCATAGATAATTAAAGCTCTAAAGCATAGTGGCTAGAGAGCTCTATATATACAGGGGGAGCCCCGGAACAACTTTGTTGCGGGGTGCCTATAGGTCCCTAGGGCTTGATGAATAAGCAAGAAACCCCTATTCTGCGATATTCCTGAACACGGACCTTTTAAAAATTATAAATTGTAAGGAAACGCGTTACAATTCGGGATATCGCTGTTGCTCTCATTAATGTTGTTGTGGGGAAGGTGTGTGAGTAGCTAGGTCTGGGCTATATACATACAGGTGGTGGGGCTGTCACGTCCACCCCTCCGTTGCCCTAGGCACCCCTCGCACCTAATTCCTTTAGCCACCACTCATATCCTAACATAAATATAATAATTCGCATTTTCAACTTGAAGTCGATCGAAATATACCAGGGTTTATCACATATATGTATGCGAGCTGACTGTTTTACCTGACCACATATTCTAAAATGGGTTCGAGGCTTACGATTGTGTTATCCGGTGAGCGGACGCAAAGCAGAATGAGTGAGTAGTGAGTACCATAGTCTTTCCAAGACCTTCGGGTTCTCTATACTCGAGTAACTTAATACATAATACAAGCCTAAGAGGCGATACTCTGATCTGATGTTCCTCAGGAGCTACGCCACGTGCCGCTGCGTTCTCTCCTTCCTTTTCTTCCCGTTTTCACGCCCCTTCCTCCTTCTTCTTGTCCGCGTCTTCCTTCTTGACCCTCCTCGTCAGGATCTCGTCGACGATGCCCATCTCCCGGGCCTCCTGGGCCGTGAGGTACTTGTCGCGCTCCATGAGCTCCTCGACGTCGCGCAGGCTGTACCTCTCTTCACCGAGGGCGGCGTTGAGATGGCGGCGGTAGATCTCGTTGACCTGCTCACGCGTGCGCTGGATCTGGTTCGCATAAATCAGAATGTCGCTCGCGGGGCCTTGGGTGCCGCCGAGCGGCTGGTGGATCATGACGCTGCTGTGCGGCAGCGCGTACCGCTTGCCCCGCTCGCCGCCCGCCAGTAGCAGCGACCCCATCGACGCCGCCTGCCCCAGGCACACGGTCGACACCGGCGACCGGATATACGTCATCGTGTCGTAGATGGAGAGCCCCGCCGTCACCGAACCCCCCGGCGAGTCGATGTACATGGTGATGACCTTGTCGGGGTTGTCAGACTCGAGCCACAGGAGCTGGGCGACCACCGAGGCCGATACCGTGTCGTCTATCGGCCCGTTGAGACATATTATGCGCTCCTGCAATTGCGATAGGGTGAGCATAAACTGCTTCCAGCAGTCAACTCGGAGATGAGACGCACTTGCAAGAGCTTAGAGAAGATGTCGTCTGTACGTCAAGTTCATCAGCATGCATGGCGCCAGACCCCGCACATGGCTCGGAGATCTACGAACATGTTCTCCAGCCACCAGACTATCCTGTTAGCTACGATTCCATAACGGCGCATTATCACAAGTAGGTCTTCCATACGTACTGTGACCTCTGTGATGTATGGTAAGGGAATCGCCCCTCGTGGGGGTTGACTCGGGCTACCGGGAAATTGCGAGAAACATCGCGTCTGCCTCGCCGGTATCCTTTTGAGCAGTCGCAGTAGCGGTCTTTGACAATTCATCGTGATGGGCTATCACGGGGGAATGTGTCGTGAAGCTCTTAGGAGGGCACGTGAAATCGCGACTAACTTAAGCTTTGAGAGGTGTGACGTCGGCCGCAGGTGGAGCCTCGGAAGCTACGACCCGACCCGCTAAATACTTAGACTACTGTATCTCGGCTTTCGGGACTTGCCAACACGACTCTCCTACTTCCCAAGATTTGGGTTTATTTCGACTTCACCTCGAGAACACGGCAAAGTACTCCCTACAACGCCTGGAATTGCATGCGGCTGCTGATTCAAATGTGGTTATGAGACTATGTAAAGCAGTGCCGCAGAGCAGTGCCCGACTCTGCCGGTATTACTCTTCCTCGCATCGCATATATCGGCATTACGCAACTGGGAAATCACGAGATGTCGCACAGCCTCGGGCGCCGAGCGCGGCAGCGACTAAGGAGCCAAAGAACCAAGAGGAGTCCTTCAATGTCGATCCGGTGAACAAGAAGATCGAGACCGCCGTCGGTGATCTGCCGCTTTCGCCCGTCATGGACCCCTCGTTCTGGGAGGCGCGGCAGCGGTATCAGACGCCGAAGGCGAAGGCCGGCAAGGCCCAGAACTCCGTCGAGAGGCAGTTCCGAGCCAATCCGTTTGGTAACTCGCGCACCTAATCACCGCACAACATGTGTTCGTATTATTTACAAATTATACAGCGAAAGCACTCGCGACGCCTTTGCGCCAATGCTCCATAACCCACCAGCGGCTTCCCAAGTTCTTCCTGCAGGACTTCAACCTCATCCAACACCCCGAGACGGGCGCGCCATGGTGGGTGCCCCGCAGCCTTATGCGGCACGAGTCACACGTGGCCGAGCACCCCGACAAGGAGGAGATCTTGGAGGCTATACAGAAGGAAGAGGCAGCCATCAGCGCGGAAAAGGACGTGACGACGACGACGCCGGAGAACGAGGAGGGCAAGGCGTCCGTAGCCGCCGAAACTGACACTGGCAAGGAAGGACGCCCATACGGCCCGTCGGTGTATGCGCTCGCGCGGAAGGACCTCTTCGCTGCCTTCACGACGGAGCGGTCGGGCTTCATGAACTCGCACAAGAGGTTGTTCGGCGGTTCCAGCTCGCGCTACAGGATCTTCGGGAGCCGCGCCGTGTGGCGCGAGGACATGGACACGTACATCCTGGACCTCATGCGGCGGCAGGTCGTCGACCACCTGCTCTACCTGTCCCGGCTATGCGCGGAGCAGGCCCGCTACTACATCGTCCGGTGCTACGGCTGGGACGACGTGCAGCACAAGCACAAGGGCGCCCTGCTGTGGTTCCAGAACGAGGCCGAGGGGGAAACCCCGCCCGGCCCCTTCGCCACCTTCGATACGCACACCCGCAACCTCCACGGCGAGAACAACCCCGTGACCGTCGCGGTGCACAACATGCCCATGCTGCTCGGTGACGAGCAGGCCGCGCGTCTCAAGAGCGAGGCGCGGGTGTTTGGCGAGGGTTCCATATTCATGCTCGCGGGGCGGCGCACGACGGACCTGCAGGCCAATCTATGGAGGCTCCAGGGGTACCTAGCTGATTATAGAAATATACCTTAAGCCTGTGAACCTTTTCTTGGACGGATCCCTGTGATACGCTCCGCGCTCCCTCCCGACTGGGTTATGCATAACGGTGCCCTGTGCCCTGTGCCTCTTCCTCCTTTTTCTTGATTATCGCCAAGCACGCTCATATACCACCTTGGTGGCCACGAAGCGTCTATGGAGGAGCATAGTTCGTGTACTGCTTTTATCGGGCTACTGAAGCTTCATATAAGAAAGAGATAGAAGAGAGCAAGCAGGGTACGGTGACTGAGGGTGTAGGGCTGGCTGTTCTCTAGCGAACGGCTATAGGTATACCCCCGGGCAGGCTGATGCGTAAGTTGCGATGCGTACCTGGGGTAAGGTGTGTACCTTGCTAAGGTGCAGGTTCAGGTGCGGTTAAGTGGCCAGGAGCGACTCCTGGTAGGATTGAGTTTAGCCGGGCTGTAGTGGTAAGATGGAAAGCGAGTGGCAGGTGGGTTCAGCGTGTATGGCGAAATGCGTGTATATACTTACACTTGCCCTGTCATCCGGCTCTGAAGTAGGAAGGGAGATCAATGGCGGTTGTCAACACACACCAGACCTCTTCATCAGATCGTTCTCACGTGGAGCCTACCTAATATGTTTTCACGCACCCAGAGCAGTTATATTGGGAAACCTTCCCAACAACAATAACACCATCTTCATCAACTCCAGACACGAATGCATCGCTTATAGCTCCGTGATCGACTACAGCCCATCATTAACCCTCATAATCAGATAAATCGGATCATATTCATTATTGTTCAGTCTCCCGGTTTTGTTGGCCCGCTTCCAATACCTATACATCGCATCACATTATACTAAAAAGACACCCCGAGGACGACCATGATGGTGCATCTCCAATACCTCGTCCACGACCCGGGCGACAGTATGTGTCCGGGGCCATAGCCATAGTCCCAGACTTAGAGCTCGGGATCGGCGAAGAAGGCCAGTCCATGCGCCTGGACGTACGAAGAAAGATGGTTAAGGATCAGGAAGACCGCAAGAAAAAGGACTACAAAGTCGTCATTTTGGAAAACCCGAAATCGGCCGTGATCTTTTCGAGCATTTCTTCCAGAAGGTCCCGTGCTACCCCCAGAAAATTGCGGCCAAACAACTTCGGTTATAAACCTGATTTCTCATATCACCATCCTTGGTCTCCCGCAATGGATTGTTGTAAGGAATCTGAACTTGTGGAACCCAAGGAAAAGTGTATAATCATTGTTGTTCGTCTTTGGATTCTACAGCGCATCTCTTTCGGAAGTTACCGCCGTGATGGACAAGCTTTTGCGTCGGGTTACGCACGATGCCGCAGTACTTTCGTAAGACGCCCATTCCGACAGACCGAGTGATTCGAGGGTACCCGTAAGCGCCCTCCACTCCAAACTCATGGCGGGACCACCTGATTTCCTCGCTTCTACC